>JAXRKP010000108.1:217500-397500 GCA_037039925.1 Doris montereyensis | reverse complement strand
AGAGAGAGAGAGAGAGAGAGAGAGAGAGAGAGAAAGAGAGAGAGAGAGAGAGAGAGAGAGAGAGAGAGAGAGAAGAGAGAGAGAGAGAGAGAGAGAGAGAGAGAGAGAGAGAGAGAGAGAGAGGGAGGGAGAGAGAGAGAGAGAGAGAGAGAGACAGAGAGAGAGAGAGAGAGAGAGAGAGAGAGAGAGAGAGAGAGAGAGAGAGAGAGAGAGAGAGAGAGAGAGAGAGAGAGAGAGAGAGAGAGTATGGACTGTAATGAATGAGAGCAACACAATATTCTATAGGGCTCAGGATTACATCTCCGTTCTTTATTTTTAATCATGATGTACTACTAGACAAATGTAAGTAAATAATTAACCAAAAAAAACAGTTCGAGCAATAGGTGCAGTTGGAATGTTATCTAAAAATAATAATAATATGGAAATATTATGTAACAGGATGGTTCTTAATTTTGTATATTCATATCTTCAGCGTTTTAAATATGTTTCAATTGTAATTTTGCTTTCTGCTATTCCGACCAATTAATGTCAAATTTGAAAGGCGTGTATCTTTTGATGCGTCTGAAAATTTGAGTATTTTATCAATTTTGATTTCCCATCTGACCATTATGTGGTCGCTACCGATATCAACACGTTGGTGATGACCTCACATGGTTTTTTCCCCTTAAGTCCTGTTAGATACCAGCTTGCAGTCTATCAAGTTTTTAGATTCTTCAACTGGTGATTCCTACGTCGTCATCCTTTTCACAGTTTTTTTTTATACTAAAGAATTAGAGATCACAAATCCTTTTTCTTCATTAAAATGTATGAGTCTTTCACTTATTTCATTTCGTATTCCAATTCCAAAAGGGCCAGTGTATCTGAACGTCTCGTGTTCGTCTTTAATTGCAATCTTTGCATTAAATTCTCCAATAATTACATCGTGTCTGCTGTCTTTGTGGTCCATTGCTTCCTCCAGGTCTTCGTAGAACATTTACATTGCCTCGTCATCATAGCAATGATATCATGTTGTTGGTGCCTGTGCCAGAATTCTCTGCATCGAGAGTTTAACTTTCAAGCTTAATTTGCATGAATATAATTATGTCCAAGCGCTTCTTAAATTATCGGATAAAATATGTTAACCTTTTATCTATCAATAAACCAATTCCATTCGCTGACTTAATGTCAGATGATTTCCTACTTCAAACAATTGGTTACCATTGAGTTGTTCCAGGAGTCCTTCACCTTTCCTTTTAGTTTGGCAAAGTCCCACAATGTCCCATTTAAGGGCATAATTTAGTTCTTTGGATAGCCTTTTCCGCGTCATCATATGTACAAAGGGTTATGGTGTTATAAGTAAATTTAAGATGGCTGTCCTACCTCGCTCAGTAACACCGCTTTCAGATGAACATGGCGATGCCACATCATTTGGAGACAAATTTGTCTCAGGGTTGTGAGTCCCCTGTGTCTTTGATCGCCCCATTTGGCCGTGGGCTTTACGGGTTCTCTTTTTTTGCTCTTTCATTTTCATCTACCAGGGCCAGTGTATCTCAACGTCTCGTGTTCGTCTTTAATTGCAATCTTTGCATTAAATTCTCCAATAATTACATCGTGTCTGCTGTCTTTGTGGTCCATTGCTTCCTCCAGGTCTTCGTAGAACATTTCCATTGCCTCGTCATCAGGTAACCAGGTTTGTTTTTTTTTTTGGCTTACCATCGACGCATTGGCCAATGACGTGTTGTCGATGTACTTTTCATTAGAGGTTTTCCTTCATGTGGTGAACTGCTCCTCCCTGACTACCTTCGCTTCAATAGGGGGTTTAGACTTATGGCTACGTTGTTACTTCTGTTGCGACAATTTGTGTTTGATTTCATTTGATTTGATTTAATTTATCCACATTCACAACTAAGGTTATCTTGGGGTTTTGGTAGGATTTATAACTTTGTCCGAATTGCTTTGTGAACAGCCGAGAGATCTTTAACGTGTACAGAGTGTTGTGATCTGCACACGAGACCTCTTTTTTTATCGTCCATCTCCGATGGGACTAGGTGTCGATCCACCTACTTGGACCATGTGGGTAGATTTTGCTCGGTGGTCTAGCAGCCACCTACGAGTCATGTAAGTGTGCGTGGACATGCCTCTAACCATCACCCTTCTGAGGAATGAATGTGTCTGCCAGGGCTCTATTGAGGTTGGTGATGTTGGTGTTCTAATAAAAGGGGTTGATATAACTGATGGAGAGAGAGAGAGAGAGAGAGAGAGAGAGAGAGAGAGAGAGAGAGAGAGAGAGAGAGAGAGAGAGAGAGAGAGAGAGAGAGAGAGAGAGAGAGAGAGAGAGAGAGAGAGAGAGAGCGACAGAGACAGAGAGACGGAGGAGAGACAGACAGACAGAGAGACAAAAGGCGCGGGGGGGGTGGAGGGTGTAATGCAGAGAAAGTGTAGGAAAATGTAGGAACAGTCAGTATTCACTTTGTAGATATTGCAAGGCGCCAATGTGCTGATAACGACAGTTCAGGGAGCTGCGCTCACTTGTTCACGAAACAACCCGATTGCACGTCAACAAGAAATTGCAATGGTAGGGTAGAAATACTTGCCGTTATTGAAAGAAATAAGGAAAATATGAGAGATGAATTGGATGTTTGGTTCAAAGGAAACAATAAAAATGAAAATTATACATACCAAAAAAATCCTCACAACAGTTCGAATATAGTAGTCTCCGTTAAAATACACGGCCCAAGGGTGACAAAACAATCGTGCATTTTGGTGAAGGTGCACTTTGATGGAGTTAATGTTAACATAGATCTAGATGCCACACACACACACGCACGCACAAACACACACACACATGGAGACACACGTGCGTGGCAGATTTTGTCGCTGGGACGAGACAAAAAGAGATTATCAAGTTTATTTGTCACAGGAATTGACTCTCTGAATGCAACAAATTGAAGACGGACTTACAAAAACCTGTTGCATTTTGGCGAATTTAAGCCAGCCATTGTTGCATTTTGAGGGTGTTATTAACGTTGTAAAATTGTGTTACATGAAAATACCGTGCATTATGACGAATCGTGCATCTTGGCGGCGTGCAATTTGGCAGAGACTACTGTTCCCTTAGAATGAAATTTCAGATAATCTGGAGAGAAATAAAAGAGAAAACATTATAAAACAGTATAAGACCTCAGAGCCTTCTGCAGACGACCGATAAAACTGAATAAAAGCCAGTGAGCTTACAAAATCAAGCCCAGAGACATATAATTATAATACATGTACCACCATTTACTGAGCATAAAATAGAAAGTGTCATGAAAAAGATGAAGCAGGAAGAGCTCCAGGAAATGATGGCATCACATTGTGGTGTATTCAAATTAGGGGAACCAAAGTGTTAACATTCCTAAGGAACACTTTCAATCAAATTTTCAAATCGAAAGAAATACCAGAAAGCTGGCAAGAATTTTAAAAAATACTACACTGTTCAAGAGACATTGAAAACTACATAACTGACCTATTCTGTTCCATACATACAAACTCTTCATAAGACTGATTCAAAGAACAATAAAGGCAATTATACTCGAGGAAACTGGGCAGTGGACAGGTAGGAACCTGTACGGGGAGAAGATGATCCCGCTCTCCACAAAGGCTGAGTAAGTTAACCCTGACATAAAAATAACAACCTGCTGCCTTGCAGGCTGGTCTTGAATGATTAAAGGCTAAGGGAGTTAACCCTAACAGACAATAACAAGGCCTGGTAGGAGGCCTCAAGTTGGCAGCCCTACCATCTACCTAGGATACAGTGGGCTTATCCCTGCTTCTGCTTATCCAAAAGCAAACAGATTCAGACAAAAAATAAATATAATATAACCGGCTTGATCTTTCGAAAACGAACTTGGAAACGAACACGGACTGGGATTTTTGGAACATGGAATGTTAGGGCAATAAATGGAAAAGAATTAGAATTAGTTGAAGAATGGAAAAATTCAAAGTAGATATTTTGGCCCTTACAGAAACAAAACAAAAAGGACAAGGAATAGAAAATGTAGGACCGAATCATATCATATTTTAATCTTCTCAGAAGTAGATGTCAAAGATAGAGCTAGAGCAGGAGTAGGCCTCCTAGTGCATAAAAGACATGAAAAGCTACTAGAAAGTTTGAAAGTTATAAGCCCACGGCTATAAGAAGTAAATATTACACCAAAAGGAAGAGAATTTAAATTATTAATAGCTTATGGATCAAACGAAGACGCCATTAAAGAAGAAAAAGATATCTTCGAAAACGATTTACAAATAGCTGCAGAGAATCTTAAACCCAAAACAGGAACTAACGCTTTTAGGAGATTTAAATGCTAGAGTAGGCAACAATGTAGAAACGTCAGGAGGAGTAATAGTTAAAGAAGGAGAGATAACAACTTCTCCAAATGAAGAGAAACTAATAATTGTTTGCCTAAAGAATAACATGAAAATAGCCAACACCTTTTTTTCCCAATAAAGATATCCACAAATATACACGAGTAAATGAAGACAGGTGTGAAAACTCAATGATATATTGATAGATTACATAATAGTTAGCAGCTCCCTGCTTTACAGTATATTGAATGCAAGAGTAAACAGAGGAGCAGAAATATTTAGTGATCATTACTTAGTGATTGCCAAAATGAGATTACTGACTGAAGACAACAAACAGAAAAGGAAAGAAAAGAAAACTACTAAACTCAAAATAGAGGAACTAAATAAACCAATAGTAAAACAGATATACCAATCCAAGATAAAAAGATTTATCAGTGAAAGACAAATGGATCTGAATGATAACACAATAAAATAAAAGTGGCAGATGTATAAAGAAACACTCCTCGGTTGTACTGAAGAGGTTTGTGGTAGGAAACAAATTAAAGGAGATAGGAAAAGAACAGCATGGTGGAATAAGAACGTCAAGACTAAGATTTTTAAAAAGAAGGATGCCTGGAAGAAATACTTGCAAACAAAGAGACAAGAGGATAGGAGAGATTACGTGAATAAAAGAACTATCGCCAAAGAGGAAGTTAGGAAAGCAAAACAGAAACAATGGGAAGAGTTTGGACAAAGACTTCAAGAAAGCTATCAAGGAAATCAAAAGCTGCTCTGATAGGGCAATGAAGAGCATGAGTAAGACCAAAGTATGTCCAATACGTCAAATTAAGAATGCCAAAGGAGAAATTATGAAAGAAGACCACGAAAATAATGGAAACATTGACCTGCACCTGTGTTTTATTGACTTAGAAAAGGCATTTGACGCTGTGAGGAGGGGCGAACTATGGCATTCCTTAAACGAACACAATGTAGAGCAAAATTTAATAGAATCCATTAAAAGTTTTTACAATAAACCAACATGTGTAGTGAGAGTAGTTGGAAACATATATACATAATTCGATGTAAATATAGGAGTAAGACAGGGTTGTAGCTTAAGTCCTCTTTTGTTCATCATATTTTAATGGATTCAGTCGCAAAGGCATCCTCACATATAAAGAAAATGAATGTAGGTACATGGAAGCCAAAACCAGTAAATGTATCAATGCTTTCATTTGCCGATGATTTAGTTCTGTTTCGAAAATCAGAAAGTGACCTTCAGTCGAATACCAACATTACGAACAATGAACTACTAAATAAAAGAGAAATGAGAGTAAATGCAAAGAAAACCAAAACAATACTAGTTACTAGGGAAGCTAAAACACAAAATCTTAAATTGGGCAGGGAGAATTTAGAACAAGTTCACAGCTACAATTACCTAGGAGTAATAATTAACTCAGAGGGAAAACTAAGAGAAGAAATCAGCCAGAGAATCCAAAAGGCAAGTGCAATATATAAGCATTTAGGAAAGGCATTTGTAGGTAAGCAAGAATTGTCAACAAAAACCAAAATGGCAGTATTCAATACAGTTTATTGTCCTACTTTCCTCTATGGCAGCGAAACCTGGACCTTAGACAGTAGAGAATACAGTAGAGCACAGGCAGCCGAAATGAAATATCTAAGAAGAGTAGTAGGGAAACTAAAAGAGACAAAAATCAGAAACACAACAATAAAAGATCAAACCAAAGCAGATGGCACAAAAACTAAGATAGAAATAAATCAATTGAGATGGTTTGGGCATGTAAACAGAATGACTGACGATAGAATAGCTAAATCAGTATACAGTGCTAAAGCCCAGGGTAAAAGACCAAAAGTGAGACCCCGGAGAACGTGGGAAGAAGATATAAAAGAGGCATTGAAATATATAAATTTAACATTTTTGGAAGGAAACAGAAAATGCCAGGATAGGGCATTCTGGAGAAAGATCATCTCGGGCATCTGAACACATACACAGAAAGGTAGAATGGGAACTGATAAAGAAAGAAAGAAATACTCGAGGAAAACCAAGGATTTTCAACAACAGCATTGCGCTTTACGGCTTTTACTTGTACATGTATTAAGTCAAATAATTGAAAAATCAAAAATATATTATTAACGTATCTCTCTACGATTCATCGACTACCAGAAAGCGTTTGATTCAGTAGAGTATGTTGTAATTGTCAAGGCACTGCGAAAGACCAACGTAAATGGAACATTATGTTCAATTGCTAGAAAAGATTATTTAAAAAGGCATCTGCCAGAACATACATAAACAACCATGTGTCAGAAAAATTCAAGACCAGAAGAGGGGTACCAATGACAGCCCCAGGAGAAGAAATGTTCAAATCGGAAGATCAAACATCACATCATTCTGTGTTCGTTAAAGACCCTTTGGATTTTGTCAGGTATTCCGGACAAATTTATAAAATCTTACACCAAACCCCGACATCACCGTAGTTATGAATGTGGGTAAAATCAAATCAAAATATTATTCAAGTTCAATTAGAAAGAGTCCATAGATTAGTGAATTCAAGAGAGAACGAAATAAACGTCTTCTCAGTGATACATAGTATTGGGCCTAGCGAAGCAAGGGTTCAAACGTACGACCTCATGGTCTTCGTTCCAACTGCTCACTTCTGACCATAATCGGGGACAACTTTGACTGACCAAGCAAAATTAAAATGTTATGTCTAAGTATTAAGAATATCTCTTGCCAACTTTTGCACTTATCAGAGAGTTCTGACAGCAACAGATAGAAGAAGCAAAAGAAGAAGAAGAAGAAGAAGAAGAAGAAGAAGAAGAAGAAGAAGAAGAAGAAGAAGAAGAAGAAGAAGAAGAAGAAGAAGAAGAAGAAGAAGAAGAAGAAAGGAGAAGGAGAAGAAGAAGAAGAAGAAGAAGAAGAAGAAGAAGAAGAAGAAGAAGAAGAAGAAGAAGAAGAAGAAGAAGAAGAAGAAGAAGAAGAAGAAGAAGAAGAAGAAGAAGAAGAAGAAGAAGAAGAAGAAGAAGAAGAAGAAGAAGAAGAAGAAGGAGAAGGAGAAGGAGAAGGAGAAGGAGAAGGAGAAGGAGAGAAAGGAGAAGAAGAAGAAGAAGAAGAAGAAGAAGAAGAAGAAGAAGAAGAAGAAGAAGAAGAAGAAGAAGAAGAAGAAGAAGAAGAAGAAGAAGAAGAAGAAGAAGAAGAAGAAGAAGAAGAAGAAAAAGAAGTGCAAAATTTGCAGCCTGCATTATAACTAAGTTTTAATTATACATACACTAAAGGAAATACATACCAACATGAATCAATTGCAAATTGAAATTGATACTTTTAAAAGAACATAGAGCCAGAAACAAAATAAATATTTTCTTTAAGGCTATAAATAGCCTACTGTTTATTCCATTAGATCAGCTTAAATGAATACAAGAACAAGAAGATCAGGCTGTCAAACATACATGGTTCTATATCTATCTTCAGACATCGATTGTCACCTTTATTCAATATACTCTAGTACAGTAAGGCTGTGAATGGACTGCCAACAGATATAAAACTCAGCAGTAACACTGAAGACTTTAAAAACAAAATTTAACAAATTACTTTAACATCAAAATTGGATTAATACGTTAGGTTAAATTAAAATACACGTGCTGACAGTACATGTAACAGAACTACTCAAGAATTGAATCAGTCAGCTATTAAAGAAGAAGAAGAATACAACATAACCCAAAGCTGGAGCGTTGAGACGTGTAGCATGGGAGATAACTTGGAAAATACACCAACGACAAGACCTACTTTCTCTTTCCTTCCAGTTCCTTCACTATTCACAGTACTTCGCACACTCACACACAGTTGTGCAACAGAACAGCATCGAAAATGGCGTCTGCTTCAACATGGGAAGTCGTTGGCAAAAACAAAAAAGACCAAGGAGGCACACAACCGTCTCAGAAAAACAGGAAAAAGCAATTTTACGAGAATATGCCAGTGATTGAACGCCTTGGTAAGTTTGGATGGTTTAAGAGGCTTAAGTTCGTATTCCATACGGTCTTGGCTAAACAGCTGAGAAACGCCGGCAACACGTCATCATTTATTTTTTTGGTTGTAGGCAATTTGGCTTCATACCAGACTCTAGATCTAGAAATCTAGATTTTTAATCCTTTCTGAAAGTATTCTAAAATCTAGATGTAACTATTTTGATTTAGAAGATAATGATAACTGTTTGGGGAATCAAGACCTTGAGCTTGATCTAGATCTAGATTCTAGCTCAAAATCTCTAGATCTAGAGGGTACAGTATTTATCCTTATCCATAATTTCAAAATTCCCTTTCTTTTGTTTTATATTTATAGTCAGATGGACTATTCTGAATTCTCTCATTAGCACAAAATATGCCCAAATCAAGATCTAGATATATTTTATATAGAGGCCTATATAGATCTAGAGTTTGATTCTACCATTCAAGTTTGAAAAGGGTTTCACCTCATTTATCCCTCTCTCTCTCTCTCTCTCTCTCTCTCTCTCTCTCTCTCTCTCTCTCTCTCTCTCTCTCTCTCTCTCTCTTCTCTCTCTCTCTCTCTCTCTCTCTCTCTCTCTCTCTCTCTCTCTCTCTCTCTCTCTCTCTCTCTCTCTCTCTCTCTCTCTCTCTCTCTCTCTCTCTCTCTTCTCTCTCTCTATCTCTCTCTTTCCTCTCTCTCTCCTCTCCCCCCCCCTCCCCCTTCTTTCTATCCCTCTCTCTCTCTCCTTCTTTGTATCTCACTTTCTGTTTGGATTTATAGATTCTTACCCATTCAAAATATAATATCACTCTGCCTCAGCTTAATGTTAAATGAACAGTAATAATACTCTTACTTGTACTTTCATGGCTTGAATGGCTGGCTACTTGCATTATATAGGGGTGTTTATTTTTCTCAAAATCCCTAGGAATCACTAGGAAGCCCTTGGAATCCCTAGGAATCCATCGAAAGCTCTTTGGTAGACCTCGAAAGACACTTACCAAATCATCAATTTTAGTCTCAGAAGGCAAAATAACACCAGCCTAAGTGGTTCTTTACCTTGTATGTCCTGGTATTTTAGCCGTGGTATAGGTCTATAGTATGCATACGAAATTACCATTAGATGGCGAGTATTTTATAGAGAATATATAGAGCTCGCCACTGAATGACTAGATTTGGACGTAATAACTGACAGGAAAATACTGATATGGGTCTGATAAGTTATTAAAATGTTGGAGGAATATATTATGACTTGCGTCTGGGGTGTCAGGGGTCTTTTAAATGTTTTATGTGTTTTTGGTGGGCCAAAGAAGACCCGTTCCGAGGGTAACGGGGATTTCTATAGTTAGCGCCATTTTGTTTTTTTGTTTGGAACCACTTTTCAACTCTATTGTCGGTAAAGAACCACTTAGGCTGGTGTTATTTTGCCTTCTGAGACTAAAATTGATGATTTGGTAAGTGTCTTTCGAGGTCTACCAAAGAGCTTTCGAGGGATTCCTAGGGATTCCAAGGGCTTCCTAGTGATTCCTAAGAATTCCTAGGATTTCGAGAAAAATAAACACCGTTATATAGACTATATATATCACATAATATATGTTATTTCATGATAGATCATTTCCCTAGTTAAACAAGCATTACTTAACCAATTAATAAAGATGAAAGATAGATTTATACTCTGTATCCCCACACATGTGCATGCTCACCGACTGCATCATTTATCCCTGAGCAGGACATTTCATTCACAGTCCTGAACTCCCAGGGGAGCATACAGTACTCCAGCCTGTTAGGTGCTTTCAACTAATACTCTGACAAGATCTTTCATTCATACCTGAGTCAAGTGAGGAGAATACGGTGAAGTATCTTTCCTAAGAATACAACGTTGTGAAAAAAACCCATCTATGTCAACTGTAGGGTTTGAATCAGTGTCTGTCGTCGTGATTTGAAGCTCATGCCACTATGGTTCAACTACAACGCCTCAATAATATTACCAGATTCTTGGTGTTTGTCTATCGAACCTTCATTGACATTTCATTAATGATGTGAATAGATTTGATCATGAGGACAATTTACTCCTGCTATGGGTGTGTAAGATATTTTCTTTTTCACTAATGTTTTCCTGGATTGATTTATATGTCATATAATGTGATAAAACGGATTTCCTTTATAAAAACAAACATTCTCCTTTTTCATTGTTTATTACCCCATCAGATCCTGTGAAAGAGGATTCAACCATTTATGAAGCATTCATGGAAAAAGAGCGGCCTGTGGATAGAGGCAATGCTGCCAGCGCTTCTAACAATGTTGAACACAATGCAAACAAAAAACCAACGCAGATGAAGAAAAAGAACAAGCCGGATCATGATGGAAAAATCAGACAAGGGTGTTACCCTAGATGAGGCATTGGCTAATGTACGTATCACATTCACAAAGCCATTTGTAAACCAAAATATTCTCTCCTTTTTTATTCTGGTCACACACTATTCAAATTGCTTATTAAGGAGGAATACATGATGCAGAAGTAGCGGTCTAAGAATATGTCGTCTAGCACCATAGTCCATTTAATGCCACAATATCTCAGGAAACATAATTTTTCATATAAATTGACCCATTAGCAACACATCTGAAATGGCTAACAACACTTTTTAAGCAGACACCTTACTTTTCAATTTGTCAACACAGAAGACTTTTATCATAGACTTCAAATATGAAGGCTTTTCAATCAAACCAGATATGTAAATGATCAAACCATGTCTTTCAGCTGTAATATATAGATGTTGATAGCAAACTCTCTTTCCCTGCCAGATGGCAAAATTCCAATTTCATCTACTTGGCTGGACCAAGCAAACAAGGGTCACCATCTAGTTTAGGTCATTGGCATTGAATCTTACATGAAATGCCAGACAGTTTGGCATCATGATGCACTATATTTTGTGTGGGCAAAATTAGTAATGGTCTAAATTTATCTTACCTTAATGTACGTTGTGTTCACAATTGAGGTTAATGGCTGTCAATCAAATCAGAGATGGGACTCCAATCAATGTGGTGTTGGTGAGTGTGAAAACTTTCACTGATTTGATACATGCTTGTCAGATAGAACTGGTAGGCCATTGGCTACATAAAGATCTGTTCCCTGCAAGGCTGATTTGTCCTCGTTGAACTGATAGACCTTTCTTGCATGATTGACAGGTTGGATAAGAATAAGATTTAATCATGGTCATAATCTTTCTTTGTGTGTTACTACCACAGTCTACCTACCATCAGGATTTTTTGATCTACCAAGGAGTGTGTTCTTAGACTGTTACAACTGTATTTCAAAGCAAAATTGTAATCAACTCAAATGTGCTTGATTTGAGTTTTGTTTTTCACGGTCAGCCCTTTTTTAATTTTTGAAAACATTTTGTTAGTGTATTCATAATAATATGTTTCCTGCATGTAAGACAAATGTCTTTAAACAAGTAATCATTACGTTATGGAGAGAAGAGTATTCCCAATCGCATGATTAATTTTGGAATGTAATTTTTATTGTTCTTATGATCATGAATACATCTATCAACAGCTTGATCACCATGACTTAGAGAGTATTATAAGCCAGTCTCAGATGTGCTTTCCAAGCCACCAAGACGTGTGGCTGAAAGATCTTGCCTCATATCTGAATATGAAATTGGAGAATGTCACAGAAACGGACCCTGTTTTCAAAGGAAAACCAAAAGGTACGTGAATATTTTTTTTCGGTGAACAATTTTCAGTGCTTTATTACTTGGAATAATTATTTGAACCATTAATATAAACATATTCCTGTTATCAAATTTCATATTTTCTTTTGATTTTAAAATGTTTACATTTCATCTCATCTGTAAAACTGAGCGTTTTCATAACTTTTTGCAGAAAATAGTAGGTGAAACACAATCTGTGCCAATCCGTTCATTTCATTTAGAACTTTGTCTTGTATAAGAATTTATCAATTGTAAAATTTACCATCTGTTGCAGTTATGTCTAATGATCTATAGTTATGTAAATATTATCTTTCTGAAGTAACCAAAGCCTATCTTTTGATGTTGGGTTTTTTTTTTCTTCAGATTATCCTTTGCAGGCAGTTCCATCGGCCTTTTATAAGGTGCTGAATTCGTTTATAAAAAAGTTTTCGAGTCAAACATTGGAGCAGATCTTCTATTATGGCATTCAGACAATGCTTCAGGAGTCAGCCAAAGGTATGCTTAGGCTTCATTTTTTTCTGTTCCACTAAAATTTAGATAGATGCTCTGTTTTTTAATCAGGGAATTTCGTTTACGCTTGGTTATGATGTAGAGCTGCCAACTAGTATGTAAAAAAACTTATTAGTATGGGATTTTTTGGGGGGTTTTTACCTTGAAAAGTACATAAATGAGAGTTAAATGTTGTAACTTCTTTTTGTTTTCAATGAAAAACATAATATAACGAAAATAAGGCAGCGTTTATGATCTTGGTGGACTTTCTTCACTGAAATATTACACTGGCATTTGACATCTCCTTGGATGGAGACTTTGAATATTTTACATGATCAGGTGATACTCATAAATTACTCTAACCTGACAGGACATCAATAATCTGAAATATACTGATCACATGATCTGGTAAACTTTTCTATGAAACAAACTATAAATTCACATTATTTAATGGCATTAATTTATGGTAAATTGTTATGTCACAGGCTCATTGTTTTCTTTTCCTTTCTCCAGTTGTATCCATTTAAGCGACACATACATTGTAAATGCATTTTGTTCTAATGCTGTTGTCCAAACATTTTACAATGAAGCCAAATATTTGTGAACTTATTTCTCAAAAACTGGAAATGGAGATAAGACAAGAGTGTCAATATTATCGTAGTAAACTGCCATTTATGCTGCAGTCACCATCATCCATATGTTTTAACACTACCCACAAGATACTTGCATATTGTTACATCTACAAGTGTTTGATTTACATTACAGGAAAGGCTGTGTATGGTTACAAGATGTTTCTGCAATTGCTGTCCTTTCACAAGCATGACATTGCTCTAAATAAAATTCACCAGGTGAACTTTTAAAGATTTATTTTTATTGTGAATTGAAAAACTCCTTATTATATTTTTACTATGGCATAAATTTGTTAGTTCTTGGGTTATTTTATATTAAGTCACATCTTTCAAAAAGAGGAATTCCCAATGCAAATTTCCAAAGCAAGACTAGTAGACTAAATGTTGTTAAAAATCTATTTGACTTTTAGCACCATTATAATTCTTTTTCTTAACCTTTGTTGTAGTCATGTTTATTACTAATTTACGACATGAGATCTTTATCTACATGATAGATATACTGTATCTGAATATTTATCTACCTCAATATCTATCTATTCGTGTTTTACAAATCTACATGCTATGGCATATGGAAAGCTATGTTATTGTGCTCATAGGTAATAATAGTCTCTCTTTTTGTCTCTTTCAATCTTCAGTATTTAGAACTTTTGAAGACTCATCAGAACAACCCTTTTCGGTGCGTTTCTATTTTATGGGCCTTGGGCCAGTGCGGCGTGAGAAATTTGAAGTGTGGATTGAAAGGTAAATACATTACTAATATTTGATTAGTAAATAATGTATTTCTATTAAAGATACATGCGATTGTTAGGTTATTTATTTTCCAGAATGGTAGTGTTGTTAGATTTTTTAGTGGATAATATCAATGCATGATTTATTACTAATAGCAAAATAAAGTATTGGTATTTTTTGTTTGAATTGCAAAGTTTCATGGTTATAAATATTTCTTGACGTTCAATTACAACACCTTTTTTTATCTTGCTGTGAATATTATTCACTTAACGCTGTATTCATGGAGTAGTTTTATGTTTTAGCACTGTTTCTTACAATTCCCAAAATAGCACAATAATGAGCGATTGTAAAATATCTCTTTTTCTCATAAAACGTGTGTCTCTTATTTTAAATATTTTATTAAAGAATTAAAAATTCACTTGCTCTATTCTTTATATTAGTTTTGCTATATGATTGTGTGTATGTGTGTTTTCTCCCTAGTTTGGCTTGACCTGATGCTTCCTGCACTAGAAGTACGTCAAGTGGCTTATTATCCAGTGACATATCTTGAACAGCTCGTGAGGTAAAAAATAATTATCATAACAACAGTAAGCGTGAAGATGAGTTAGATGATAATTGAACTATTTTGTAGATGCATACTTTTTTTGTCCTAAATCATTTCTCTTCTCCTACAGTTGGTACAAGAGCTTAGAAAATGGTTTTGGGATTGTGACTCTACGAGAATATTTTCAAGTTCTGGATGTCGTCTTTAGCCCAAAATTCAATTTTTCAAATGACTTGAAGAAGCGACTTGTTGTACTTTATCCGTATATTAAGGTGAGAAAACAAAAGTAATAAAATACTCTATCTTTGGTTGTGTAATATTGTATGTCAATTATAGGGTTTGAACTCTTTATCTGTTTCTGACTTTTAATTCAGTGCATGTTATGTTCTCAAAGTATTAACATTGGGCCTCTCTTCTGTGTTACCCGTAAGATATTTTTGAAAAGTGATGGAGAATGTTTGTCGTGCTTAACAAAACAATAAATTAGGAAATAGGACAATTAATGCTGAGAATTTGGCTTTCACCATAGGAGAGCTGGATTAGGTTCTAGCATGCATATGTGTAACATTTACAGAGAGCTTGTAACAGCTTCAAATGAAGGCATTCTTGGCTTTAGTAAAGAGGATAATATAGTGCCTGCCTCTAGAGGAGATATTCCAAATCCATTAATTGTGACTTAGGCCTCATTACAATTCTGAATCTCATAGCACTATCAGAGGAAAACATGGGTAAACAAGAAATAGCCTGCCAACCAGTAGAATAATGATATAAGAGAGCACATATTTGTAACATGTAATTCCTGCTTTTCTGGTTGTGTCCCTGTCTCCAGTCTAACAGCCTATCGGTGAAACAAAACCACATATTTGCAACATGCTTTTCTCATTGTTTCCGGACCTGAATTAGTTACTTTAATTTTGGTGGGGGGGGGGGGGGGGTTACAAAGTCATGCAGATACTCCAAACTTTCCAGTCCTCATGAGCTGCTTGATTGAAAAGAGCTGAATATAAAAAATATATATTTTAAATTCCAAAAGCTCTGATTTATGACCAGTGCAAATGCCACACTGTTATCTGAAATATGTTATTCACGGTTTTGTTTTCCTTTGTGGCTGTTTTTACAGGATCTGGCTTATGGGGACATGCCAAGTCAAAATCTCAGGACGTTCTTCCCATCGTACTTGGCACGTTTTACCTCAGCCACCAGTCAGGCTGTGAAAACAGAGGTAGGCGTCAGATTTGCATTTCTTTGCATGCATTGTACTTAGATACACAAACAGTGTGTGTTAATTATGTGTGTTGTATAAATATAATGATGTAATTCTGCTTTTAATTTGATATCATTTTAAATAAGCACATTTATTAGAATGCATCTTGACCAGCTTTATTCAGAACAAAATGATAAAAGAAGATTCTTTATATCTTTGGTTGTTTTTAAATAATATATTATTTCCATATGTTTGAAATGAGCATACATTGTTTAGATAGTGTATATCATACGAGAGACGGTTTTAAGGATGCAGTAGAGTATTTAACAGACATGCTTTGCAGGCCAGGTATCTACATTCAATTGTAATATATATATCATTGGGGTTTTTTCTTTGTCATATGTGCAGCTTTTGGATTGTATGACAACCTGTCTCATCACTGACAAACAATCTTTCAGCGTTTGGTGCCAGTTGTACACCAAACATCTTCCAGCTTCGGGGTAAGACTATCCCATTGATTGAAAGATGTCTTTTATTTGGATTTTTTTTTTTTATCAAAGCAAAAACAAAAGTGATGTTACAGTCGTTAAACTAATAGACTTGTTACATTAATTTTTTTTTTAACATTGCTTTTTGTAACATTGTTTAATTCATTATTAATAAAATCCCATTATAACATTGTTTAATTCTTTTTTAGTATATTAATAAAATCCCATTATAACATTGATAAATATTCCTTTGTAATGTTGATTAAAACCCTTTGTAACAATGATAAAGCTCCTTTGTAATATTGATAAAATACCTTTGTAACATTGATAAAGCTCCCTTTGTAATATTGATAAAATACCTTTGTAACAATGATAAAGCTCCTTTGTAATATTGATAAAACCCCTGTGTAACAATGATAAAGCTCCCTTTGTAATATTGATAAAACCCCTGTGTAACAATGATAAAGCTCCCTTTGTAATATTGATAAAACCCCTTGAACAATGATAAACCCCTTTGTAATATTGATAAAACTGTGTAACAATGATAAAGCTCCCTTTGTAATATTGATAAAACCCCTGTGTAACAATGATACAGCTCCCTTTGTAATATTGATAAAACCCCTGTGTAACAATGATAAAGCTCCCATTGTAATGTTGATAAAAACCATGTGTAACATTGATAATACTTGTTTTGTAATGTTGATAATAAAAAAACCTTTGTAACATTGATAAAGCCCCTTTTGTAACATTATAACATTGATAAAGCTCCCTTTGTAATGTTGATAAAAATCCTTTGTAACATTGATAACTGATAACACTTGTTTTAAAATGTTGATAAAACTCCCTTTGTAATATAAATGTAATCCCTTTGTAACATTGATAAAGCCCTTTGTAACATTGATATAAACCCTTTATAACATTGATAAAGCTCCCTTTGTAACATTGATAAAGCTCTTTTTGTAATATCAATAAAATCTGTATGTAACATTGATAAAGCTCCCTTTGTAACATTGATAAAGCTCTTTTGTAATATCAATCAAAAATCCCTTTGTAACATTGATAAAGCTCTTTTGTAATATCAATAAAATCCCTATGTAACATTGATAAAGCTCCCTTTGTAACATTGATAAAGTTCTTTCTGTAATATCAATAAAAAAATCCTTTTGTAAGATTGATAAAACTCATTTTGTCACAATGATAAAGCTCTTTTGTAATATCAATAAAATCCCTTTGTAACATTGATAACACTCCCTTTATAACATTGATAAAGCTCCTTTTGTAACATTGATAAAGTTCCCTTTGTAATATCAATAATATCCCTATGTAACATTGATAAAGTTCCCTTTGTAATATCAATAATATCCCTATGTAACATTGATAAAGTTCCCTTTGTAATATCAATAATATCCCTATGTAACATTGATAAAGCTCCCTTTGTAACATTGATACATCTCTTTTTGTAATATCTAATCAATAAAATCCCTTTGTAACATTCATAAAGCTTTTTTGTAATATCAATAAAGTCCCTTTGTAACATTGATAAAGCTCTTTTGTAATATGAATAAAATCCCTTTGTAACATTGATAAAGCTCTTTTTGTAATATCAAAAAATCTGTTCGTAACATCGATAAAACTCCTTTTGTTACATTAATAAAGCTCTTTTTGTTTGTAATATCAATAAAATCCCTTTGTAACATTGATAACGCTCCCTTTGTAACATTGATAAAGCTCTTTTTGTAATATCAATAAAATCCCTTTGTAACATTGATAAAACTCCTTTTGTTACATTAATAAAGCTCTTTTTGTAATATCAATTAAAATCCCTTTGTAACATTGATAAAGCTCTTTTTTTGCAATATCAATCAAAATCCCTATGTTACGTTGATAATGCTCCCTTTGTAACATTGATAAAGCTCTTTTTGTAATATCAATAAAATTCCCTTGTAACATTGATAAAACCCTTTTGTATTTGCAGTCATCTCTTGGAACATATTGCTTATGAGTGGCCCAAAAATCTTCCAAATTTGACTATCAATTACTCAAGGAAACATTGCGGTCTTTCTCTGTGACCAATGAGGAGATTGAAACTAGAAGCAAGGGACAGCGTGAGGGCCTGGAGTTATGTCAGGCTGCCACAAAAGGTCAGAAGTTTTCTGAGTCAAACATTTTATTGTTTTTGGTTTGCTTGTTTGGGTTTTCTGTTGTCTTTCTATGGGAGAGGGAGTTGTTTGTTCTGTTTTGAGTTAGATTTTTTACTATACATAAAAAGTCACTGGCTTTTGAATTGTATAGAACTTAAAGTATAGGATCTGACCCAAACCCTTTGATAATAGAGTGACATCTTTTTGTCCTTATGTTTCTGTGTTCACGGCATAATATTTTTGTTTTTTTCTCTCATTCAGCATCTTTAACTTGATGTATTTTAAGAATTGAAACAAAATTCTTTTTATTATTATTTAAAGGATCACAAAAACAAATCCTCAACAATTTATAAATGTGAGGATTGCAAATAACATAATTGATTTATATATAAAAATGCATTTTTATATATAATGTATTGAGTATATAGATTTATATATAGACTTGTTATAGGAGATTAATTATGGATCAGTGTACTTCATTGTCGTATCAAATCAAACACTATGTAACACCCTTTTTGCAAATATTATCCTTTCTCAGTCATCATTACCTTTTAAATTTTTTATTGTTTGAAATTATCAGGAACTGATGACAAAACTTTCTGGGCGTCGTTTTCCATGGAGCTTACTAGTGTTTTTCCTCATCTCTGTTGTGGCTTCCATCGTTGTTTATGACATCATGTCAAGTCCAAATCTTCCAAGTAAGTGATAAGTATCATTTACACCCTCGTATTCTCTGTTCTCTGTCAAGTCACTATTGTCAATATTCAAATATCTGTTGTGAAAATTATCCTTTGTTTATAACCTTCATTTCTACAAAAATATTTTTTTTCAGATAAAATTTATCTTTGTGTAGGATTTCACCTATTTAACGAAACATTGTTTTGATTGAGTTCTTTTTGTTTGACTTCCATGAAAGTGTCTCGTACCATGAGGTTTCTAGAGCATTATGGTGTCCTTGCTTTTGCTGAGCAAACATGGAAGCACATGAGGACAGGTTTAACTGTCGCTTCTAAGTAAGTTGTTCTCTACCAAAATCACCTTTGTATATATATATATATATATATATATATATATATATATATATAGAGAGAGATAGATAGATAGATAGATAGATAAATATTATTACTTATGCAATCGTAGAATATCACTGCCTTTTAATCATTATGTTTGCCCCTTAAAATATCTTGTCTGTGAATGGAGAGGCTAGAAAAGATAAAGATTTCTTAGTAAGAGTCAGATTTAGCTTTTGCCATCAATATGTTTGTTCTCTACCAAAAAAAAACCTTTCTATATTATTATCATATTATAGTCTGTTGTTTATTGTGTGCACATTATGTCTCTCTTTTTTTTTTTAATACTTTAATTTTTCATTGAATATTTAGCCATAAGCAGGCCGTTCTTTTATATCATGAGGCTAGAAAAAAGAAATTGCTTGTTTACATTATTACAAATATTACATTATCAGATCCTGATATGTGATATTTTGAATTATACTCATCATTTAAAAATGGTTTTGAAGGTGCATAGATCAAATGTTGTGCATGAATAAAAGGAAAAGCATTTTGAATAAATTGTATGAAGAATATATTCCTGACATTTTATGTTTATCCGCTTTTTCCTTTGATAGCTGGTTGAAAACCAACTGTCCAGCATATTTCTCCTATGCTTGTGACACTCTTGGCCCCTATATTGTTCTTGCATGGGAAAGCACTAAGGACTTCATGATAAATGTTGAATTAGTGACAAGGCCGCACAGAGCATGGATTGCAGACAAGACAGTGGAGTTCTTTCACTGGGTGAGACTTGATTATAGTTAAATGACAAAAAACTCAGGGTGTCTGGCAAGGTCGGAAATATGTCAGATTTTTCATACTCAGGTCGGAAATCGATGTCTTGGATAAGAAAACAAGTAGGAAATGGGGCTCGGGTAATAAAAACAGGGTTCCCATGCATCAGGAAATCCTTGAAAACGAAAAAAATGTTTCCGGTCGAGAAAATACCAGGGGAAATGATATATTGAGGACCAACATGAGAGAAAATCAGGGAAATCGAAGCAGACATGAACAATGTTTGTGTGTGTTTAATGCGACTAATCGCACATATGTGTATTAGTATTAGAGAGAGTATATATGGAGAGTCGAGTTTACGGATGACCGAAAGGCAAATGCAAGTGTTTAGTAAGAATAGAGGAGGTTGGATGATCGAAGGGATATTAACATTATGCACGCACTGCCTGATAGCAGAATGGGGGGGGGGGGGGGGGGGTAAAGAAAGTCAATTGTTTTTGATCCTGAGAAAGAAAAAGAGGGGGGGCTAAAAGTAGAACAGAAGATTTATAATTGGCAGAGTTTAAAAGGTACAGAAAAGGCTTTCCAAACCTCATTTTCTTCTCGGTAGACTAAGTAAGTATTTGTGTGTGTTTAGGCTAAGCCATTGTCACTCTTGTGTTTGATTTTTTTTTCTAAAGGAGATATAAAAAACCCATTTTTGCACTGTTTACATGTTTTGTGAAATGCTATCAGAATTTTGTTTTTCTTCAGAAATGTAGAAAAATGCTGAAATATTATTAATCCAAAGTGAAACATGAAAGAAATTTGTGATCACTTTTCATTTCATTGAGATGCACTAGAAAGTCATTTATTTATGATTTGAATTGACAATTTATAATAATGAAATTATTGAAATTAGAAATATTTATGCTGTTCTCCGTTTCTCGCGTCGGAAGGGTATTTCATTTCCTAGGTAGGATTTTTTCTGTTGAGGTAGGAAATTTTCAGTTGACTTTTGCTGGACACCCTGAATCTTTGTATTGTATGTTTTGCTAGTTTCAGAAGTATCAATTGCCAGATTATTTATTTAATTTAGAATTATAAACTTTTGGACTAAGACTGAAATGTTCAGGCGTGCACCCTTCATCTGTAACAAAGGGAGATTACAATGTGATCGCTATTCACCACCATTTCATCACAGATTAATCCCATTCCCACTTTGCTCTCTGTCTCTTTGTTGCTGATGAAAGATAAAGTAAAAGTTCCTTCAAGACCATTGCAACCCATAAAGCTGGAGTTTATCTCAGTTTCTGTAGCATGAAGCGGTACTGGTGATAATAATCACCTCTTGGACAGGATGCTAGGCTGACGCAGGTTTTTACTCCCAAGCTAGTGCTTGTACCCTCTTGCACCTGGGTCAAGGGGAAGAACGCATGTTATTTGTCTTTCCCAAGGAACACAACGTCAGACCTAGCTTTTCTAGGATGCAAACCTAGGACCTCATGATCCTAAGTCAGGCAGCCTAACCATTCGGCCACTGTGATGGAGGATGCACAGCTCGAAAAGGTTACTGACTTGTCTCGTGCCCCTTTGGCCACTTTTTCTTTTTGAAGGAAGTGTCTACCTTCTCAAGTACTTCAGTGTTATCACCTTTATGAAATCCACTCTGCACAGATCACACTATTAGTTTTCTATTATTACTATCAACATTGAATTCAGGCTATCAGAAGGACTCAGTAGACAATTCATCATGTCAACAAATGTGTAGACAACAATTTATTTGACAAGTACTAAATAATTAACATACAATACATGCCTCTTCTTGTATGCTTCATGGTTCGGTAGGATATTGAAAGTAACTTATAATACAAGTTATAAACACTAAACGTTTTGAGAATTTACTAACTCCTTGTCCTGTGAAGGTAGGTATAATCTTATCTCATTTGAACAGTAAATCATATCACCACAAATAGGATGGATTCTATGTAAACATATGCCATCTGGTTAAATCAGAACAAACATATTGAACTCTTAGGTTTGACTCACGGCATCCTACAAACACAAGATTAAAGTACTTTAAAAGTAAAATTTCATATTTTTCATCTCTCAAAATGAAACTAACATTACTTTATTCATGAATGTAATCTGTTGGTGGAAGTTCAAGATTTTCTTTTTTGGCAGTGCCTTCGAAAGTGAAGAGGAAATATTTAAAACTCTGATCACTCTGAAGTTACCATGAGAATAGCGTGTGGTTGGCTCTGCCAGAGATAATAATTTCTTCTTATCGTTACAGGTTTACAACTTATCCCCAGAGACGTGGGTTTGGTGTGGAGAGGTGTCCTGGATGGCATGGGAAGTGGTGAAAGATTATTCTTTACACTTATGGAGGCATTCTCTTCATCTGGTTGAACATGTAGATCATTGGTTTACTGAAAACATTCTTACTTAAAAGTGAGTGAATGGATTTTGTTTTCTTTAACTGATCGGTTTGATATTTTGTTTCTTTTATTTGCCACTCATATTTGAATTCTGTACTATTCTAGTAGCTAGCCCAATCCAAAACTTCAAGCATGAGCAATGAAAAAGCAACTACTACCGCTGTAAAGAACCGTGTTTCCTGCGAAAATCAAAACCAAAATTGACGATTTTAAACAATGTAGATTTATTTTTAATGGAAAATTGGGTTAATTTTTCAAATGTGCTTAAAGATTTTTGTATCTCACAAAAATGATCTCAAAATGGCTCATTCAATCTGAGTAATTAGATCTAGTAACAGGCTACCAGTTAACAATAACAGAACCAAAAAAATATTTAAGTGATCAGTTTGTTCTTTAAATATAGTGAAAAGTGAGTTTAATTTCACTACAAAGCTTTTATTTTAACAGATTGGTTAAATTCCTTTGAACAAGTTTTTCATTGTAACTAGTAAACACTTGTCAATCACACTATGACAGTGAAATTGCATTATCCTATTTTGCTGTTCATATATTTCTATAAGTAGAATTATTGCATTGAATGCACTGGTCTTGATTTTCTTACAGAGTGATACCTACAACAACCACTAGATAGAATGAAGGAGATAGGAAATGATAAGCAAGAACATTTGGGATTACACAGCAGCATGGATGTCAGAGGCTCTCACATATTTTTATCACTGAATCCATCATAAAGTTTGTTAAGACATATTGCTAGGTTAAACTTCTGCTTTTGGCAAGATTCATGCATTGTTACTTATTCCACAAGATATTTTTAATTTATAAACATCTGAATGAAATGAACATATATATATACATACTTGCTCAACTCAGGCAAAAAGGCAGGACCTTAATGTTTTTATTATTGTGTTTGTGGTGTCTGTTGAATGATTACATCATAGTTTTTGTAAATTTCGTACAACCCAGCACTTTCTAATGCAAGTTCTGAAATAAAGGAATTATCATCCACTCTTCTTTTTTCTCTCCTTTCCTATATTGTCCATTAACTGTTAAGTTAAATCAAAGATGAATGTAGCCAGCTTAAATCAAAGATAATTTTAACAACATACTTTATTTGGCACATACCAAGATGTCTTAGGAATTTAGCGACTGAGACAAGACAAACAGTATGAAATGGTATGCCTGCTTAGTTTCTATTGAGATATGAGCATACTATACTTCTATCACACCTGATCTGATGATGGCATTACTATACATTTTACAGACTGCCTGATGAATTGGCAACTATTGTTTTGATAATATTATTTTTGCTGCTCGGACACTAATGCCTGCATTGAATGTTTAATATAATGAATTACATTCTCTTTATTTCTTACATCTTTGTTTTGTTTTTGTTACAAAATTTTGCTGATATCCTTTGTTTCTTTAAACTTTCATTGTAAATGTTCTTGTACTTTGAATTTGTCATAAATTAGGATGTTTACATACTTCAACTTCAAGTTGCCTACCCTCCTCTCTCTTTACCTCTTATTAATTTGCCAATCTGTCATTCTCCTATCGTCGTTTGTCATGCCATGTGTACCCATCAATAAACTGGTATGGTATTTCTTTCTCTCTCTTCATATCTTCAATGCCACTATTTCTTTCAATGAGTTTATTTATTGCTGTGATTCTCTTTCTTGTCCTGAGATCATCAGTCATTGGTGGTGGAAAGTTCATCGTCTCCCTTTTTTATGCATCCCACTCCCATAGGCCAGTTTATGTATGGTTTTGGATTTCTTTGGGAGTAGATTTTGTGTCTGTCATTTGTCATGTTCTTGCCGACATGGATTTTCAGAAAATTATATATTTTGTATTTGTGGTTGGTTTGTATATGCTGAATATTTCTTTCTTTGTTTAATTTTGTCTCAGTGTAAATTATTCTCTTTCACATGTGTACACAAAACCTGAAGTTAAAGTCGTGTACATAGGAAAAGGTCAGTATTTTGAATGGTTTGTTATTTTGATATTGAAATTCATGACAAAAATAAATGAGACGCATAGCAAATTCAGAAAGAATTTCATGAATGAAGCTTCTCCCTTCATAAGGTCACACAGATTTTCTATTTCAGTCTCACTAACATGATAATAAAACAGTTTTTGGTCCTCTACCCCCTCCCCCTCTCCCCAACATTTCCTCATGTCTGTTACCATTTCATGACTTGAAGCAGATAAAGTTGAATAAAAGAGGAAATGATTCTGTAAAAGGACATTTAAAAAAAAAATCTCTTTTCTTCAATTTACTGCTACTACAGCTACTTTATAAATCTCAACAATTCACATTGTCTAGTCACGTTATTTCCTGTTAGCGTTCTTCCAGTGGGTGCAAATCTTCATCATTTCTCTATTCCACTTTTGTCTGGTGTCAGGAAATAGAAGAAAGCATCTCCTTGCCACAGTGGCTTTATTTTTAATACATTTATTGTCCCAATTGTTCATGACATTTGACATTTCACATCAATTTTGTTGTAATGACTTGGAGAAATAAAAGCATGTAAAAAGTGGAAAGAAACTCAATGAGGTCAGTGTATGCGAAATGTGATGAGAAGTTCTGAATAAATGAATGAAAAATATTTTTGTGTGTTTTTGATTGACTCCGCTATAAATTTTAATTAAGGCGTCTTTTTGTATTGTTTCAAGTTCATCTTTTAAAAATTCTCATAGACTGAACTGCACAGGATCAATTAATATATAAGATGAAATCAAAAGAAAATGTGGATCAAAAAGGAAATCACCTACTTACCTCGATATCTTTCCATTTTTAAACCTTTTAAAAGTACAATGGAGCTTGATTACAACACAATTGATAGGTCTGGGGAAAAAATCCTGTTGTAGCCTAGTCCCGTTGTAACCATGTACATGTATAAAGGGAGAGAATCATATCCATGTAATGGGCCCTATGTGCACGATAGTTAACTGTAGGCACAATAATGACACCATTGTAGCCTACATGTACATTGTGATGTATACATGTAGTAAGTGGGTCTAGCCTACAGCGAGTGTCACGGGGGAGCACCAATCAACTCTTCCTTCTTAGTACAGTAGTCTTTGGATAAAGCACACTCTGCATTAACAATAACACACCTACATCTGCTGACTGAATTTTACAATATAATAAAAGTGTTCTCGTAAACACACTGTATGCATACATGTACACTTTTTCCTGCGCCTAAGGGCGTGCGTTTATCCAGCGACTACTGTATTACTTCTATTCTTTGATGTTAAGAGCTTTTCACATGGATAAGAATTATTTTTTCCCTTGATAGACAGTTCACAGTGGTGCAATTTTTCGACACAAAGTTCCATTGTAACCAATGTAGGACATCGGTGGATGCCGTTATAAACATGTATATTCTATAGAGATTAAAACGGATTTGAAAAAATCCTGTTGTAACCGAGATTCTGTTGTATCTGATGTCCTTGTAGGTGAGTTCCACTGTATTACAACACAAAGGATATAAGAACACATAACCCACAACAGGTATCACATTTACAAAGTCACACCCTTTGCACAACACTGCTACTATTAGCACATGTACATTATTGGTGAGGTGAGGCTCCTCCAGATCTCGGACACCCTTGGACTGGTTATAACTGGTTACACTTACATAACAGGTTTGCATTATCTCATCTCATGTTTAAAGATAGGACTCATCAAGATAAGTGAGAATCATGTTTCATTGAAAGAGTTGACACACATTGACAGTCGTTTGCCCATGTGTTTACTTGTTGTAGAATATGATCACAATAGATACAAAGTTGAAGGCGCCTGTCTAGAGAGTGACATTAGTGGCCAAGTGGTTAGGCAGCTGAACTTGAAATCATGAAGTCCCAGATTCAGATCCTCCTAGCAAAGCTAAATCGGATGTTGTGTTCCTTGGGAAAAACATGTATCACGCAGTTTTCCCCACTTGACCCAAATGCAACTTTTTACCTATAGAACCTGGGATAAGCTTCAGATCTATGGGCAACAATGCCCTTGATGGAACTTTTACAAAATGTATGTCTGTTGAGAGAGGGGAGGTTTGGAAGTGCGCATGTGACTTATTATTTATTCATGAATGAAGTGAATGCTTTGTTTCTAAATGTGTCACTTGCGATCAAATGTCATTCAAACACTTCACATATGAAAATGACAAACAAAAAGGAATGAAAACAAAAATACACAACAAACAGAATCTTTAAAACCAATATTTAGGTTCACATTAATATATGGAAACAAAATATATGTACATTCAAACCTTATACCGCCAACTGTTGTGCCAGTGGTAACTTTGCATTACAAAGGGAATAGCGTTATAACGAAAACACCCTTTTTCAGTACATGTATTACAATTAGGAGATAATCAATTTTTGATCAATGCAGTAGAAGAAAAACGATCACTGACACGGTAATGTAGGCCTAAAGCATGTGAACTGGTTATTGTAGCTGTAGTATTATATATACATGTAGTAATAGTAGAATTGCCCCGTCTCTTCTTACGTAGTGTAGAAACAAATATTGACAGAAACACCCCTAACTCAATATGAATTAGCCTAGGTTATGATAATGCTGTAAAGCCTTCGTCTCGCCACTCAATTGGGCCCAATCATAGCTATGCCTACCCTGCCAAGGTAGTGTCAGCATGGCGCAATCTGGGGTAATGCCGATACTATTCTTCATTCGGCTGACCTAGGCCTAAGCAATGGAGGACAAACATTGTCTCCAAATGGGTCCAAACCTTCAGTACTCTCATTTTCATAAAGGAGAAGCCTTGTGTCACTAATGCCAGTATCATTTGTGTGAGTGTGAGACTAAGAGTACATGTACTAAGACACAAACGGGAGTGATCCTTGTGTCTGTGTGTATAGTGAGTGTTCGACTATGTGATCTGTGACCAAGCCAAACTAGTTTCTACTTGCATCACTTCAGGTAAGGGGTGGTGATGCACAGTGGCAGTATTATGAGTTATATGTTACAATAGTTATTAAGGAATGTTCCTTCCAAATCATTTGCCAATGGCAGTAGAATGAGATATTTCATTGTTTTTGTGCAGTATCAGATTCGTACAAGGGTGAAAAGCTGGTGGTAAGCGAGAATGTTGGTATAAGGGGGGGGGACAAAGTTTGAGTGTATGTGTTACAAATGAAATGCATTAGGTACTGATGCAATGGTGTCCGCTGGTTGTCAATGGATATAATTAATATAAATATCGAAACACTTTATGACCGCGGGCGGTTGGCGGGTGTTGCTGGTGGGTCCCATTTCTTTCCTTCCCTTTCACTCATCTTTCATTTTGCTTTTTCCTCTTGATTCCCACTAAGATCACCACAATGGTGGATGGGGTAAACTTCAATGAAACAAACAAACTTCATGACCACTTGTACTCTTGTGAGTACCTGTGCTAGTCAGCTTGACAAATCATATTTTTAAGATTTTGAAAAGAAACTGTACAAAACTTCACCACTGGGGTTTAGGACCGTTGCAGCTGCAAGCAAGCTATATAAATAAATTCTGGGACAGGATCGAATATAAAACAGTCTTAAGGAAGTTTTTAGCGTCTAGAATAAATTTATTTCAACAGTGATCACATTGTTTTCTTCACTTTCCTTTAAAAAATAATTCCATTGTATTCTGATACATGACATCTGCCAGTTGAGATTTGTCCTCATCTCTTGCTGCGCTGATCACCTCCAGAACTTGGCTGTAAGTGATAGGAAAAGAAATATGATGCAATATATTTAGTTTTTGGTCAATGGTGACAAGAAGAAAATAAAGAAAACAAAAGAGGAATGCTACAGCAACAGTGTTAAAATTGTATGATATCAATTGATAATTATCATTTATAATTTGCACACATGAACCATGTATTTCTCATATCCACTCACAATTTTCCGTTCATTACAATTAATTTATCATTTTAACTAAACTAGGAGCAAATGATCTTTAAACAATTTTATCTTTCTGTTCTTGCTTTTCTTTAAATCCAAAATAAACCATTCACTTCTTAGGACGTAGATTGATTTCTTAATAATGAAGAGATTAAGAGGATGATAATTCATCAGATTTTGTTTTGAGTGCTTTCGTTCACTTTAACTTTTCTCCTCCCTCTATTTTAATCATCGGTAATCATAGCATGGAAGGTAAAACTAGAAGGTCCTCAATACCTATACAGCATGAAAAAAACATTTTACAGAGGGGATGAAGTTAAAAACATCCTTACCCAACAACCCCAACATCAAAATCATGAAGCACAATTTTAGAATTTGTTAATAGAAATAGTTAAAATACACTCGAAAAAGCGTAATCCATAATTCATAGGAATTTCTTTTTCGGATTAAGCATTTCTCAGACTATCAGAAAGGCAATGACAGTGATAGTCGCAAATATGTGTTATGTAATGGCTTGGCCAACACAGCACACATTGGAAACAACATATGAGCTATGTGCTTGTGCACGCGTCAAGCCTATTTGTCCACACATCGTATTCATCTGGGGCAGGTAAGAAAGGGTAGAGATGCGAGCGAGAAGGAAGAAGGAAGGCTGGTGGGAATGGGGAGCATAGTGAAGAGACATGATTGACTGCGTCAACACTAACTTAAAAAGGGGAGAGAGAAAGAAAGATTTGGGTGGGTGGTAGTGGTAGGGGATGATAGTGATAGTGAAGACATTTATCGATTGTGTGATTCTTCAGTAGTCCAATTTCAACATTATACACACGCATACACAGCACATGATGTTCTTTAAGTACAGTAAAAATCAAATGTATGTTCGCAAAAAACACCCAGGGGGTAGTCTAGAGTCATAAGGTAGCTTTGTTTTTTTCTTTAGGTTTTAGTAAGTTCTAGGTTTGAGTTATACATCTGAAAAAAATAGGCCGTCTGAGAAATAGCAATTGTTTTGGACTAGAAGTAAATTTCTGATTAAACTAGAGTGAAATTTCAAATTTCAGGGGGAAATTTATTAAAGCAACAATCGGGACTTGGAAAATCTTTAAAACTCACGTTAAGTTTCGTATTAGGCGTTTTCGGACTGAACGTCTCGAGTGTAATGACATTTCAATTTTGAGTTTCATGGTTTCCAAATTTTGTATACTTTTATTCTCATTAAGAAACAAAGAACTGAAAAGAAAACTCAAGGTCAAAATTGCATATAGAACATTGAATGCAAAAACAAAAAGAAAGGACATACACAACTGTGCAAGGTTCATTCCGACCCTTGACCAAGTACTGACTGTCAAATCTTTCTTTTTCTTGATTCAAATTTGGTGGTCACCCACTTGAATCCGGCATGAATCGGCATGTGTCTGCCAAAACAACATTTGATCAATACAATCATAGATGTTTAAAAAATACATTTATTGAATCTAAGAATAAGAAGAATGAAGTCTGCCAAAACAAATCATTTTTTTAACGAATAGAAAAACTATAATGCTGATGGCTCAATATCCTTAATGATTAGATGTATTTGAAAAATCATGTGAATGTCCTTTCTTTCTTTTATCAGAATTTCCGGTGTATGGGTTTTAGATGCCCGATCTTGCTCCAGGCTGCCCTGTCCTGATATATTCTGTTTCCTTCCGTGAGATTTAGAATTTGAAATGTTCTTTTATATGTTCTTCCCACTTTCTCTGAGGACTGCCTTTTGCTTTTACCTTGAGTTTTAGCACTGTTTTCAATTTAGCTATTCTATTGTCATTCATTCTGTTAACATGCCCAAATCATCTCAGTTGATTCATTTCTATTTATGCTATCTGCTTTGGTTTTGATCTCTTATTGTTGTGTTTCTGATTTTGTCTCTTTTAGTTTTCCCTACTGATATTTCATTTTGACTCTACTGCATTTTGTCTATCCAGGTTTCACTGCCATAGAGGAGAGTTAATAAAATATTACGTATATATTGCCACTTTGGTTTTTGTTGGCAACTCTTGTTTACCTAAAATGTCTTTCCTAGATGGTTATATATTGCACTTGCCTTTTGGATTCTCTGGCTGATTTCTTCTCTTAGTTTTCCCTCAGAGTTAATCATTACTCCTATAATTGTAGCTTTGAACTTGTTCTAAATTCTCCCTGCCAATTTAAGATTTTGTGTTTTAGCTTCCTAGTTACTAGCACTGTTTTGGTTTTCTTTGCATTTACTCTCATTCCTCTTTTATTTAATTCATTATTCATTATGCTAATATTTGACTGGAGGTCCCTTTCTGATTTTCCAAACAGAACTAAATCATCAGCAAATAAAGCATTGATACATTTACTGGTTTGAGCTTCCACATACCTACAATCATTTTCTTCATGTTTGAGGATGCCTTTGTGACTGAATCCATAAATGTGATAAACAAAAGAGGACTTAGTATACAACCCTGTCTTACTCTCATATCTACATCAAATTCTTCAGATACATTTCCAGCTACTCTCAATGCACATGTTGGTTTATTGTAAAACTTTGAATGGCTTCTACTAAATTCTGCTCTACGTTGTGTTCAGTGTCAAATGCCTTTTCTAAGTCAATAAAACACAGGTTAGTATTCAAGTCAATATTAAGTCTCTCAAGGAATTTTTCTATTATTTGTCTAATTGTAAATATGTGATCTTGTACACTTCTTCCTGGTCTAAATCCACTCTGGTGTTCTTCAATCTGATCCTCTACTCTTTTCCTTAGTCTCATTTCCAGAATCCTTGCATACACTTTTCCTGGTACGCTAAGTAGTGATATCCCTCTATAGTTTGAGCATTCCATAGTTCATCCTTTCTTGTGTATTGGTACTACCGTTCGCTTATTCCAGTTGTCTAGCACCTGTTTGGACTTCCATGCTTGTTGACATATTGTATGTAGTAGTTTGTCTGCCTCTCTCTCTTGGTTTTTAATCATTTCTGGATAAACTTGATCTGCTCCTGGGGCTTTTCCTAATTTCACTTTTTTCTTATAGCTGTTTGAAGTTCTTCCATTGAGATATCTACATCTTTAGCTGTCTTATCTCGATTACTTGTTACTTTTACTAATTGATCTGTACTCCTTGTTTCATATGTTCTGGAGGGATTATGTAATTGTTGATAATACTTTCTCCACGTTTCCATGATTTCGCTGTCTCCTTTCATTATTTCTCCTTTGGCATTCTTAATTTGTCGTATTGGGCATGCTTTGGTCTTTCTCATGCTCTTCATTGCTCCCCAGAACAGCTTTTGATTTCCTTGATAACTTTCTTGAAGTCTTTGTCCAAACTCTTCCCACTGTTCCTGCTTTGCTTTCCTAACTTCCTCTTTGGCGATAGTTCTTTTACTCATGTAATCTATACTATACTCTGGTCTCTTTGTTTGCAAGGATTTCTTCCAGGCATCCTTCTTTCTTTGATCTTAGTCTTGACATTCTCGTTCCACCATGCTGTTCTTTTCCTATCTCCTTTAATATGTTTCCTACCACAGACCTCTTCAGTACAACTGAGGAGTGTTTCTTTATATATTTCCCACTTTTCTTCTATTAAGCTTTCCTTCAGATCCATCTGCCTTTCACTGATAGATCTTTTTATCCTGGATTGGTACATCTGTTTTACTATTGGTTTATTTAGTTCTTCTATTTTGAGTTTAGTAGCTTTCTTCTCTTTCCTTTTCTTTTTGTTTTCTTCACTTAATAATCTCATTTTGGCTATCACTAGGTGATGATCACTAAATACTTCAGCTCCTCTGCTTACTCTAGCATCCATTGTACTGTAAAAAGGAGCTGCCAACTATTATGTAGTCTATGATTGACTTTTCACATCTGTCTTCATTTACTCTTGTACATTTGTGGATATCTTTATGAGGAAAAAAGGTGTTGGCTATTTTCATGTTATTCTTTCGGCAAAAATCTGTTAGTCTCTCTCCATTTGGAGAAGTTGTTATCTCTCCTTCTTTACCTATTACTCCTCCTGATGTTTCTACATTGTTGCCTACTCTAGCGTTTAAATCTCCTAAAACCATTAATTCTTGTTTGGGTTTAAGATTCTCTGCGGACTATTTGTAAATCACTTTCGAAGATATCTTTTTTCTTCTTTGGGGGCATCTTCGTTTGGTCCATAAGCTATTAATAATTTAATTTCTCTTCCTTTTGGTTTAATATTTACCTCTAACAGCCTTGGGATTACAAATTTCCAACTTTCTAGTAGCATTTCTTGCCTTTTATGCATTAGGAGGCCTACTCCTGCTCTAGCTCTATCTTTGACATCTACTCCTGAGAAGATTAAAGTATGATTTGGTCCTACATCTTCTATTCCTTGTCCTTTTTTCTTTGTTTCTGTAATAGCCAAAATGTCTACTTTGAATTTTTCCATTTCTTCAGCTAATTCTAACTCCTTTCCATTAATTGCCCTAACATTCCATGTTCCAAAAATCACAGTTCTTGTTCTTTTCCAGAGTCGTCTTCGAAAGTTCAATCCGGGTATACCATTGTATATATTACTTTGAATCAGATTGTCTTGGATAAGCAGGATTAGCCCACTGTACCCTAGGTAGATGGTGGGGCTGCCATCTTGAGGCCCCTACGGGCCTTGTTATTTTCTGTCAGGGTTAACCCTTAGCCTTTAGTCATTCAAGACCAGCCTGCAAGGCAGCAGGTTGTTATGTTCTGTCAGGGTTAACTACCTTAACCTTTGATCAGGCAAGACCGACATGCAAGGCAGCAGGTTGTTTTCTGTCAGGGTTAACTCCCTTAGCCTTTGGTCAGCCAATACCTGCCTGCAAGGCAGCAGGAGACTTATGGATGGCGATGTGAATGTCCTAATTAATAATATTTCCATAACTACATCGGTTTACTTTATACATATTTTTATTAAGCTGTCCATTTACCAATCTTCTGAATGGTTACAATATTCCAGAAAAGATGATTTACAGATGATGTAATTTCAGTCTCTCATGTTATCAACAGGGAACAAAAGCCCTATCTTTATCTACTAAAAACTGTCGTGCTTAGCTCAAAGTATTTCTGCATGGCATTACTAAATTCATTCCAAAATGTTCACGACGACCATACAACAGGGAGTAGCTATGGCTCATACCAGAGATAAATCATTAATTATTTTGGCTTGTAACTTAATGTTACACGTTTTTTCTTGAGTATTAATACAACTTTGAGATTTAAAAACTATACCACTTTTGATTCTGTGAAATGGAAAACAGAAGAAAACAGGATTGAAGGGTGAAAATTTCTTGATTTGTAACTGTATGTCTTTTTTATCTGTTTCATCTGATGAAGGATTAGGCCCGAAACATTGCATGTTAATTTAGTCTTTATCATTGAGTGTCAATTTGCCTCTCTGATGTAGGTGGTTGGCAGGTGATATTGGTAGGCCCTACTACTTTCCTTTCACTCTTTCGTTTATCTTGTATCTTGGTGTTTCTGCATAATTCACCCTGAGATCGCCACATACAATGGATGGGATAAATTCCAATGAAACAAAACAAAAAAAGCCTCTGGTCTCTTCCATTACATCTGACTTCGAAAATCAAACAATAGGCCTACCTGTTTCGATCATAAGCCTTTCACTGGGTACAGAGCACATTGCATCAATATTCTCTTGTGTCTTCAGTGAGCTGCCAAAGGAGAAAAGCATATGTATAAATTTACCCCATTAACAAACACAGTCTGCTCACTGCCAGCCCTAACGACTTGGTAGCTGAAATAAACCAACCCTTCAATTATTTACCAGTCTGGGGTTTTTTCATAAACGACTCAAAATATTCAAACCTCTGATGTTGTTATTTTGTGGGATTGTCTTTATGCTACAAATTAATTCAAACAATCTTGATGAAATTATGTAAATGTCACTGATTGTAATATCTTCGGTGCTCGACATATTAATAAGGCATTTAAGGAAGTAAATAGAAATATTCAGACCTTCTCTTTGTCAATACAAATTTCAAATTTGCAAGCATACAAATGAGACATGTGTGATAAAATAACATTAAAATTAAAATTAAAATATTGTTGGAAGCATACCAGCCATTGATGCCAATATAGAATCCCAGATCCAGAACAGCTTTTGCCTCCTCCTTTGTCCCAGTAAATGAATGAACCTTTTGAGCAAAGCAATACAGTATAACAGGATCATTCATTACAGTGATCATCTAGATCTAGATGATTGGTGACTTATTTTCTTTTTCTTCACAAGTAGTTTCATTTATACTTAGATAAATAGTTGTAGACCTTTTGAAATTGAAAAACAGACTTACTAATTTTAACTTGCAAGACGGCCAATAATATTCTAGAAAAATTGAATTCATCGTCATCATCATCATTTGTGGCTTGCTTTATTCAACACGTTGCCGACCATTCCTCTCCATGTTGTTCTGTGTTCAGTGCTTCTTGTATATCCGAGTTGGTGGTGATATCGGACGTGTTTTGTCTTCACGCTATTACGTATGTGGTGTGTTGTCTGCCACAAGCTCTTATCCCCTCTATGAATCCAGATGTTGCTAGTTTTTCTAGTCCATCTTGTCTCCACACATGGCCAAAAAATCTCATTTACCCTGTCTTGATGTTATTCATAAGTTCTCTTTCTTTTCCAATTTTCACAAGAACTTCCATGTTTGTTATTTTTGCTGTCCAGGAGATTTTCAATATTCTTCTATATATCCACATTTCAAATGCTTTTAAGCGTTTATGACATTGTGCATCTAAAGTCCACGCTTCGCATGCGTATAATAGTGTGGAAAAGACATATGTCTGCGCTGTCTGAATTCCCTCCTTTAAAAGGTAAATATAAAAAAAAAATCGCTGGCCTTTCTCATGCAATATGGTGTTATTTTTGCGAACTTAGAATCTCCAGACTTTCACATCGATTTCTCCGAGTCTCTGTCATTTACTTTCTTTAAAAAATACAGTTAACCCTCAAATACATAGTTTTCAAGGTACATACAGAATTACGGACTCGAGCCAAATAAAAACAACAAGACAAAACAAACAACAACAAAAAGACACCAAAACACAAAAAAAACAGAACCATAGCTGCCAACTTTTTCAATAAAAAAACAGATTCTGACCACGAGAACTTAACTTAGAATTAACTCGCATGACGCCACATAATATACCAGAAAACATTGATAATATAACTTTGACTGACTACCTTTAAGGTGAACGGCCAAATTTTTAAATGCAGGCCATGTGATCCAAATTTAATGAACTAAAAACTCAATTTAAGTTATGCAGTCAGTGTGCTTCAGGTTGTTGATATTTCATTAGGTTACAGTAATTCACCCTTAACTTAGGGAGTTTCTTTTTCTTCAAAACATTACCTGTAACCCTCAAATTCATTTTTTTATATTTTTCCATATAAATTAAGATTTACAGATAAAACAACGTACTTAATGCATTTTTTTATGTACTGGTTGGTAGCTATGTAGGCATAAACAGTAGATGGATATTCATACCATGTCTATACATGTGCTGAATTCAAAGCAAAAATGATTACCAGTACTGAGATTATATAACATGCGAAAACAAATGACATAAACTATACTGATGTTAACTCACTGACAGATAACAAATGAAAGAAATAGCAGTCATCGTTATGCATAAAGCGTGGTGACTGGGGATCATGAGGTCCTGAGTTTGAATCCTTACAAAGCTAGACCCACTGTTGTGGTCCTTGGGAAAGACGCTTAACACACATTTTCCCCACTCAATCCAGGTGCACTTGGGTACAAGCGCTAGTTTGGGAGCCAAAATAACCTGTGTCAGATTAGCGGCCTGTCCAGGGGTGAATATTATCACTTAGTCTTCTTCCCGCTATAGACACTGGGGTTAGCTTTCAGCTCTATGGACCAAAATGGCCTTGAAGGAGCTTATGCAACAATCACAATTTTTAACAGTTACTTAAGTTACTGTCACTATAATCATGGAGAATCTATCATCAATCCTTACGTTCAGGCCTTGAACTGAATGGTGAAATTACAATTAATTTCAAAAGACTGTCACAAAAAAAAACATGGGATGATAATAAATTGTGTAATGAGTGATTATAGACAACATTAGCATGAAAATGTTTGAAAGCAAATACTCACAACCCCTCCTGGTATACTTTCTCGGTGGCGAGACAAAATTTCAATAAATTCTGGGAAGGCATTTCGACAATGGAAAAACACGGGCAGCTGGGTTTCACTGATCAAACCCATTTGCTTTTCAAAGTATCTATTTGAAAACAAAGAGAAAGAAAAGTAAAGTATGACTCCAAGCAAATAGTACTGTATCAGCAAATTTTAAATTCAGGGATTTTTCAGGAACAATAAGATGCCATCAAGCCTCAAGATGATTCCTTTAAGGCATACCATAATACTCATGAGCAGGCCTTTTCACTTATTTTGTCCATTTTGCTAAGACCTTACTATTGATTGATCGTCCTAAAAAGTTTATTTGTTCTCTGACTGTCTGTCTGTCTGTGTGGGTGTCTATGAGCCGCTGTCTGTCTATGTCTGTATGTCTGTGTGTATGTGTGTGTGTGTGTCTGTGTGTCTGTCTGTCTGTCTGTCTGTCTGTCTGTCCGTCCGTCCGTCCGTCCGTCCGTCCGTCCCTCCCTCCTCTCCCTCCCTCCCTCCCTCCCTCCCTCCCTCCCTCCCTCCCTCTCTCTCTCTCTCTCTCTCTCTCTCTCTCTCTCTCTCTCTCTCTCTCTCTCTCTCTCTCTCTCTCTCTCTCTCTCTCTCTCTCTCTCTCTCTCTCTCTCTCTCTCTCTTTTTTTTTTATACTCAAACACACACACACACACAACAGCTCCATCTTTCTTTTTCTTCATTTGGCAATCTATTGTATAAAACAAGTATATTGTACCATGTACCCATTTTATCTTCACATCTGCTCTTTTATTTGATGGTGCAAATGACAGTAAAACAAATTTCAAGGATTTGTAAAATTTCAAGGATTTTCAACCAAGGACTTTAGTGACTTTCAATGATTTTCAACGACTTTTGGGCATTTCCTGACTTTTCAAACACTTTGAACCCTGTAAAACATATATATATATATATATATATATATATATATATATATATATATATATATATATATACATATTTACTTATTCTAAATAAAAGCTTAAACTAAGAAACATTAACAAAATCCTTTCTTTATTTGCTATTACCCACATCCACAACTACAATGATCTCGGGGTTTTTGGTAGGATTTTTAATTTTGCCCTGACCGCCCTGTAAACAGCCATGGGATCTTTAACGTGCAGAGAGTGCTGTGATCTGCACACGGGACTTCGTGTTTATCATCTGTCTACGATAGGACTGTGTGTTGATGCACCTACATAGACCAGCGAGGGGGTGGGTTTTACCCGAAAAACCCGAGAGAATTTTGCAACCTGTCTGGGTACGGATCCACAATCAATGAAAGTAGCTATGTTTATGTACAATCTTGCAAACGAATTTCATAAAATGATAGTTGAACGTGATGTGTAGAACAGAAAACCTACTTTAATTGTGCTTCCTTTGGACTAAAATGGAGTCTGTCAAAATCTGTTAATAAGGAAGGAAAAAAAAGAACAAAGAAAGGAAAGATAAAGAAAATTTTTAAAAATGGCACTGGTACTTAGAAAACAAAATACATTTATTGCCCTGATTTGAAAATGTAAAGGCTTTATGCTATTATAGTACATCATGAAAAATATCCTAAGCTCTAAAGACAACAATTGAAGGGGTCAGTTCAATAATGTGCCTATGTCCATTTTCGTGAAAAACGAGAAAGAGAGATAATCCTAGAGATTAAATGGAAATATGCTTCCTGAAAATTGTGAAAATGATATGATGAAAATATATCATGTTTACAGCCATTTAAAATTTGGAATTCCCAAAGCCAACAGTGCCAAAGTCCATGGTTTTAGGCATTTTTCTCTAAATGACATAATTGTGACTTAGGCACACTACTGAAATGACACCTTCAATTGTCTTAATAACATTCATCTCCGGAATTCAAAGCTGAACAACTCATGTCCTTTACTTAAATTAACTGATAATATAAATAGATTCAGTGTAATGAAACAGTGTTGAATAACAACTTAACAAATCAAAACACGCAAATTGAATGAAAGGCTACCTAATCCCATTTCTCCAACACACACGACTTTATCTTTGTTTTCCTTAGTCATCGAAATTAATTTCTGTAAGTAGGAGTCAGGGTCTTGAGTTTCTTTTTCAAATTCCAAACTTCTTGTTGGATGACATCCAACAGTGCAATATAGTGATTCTGTGAACATGTGTATGTAAGGAGAAACAAGTTTTCAGTAACAAGCATTCTTAAATTTCCAAGCATTATGAACAAAATCTTTAACTTTGCATTGATTGACAAATTCCTAGCTTTTCACTTTTTATAAAGGTTTGTTTCTGTTCTTAATTTTACCTATAAGACTAAGATCTCATCAAAAAAAGGTCTCAGAAAGGATGACAAAAAAAGGGAAGGGGGGGAGAGAGAGAGAGAGAGAGAGAGAGAGAGAGAGAGAGAGAGAGAGAGAGAGAGAGAGAGAGAGAGAGAGAGAGAGAGAGAGAGAGAGAGAGAGAGAGAGAGAGAGAGAGAGAGAGAGAGAGAGAGACAGAGAGAGAGAGAGAGACAGAGAGACACAGAGACAGAGACAGAGAGACAGAGACAGAGACAGAGACAGAGAGAGAAAGAGAGAGAGAGAGAGAGAGAGAGAGAGAGAGAGAGAGAGAGAGAGAGAGAGAGAGAGAGAGAGAGAGAGAGAGAGAGAGAGAGAGAGAGAAAGAGAGAGAGAGAGAGAGAGAGAGAGAGAGAGAGAGAGAGAGAGAGAGAGAGAGAGAGAGAGAGAGAGAGAGAGAGAGAGAGGCAGAGACAGAGAGAGAGGAGAGAGAGAGAGAGAGAGAGAGAGAGAGAGAGAGAGAGACAGACAGACAGACAGACAGACAGACAGACAGACAGACAGACAGAGACAGACAGACAGAGACAAAGACAGAGAGACAGAGAGAGAGAGAGAGAGAGAGAGAGAGAGAGAGAGAGAGAGAGAGAGAGAGAGAGAGAGAGAGAGAGAGAGAGAGAGAGAGAGAGAGAGAGAGAGAGAGAGAGAGACAGAGACAGAGACAGACAGTCAGACAGACAGACAGACAGAACAGAGAGAGAGAGAGAGAGAGAGAGAGAGAGAGAGAGAGAGAGAGAGAGAGAGAGAGAGAGAGAGAGAGAAAGAGAGAGAGACAGAGAGACAGCGAGAGAGAGAGAGAGAGAGAGAGAGAGGGGGGGGAGAGAGATAGACAGAGAGACAGAGAGAGACAGAGAGAGAGAGAGAGAGAGAGAGAGAGAGAGAGAGAGAGAGAGAGAGAGAGAGAGAGAGAGAGAGAGAGAGAGAGAGAGAGAGAGAGAGAGAGAGAGAGAGAGAGAGAGAGAGAGAGAAATAGAGATAGAGACAGAGATAGAGATAGAGAGACAGACAGACAGACAGAAAGAGAGCGGGAAAGAAAGATAAAGAGAGTGATACAGGCAGACAGAGACAGAGAGAAGCAGAAACACACAAAAGGATAGATTCCAGCAGGCAAACAAACAGAAATACAAAGAGAATGGGAAAGATACAGACAGACAAACAGATAAATAGGAAGGATGGGCAAGAATGAGTCTTCAATAATCATACATACTTGGACAATCATACAATGAGTATCACTCAGTGAATACAATATTCAATGATAAACATGTTGACAGAAATCAAACGAACAGCGAGGTGAGATTAAGAATACTATACATTTCTCAGTGTATAATCAGTAAACAAAATATTTCTTTCTTCAGCCCAAATTACAGGTTAAAAGTAGGTTCTACACTTTTCAATGGCCGGAAGAAAACTTCTTTCAAAAACAGTCATACCATCACATTGAGCTATCCTAAGAGCAGCAGCCGAATCTTTCAAGGGACCCGCCAGTGATGATCATCTGTTTCAGATAAAAAAGATATTGTCCAGTTTCTAATAACTGATGAATACAATTGAGCAATATCTAATTTTAAACTACTTCTCTTCTTTCACCACAACCTTAGATGCTTGGATAAAAAAGTTGAATTCAGTCTTGGGGAATACTAAAGTTAATTGGTCTCTGATCAGAATTCTCTTAATGATATTTGAAATGGACAGCAAATCAAACACACACACACATATTCTGAATAATATTAATAGACCATGAAGTATTTAGACAGATCAATAGACAGAATGAGAATGAGAGATGGATATATAGACAGAAAAGAGGTTCTATCTATCTATGTATCTATGTATCTATCTATCTATCTATCTATGTATTTGTCTATCTAATCTACATATCTATTCATCTGTCTATCTAATCTACCTATCTATCCCTTTGTCTATTTATCTATCTGTCTATCTATTTGTCTAGTATCTGTGTATCTGCCTATCTAGTATCTGTTTATCTACCTATTTATATATCTATAACTATAATTATATTATATGCATAAATAAATTATACATTTTGAAACAAGTCTGTTTCACGTTTCAATTCCTCCCACTGATTTTTGTTCTTGACCATTTCTGTGTATTTGATGTAAGTTGTCTTTGCATTCATATGACAGTAAGAAATTTATAATTGTTCCTATGCTTGCTTGTTTTAATTAAAACTCCTGCCCCATAATTAAGAACAGTTAGAAGGATATAGTGGCGGTGGTGATAGAACGGTTATGCTGCCGTACTGGGGATCATGAGGTCCCTGGTTCGAATCTTAGCACAGCTTGGTCAGACATTGTGTTCTTTGAGAAAGACACTTAAAATGCATTTTACCCACTCAACCCAGGTGCAAATGGGCACAAGCACTAGCTTGGGAGTAAAAACCTGTGTCAGACTAGAGTTCTGTCCAGTGATTATCATAACATGTTCCACTTCACGCTATTGAAACCCGGATACACTCTGGCTTTATGGGCCATAACGACCTTGAAGGAAATTTACTTTACAAAGAAGGATATAGAAACGATAAAAACTGGAGTGAGAGTAGAGGTTTGAACGTGATTACAAGATAAGCATCTATACTTTCATCACACGAAGTCAAATGTAAATAGTAGCATTATATGACTCTCTGTCACAAATGCATACACTATAATGCCCCCATCTACCTATCTGACATGATTACTCCCTACGTTCTAAATCGGCAGCTTAGATCTTCAACCGATACAAAAAAGTTAATAGTTCCTCTATACGCCTTAAAATTAAAACAGGTCTTTCTCGTTTTGCGCCCCGAAAGTCTTGAATTCTCTCCCCAAACACTTAGGAGAAATAGAATTAACTGAGACATTTAAGAAAAAAAATAAAACCCATCTGTTTTCCACACAGCCATAAAACCCGCACAGATTCATATTTCTCACTGCTGTCATAAATGTACTTCAATGATGTCAACTGTCTTTTGTATTATCATCCTATGCTTTGAAATATGTTTGTTATGCGTAACGTGTATATTGCGTTGGTGTGTGTAAATTATATATGCATATATCTTGATTTATAATGTTTATCCATGTTTGAGCCCTCTGAGCTTGATATACATCGGGGTGAGCTGCTATACAAGGACTATTTATTATTATTATTATCATGACTGAACAGCATACACAAGGTTCTTGTTTTCACCATTTTATCTCCAGCACTACATGAAATCATTGAACTCATCACTGAATATGCATTCATCTGCACTAAGCAACACTTCTTGAAATCTTTCAACAGATGGGCAACATTAATATAGCACACCAAATTCATGCTAGTGGTTCCAGAAAATAATCTTAGGCTTTATTTTATTTTTAGAGGTAACCATAAAATTATCATACACAATGGCGTCCGTGATCGAGTAGTTTGGGTGCCGGCCTGGGGATCATGAGGTGCCCGGTTTGAATCCTAGCAAAGACATGTCTGACACTGCTCCCTGTGAGAGACATTTAACATGCCAAGTTTCCCCACTCAACCCAGGTGCAAATGGGTACAAGCACTAGCCTGGGAGTAATAACCTGCCAGACTAGCGTCTTTTCCAAGAGGTGATTATCATCACCTGTTCCACTTCACACTATTGAAACCGGGATACATTTCGGCTCTATGGGCTGTAGTGGCCTTGAAGGAACTTTTTTTCATTCAGTGTGAGTGACAACAGCAACAAGATATTTCTAATTGAATTGTTCCATAAAATCTGTATATATACAATTACACAAAGCTATTGAACAGTGTGGTTCTAAATTTAGCACTTTACCTTTTCAACCCCATATTCTTTTGCCCTGTGCAAAACATGCTCCATATCACCTACAGCACAGGAGAATATAAAAATTCAGTCATGGTAGAAATTCAAAATCATAATAAACTGCACAATGTTTATTATCTAAGGAGAAATCAGTTTCTCTCAAATGAGAATGGTTTACACTAACAGTATCATTTAAAATATCTTATAGCATAGGTAAGAAATCAATACACTTCCTTTGTGGAAAATTGCAATTGTGTGTGTGTGGGGCCTGGTTAATAAAAAGGGTATAAGATATGCCAACCTCAATCGATTCGGCTTGTGCTACTCAAGTAAATTCTGACATAACTTTAGAACATTGAGCACATTCACAAAACTCTACTACTATAAACTATAAAGGAACAGTAACAAAGAGTAACTAAAAGAAGGAAATGAATGTGTTGTTCCCATACCAGGGTGAGCCTGTTTGCCATGGTACTTCCCATCATACACCGGGTCTGGAAAGAAAATACAATTTCAGTATTGGCACTTTTCAGGATGGCACATGTGCAATAGGAATACCATGTACACTTAAAAATGAACTTTTCTTAACAGAAAAGAGGATGAAAATCAAATGAACTGGCTTCCAAATTAAGTTTAGGACTGAACGTCATCCTTTTGTCTGTAACATTTGAAACTATAATGGTGATACAAGGTGACTCATGGACAGGACTCGATTCTTAGACTTTATCTCCCAGCCATGGTTATCACACCTGAATGAGTGGAGGAAAAATGGGTTAAGTTTCTTTCTGGACTCCTAAGGACAAAACGGCAGGCCTGGTGAAATTAGGATTTAAAATTCAGACCAAAATTCGAAAGGCAATGCCCATCTAAATGATATTTTTCTTTTCTTTTTAAAATAAAAATCTTTTGTTTCCTATAATTTATATCAATTACATGTACTTATATCACATTAGCTGATTATGTGCTTTTGCTACATACATTATTTCTAATTATTTCACTGTAAGGTGTGGCATCAGTGGCCGAATGGTCAGGCTGCCGGACTGGGGATCATGACGTCCCAGGTTTGAATTCTGGCAAAGCCAGGCCTGACGTTGTGCTCCTTGGGAAAGATACTTAACACGCATTTTCCCCACTTGACCCAGGTGCAAAATGGGTACAAGCACTAGCTTGGGAATAAAAACCTGCGTCAGAGTAGCGTCCTGTCCAGGAAGTGATTATTATCACTTGTTCTGCTTCACACCATAGAAACCGGGATAAGCTCCGGCTCTATGGATTATAACGGCCTTGAAGGAACTTTATTTTATTTATTTCACTGGACGTCATTTTAACATGCGGAAAAAATCATGAAATGTGATATGTTTTGTTGTTTCCTGTTTTGTTTGTTGTCAACTGCTTTTACATGTATTTCACAAGGTGTCATGGAAAGAAACAAAATGAAAAAATATTAGCAACTTTAAAAACAGCATTTTCATTTCATAATTATTTTCAATTCTACATAGTGTGCTTTTAAGACCGGGCAGTGGACAGGTAAGTACCTGTACGGGAAGTAGATGATCCCACCCTCCACGAGTCTCCTGCTGCCTTGCAGGTCGGTCTTAGCTGACCAAAGGTTAAGGGAGTTAACCCTGACAGAAAACAACCTGCTGCCTTGCATGTCAGTCTTGACTGACCAAAGGCTAAGGGAGTTAACCCTGACAGAAAATAACAAGGCCTGGTAGGGGGCCTCAAGGTGGCAGCCCCACCATCTACCTAGGGTACAGTAGGCTTCCCTGCTTATCCAAAACCAAACTAATGCAGAGAAATATATACAATATACTCAGCTTGATCTTTCAACGACGAACATGGAAACGAACACGGATGGTGATTTTGGAACATGGACTATTAGGGCAATAAATGGAAAAGAGATAGAATTAGTTGAAGAAACGGAAAAATTCAAAGTAGACATTTTGGCTATTACAGAAACAAAGAAAAAGACAAGGAATAGAAAATGTAGGTCCAAATCACACTTTAATCTTCTCAGGAGTAGATGTCAAAGATAGAGCTAGAGCAGAATAGGCCTCCTAATGCATAAATGGCATGAAAAGCTACTGGAAAGTTAAAAATTTATAAGCACACGGCTATTTAAGTTAAAGGTCAATATTAAACCCAAAGGAAGAGAAATTAAATTATTAATAGCTTATAGAGCAAACAAAGACGCCACTAAAGAACAAAAAGATATCTTCGAAAACAATTTACAAATAGCTGCAGAGAATCTTAAACCCAAACCGGAACTAATGGTTTCAGGAGATTTAAACGCTAGAGTAGGCAAACAATGTAGAAACGTCAGGGCGGGGGGGGGGGGTTAATAGTTAATAGTTAGAAGGAGACACAACAACTTCTCCAAATGGAGAGACTAACAGATTTTTGCCTAAAGAATAACATGAAAATAGCTAACACATTCTTTCCTCATACAGATATCCACAAATATACAAGAGTAAATGAAGACAGGTGTGAAAAATAATAGTTAGCAGCTCCCTTTTTTACAGTACAATGGATGCAAGAGTAAACAGAGGAGCAGAAATATTTAGTGATCATCACCTAGTGATTGCCAAAATGAGATTATTAACTGAAGAAAACAAACAGAAAAGGAAAGAGAAGAAAGTTTCTAAACTCAAAATAGAGGAACAAATAAACCAATAGTATAACAGATATACCAATCTAGGATAAAAAGATTTATTAATGAAAGGCATATGGTTTGGAATAATAGCACAATAGTAAAAAAAAAGCGGCAAATATATAAAAAACACTCCTCAGTTGTACTGAAGGGGTCTGTGGTAGGAAACAAATTAAAGGAGATAGGAAAAGAACGGTATGGTGGAATGAGAATGTCAAGAGACTAAGATCAAAGAAAAGAAGGATGCCTTGAAGAGATACTTGCAAACAAAGAGACCAGAGGATAGGAGAGATTACGTGAATAAAAAAAACTATCGCCAAAGAGGAAGTGAGGAAAGTAAAACAGGAACAATGGGAAGAGTTTTGACAAAGACTGCAAGAAAGCTATCAAAGGAAATCAAAAGCTGTTCTGGGGGCAATGAAGAGCATGAGAAAGACCAAAGCATGCCCAATACGACAAATTAAGAATTACATAGGAGAAATAATGAAAGAAGACAGCAAAATCATGGAAACGTGGAGAAAGTATGTTCAACAATTACATAATCCCAAAACATTTGAAACAAGAAGCAGAGATCAATAAGGCAGAGAAACAAGTACTTCAGAGGAGACAGCTGGAGATGTAGATATATCAATGGAAGAAATACATACAGCTATAAGAAAAGGGAAATTAGGAAAAGCCCCAGGCGCAGATCAAGTTTATTCAGAAATGATTAAAAACCCAAGGAAGAGAGACAGACAAACTATTACATGCAATATGCCAACAAGCATGCAAGTCCAGGTGCCAGATGACTGGAATAAGGGAGCGGTAGTACCAATACATAAGACAAGATCAACTATGGAATGCTCAAACTATAGAGGGATATCACTACTTAGCGTACCAGGAAAGGTGTATGCCAGGATACTGGAAATGAGACTAAGGAAAAGAGTAGAGGATGAGATTAAAGAACATCAGAGTGGATTTAGACCAAGAAGAAGTGTACAAGACCACACATATACAATTAGACAAATAATAAAAAAATTCCTTGAGAGAAACATTGACTTGCACACGTGTTTTAATGACTTAGAAAAGGCAATAGACGCTAGGAGGACTGACGAACTATGGCATTTTTTAAAAGAATACAACGCAGAGCAAAATTTAATAGAAGTCATGAAATGTTTTTACAATAAACCAACATGTGCATTGAGAGTAGCTGGAAACATATCTGCAGAATTTGACGTAGATATAGAAGTAAGACAGGGTTGTATCCTAAGTCCTCTTCTGTTTATCATATTTATGTTTTCAGTCGCAAAGGAATCCTTAAAAATGAAGAAAATGTATATATGTGCAAGTTCAAACCAGTAAATGCATCAATGTTTTCATTTGCCGATGATTTAGTTCTGTTTGGAAAATCAGAAAATTACATTCAGTCGAATAATGAACTAAACAAAAGAAGAATGAGAGTAAATGCAAAGAAAACCAAAACAATGCTAGTAACTAGGGAAGCTAAAACGCAAAACCTTGAATTGGGCAGGGAGAATTTAGAACAAGTTCAAATCTACAATTACCTAGAGTAATGATTAACTCAGAGGAAAACTAAAGAAGAATTCAGCCAGAGAATCCAAAAGGAGATGATAATATATAACCATATAGGAAAGGCACTTATAGGTAAACAGGATTTGTCAACCAAAACCAAAATGGCAGTATACAACACACTTTATTGTCCTACTCTCCTCTAAGGCAGCGAAACCTGGATCTTAGACAGTAGAGAATACAATAGAGTACAAGCAGCTGAAATGAAATATCTAAGATGAGCAGTAAGGAAAACTAAAAGAGACAAAATCAGAAACACAACAATAAGAGATCAAACCAAAGCAGATGACATAAAAACTAAGATAGAAATAAATCAATTGAGATGGTTTGGGCATGTAAACAGAATGAATGACAATAGAATAGCTAAATCAGTAAACAATGCTAAAGCCCAAGGTAACAGACCAAAGGGCAGGCATCGGAGAAAGTGGGAAAAAGATATAAAAGAGGCATTAAAGTATAGAAATTTAACTTTTTGGAAGGAAACAGAAAATGCCAGGACAGGGCATCCTGGAGAAAGATCATCTCGGTCATCTGAACCCATACACCGAAAGGTAGAATGGGGAATTGATAAAGAAAGAAAGTGCTTTTAGGAAAACATAATCTAGCTTACCTGAAAGGTTGGCTCCAATATCTTGACGGTTGATTCATCAGATTAACAAACGGATGGTAGCAGCAAAAAAAGAGACAAAATAAGAAAACACAATTTTCTTTTGAAGGTCACAAAATAATCTATAATTCAATGCATGAAAACAACCGCACCGATTTATGGGGGAAATTTTGCTTTAAATACTTTTTCAACGGAAAAAACATTAAAACAGTTAATTCAAGTTGCTACATGAGAAGTAATGAAAATGGACAGTACAACAGTAAGGAATCATTGAGATTGTTCGAAATTGATGAGAAAACAAATCGCCGGTGAATCTGCCTCTGTGTCATTTTCACACTGCATAACAAGCTTGGTGAGACCCAACCAGTATAAAAATCTTAAAACTGTATCATAAAAACCTAAGGAGTTATTAACGAAAATGAAGTTGGCTTATAAATGTGTGTAAAAACAACGGAGAACAGGGGTGTAACTATAGATACGCCCAATTCAATAAGACATTTCGTCCAATTTGTACGCCCAACTTTTTTCCCGGGCGGTTTTGCGTCAATCCCTTTAAATTTAAACTAAAAGCTTTATTAGTGCAGTTACGCCTTTAAAAACTGATTTTGGGATAATTTGTCATCCCAATCTTTAGTTACGTTACATCTGAATTTGAATTTTCGTTTCATTGCATTGGATTTGGCAGAACATTAAAATTTGGCCTTTACCATGAAAGAAAAACCAGCCTCTTAGTCTTACTAAACTCTTAGCCGGACTGAAGTTTTTCCAAGCGGCCTCTTAGCCATGATAATTAAAGAGGAAAGAATCCCGCACCCTGAAAAAAATGCCCTCTTAATCTTAGTTAGGTGGCGGCCTCTTCGGCGATGACCACTGTATACTATAATACAAGAGCAGGCTCCTTGCTCCTATTGTACCAACTACGTTACAGTAGTTGCTTCCTAGACGTTCATATTAAAATGTAAATATGCAAACGGTTTATTCCTCATGTTTAATTATCATCCCTCATGTTATAAGCCACCATAAAATTGAATTAAATACGACACGTATTGTAGTTTATGAACATGTTATTGTTATAACAACAAAAAGTCCATTATCGCTTTTTGGGTCATACTTTACATCAGGGGCATTTCGAAAATACTGTCATCCATTAAAATTGGATATACAATTACAAGTGGGTGGTATTCTGAGTTTTTCCTAAAATCTTTCCTCAATTCAGTCAATGTTTTGCTTCCCCCATCCCCCTCCCATCCCATCCCACACACACACACACACACACACACACACGGGTTGCATTGTGTTAGTGTTGAAAGCTGCAGATTGAAAACATTATCAAGAAATAGAACGTAACCAAATGCATGAGTAGCACAAGCCTGATGTTGAATTTCAAAGCTGTTATAGTCTTTGACTTTGATGTCATCAGGCACTTTACATTATTGCTGTATTCCTAGAGGATACCATTTTACAATATTTTAAAAACATGCCTGCTCTGTAGAGACTTTGCTTGGTAGGTGGAACCTCTTGTTTTCTTTCTTGCTTTGTTTTGGGTATGTTGGCTTTTTTTTTGTATGTGTAATGTGTTGCGCTCAACAGGCAGCTATTTTGTCACTCTGTGTGTTCGTGGGTTTTACTAATGACTCAAGCATTTGTTATTTAAAATTTCTATACACCTATTTTATGACATTATTCTTCATCGAACTTGATAAAAATTGTGAGTTTTAAACAGTGATTCTTAAAGAAATTTATGTTTCCGTACAAATACAATGGATTTGAAGACCGTGAACATTTTTATGTACAATGTTTATAGATTCTACCTTTTACTGTTTGTATTTGGAGTTTTATTCATCCTGTGTTACAGTCCGTTCGCTGTCAACAATAAGACAATTCGACGGCGATGGGGTGGATGACGCAAACCTACAGACATACCGGTCGTTGCCAATTGTCGACCGAAAAGCATTCACCGTCCCTCGTGTCTCCTCTAAACCTTGACCGACGTTAATAATATATTGAATGAATATAATGAACGCAAATCGGAAACGAAATTATAAGTATATTATATAAACTGTCAGTCGTGTAGATATAAGACCGAAGAAATACACGACCTTGTTCTTGAAGAGAATCCTGATATTATATTTTTAACGGAAACATGGCTTTGTGCCTCAGGCGACAAGCCCATTATTGCAACCATTACGTCTAAAAAATGATTCGATGAAATTGTTCCCAAGACGTTGTTGGTGTGGTAATCCCATTTTAGCATTGTGTTGAGGTATTGGGTATCATTCACATGATTCAATGAGTGGCCAAGCATTGTGTAACATTGACAGTACAAATCATTTGGACGAGTGGTACTGCGTCTACCATGTCTTCGTCCAGCTCTCCAGAGAATCACGGTCCCTTTGAAGTGCAATGGAGTCACTGGGGTTATTCATTTCTTTAAACAAGAGACTGTCGTCAGCAAACGATTTTAGCTATATTATTACTGCCAAGATCATTTATGAAAGTCGGGAAGCAAAGTGATCCAAGAACTGTACCCTGCGGCATCCCAGAGAGAAGAGAGCAAGTGTCACTCAATTTTCCATTTAGGACTACTTCCTGGGTCCTGCCGCATAGCCAGCTTCTGGTTCTAAACCAGGTGAGAAGGAGTTGTTTTTCGCAGTTGCTGTTCGATTGGATGCCGGCGGTCCCACTGTTCCTCAACTGTTGTAGTAATCGGTTGTGTGGTTTCGTATCGAACGCTTTTGAAAAGTCTAGGACCAGTTAAGTAGATATGGGTTGTTTTAAGTACCATGATGCTTGTTGTGTCTTTTCGTTTTGATTTAACGTATCTCCACAATTGTTTGGTTATTCCGATTTTGTATCTTTCATTATCGCTAGGCTCTAGCATTCCACTTATATAGTTGTACTTTCTCTGTAGTTCTTTGTGCACTAATTTACGAAGCGTGTGAAAGTGATTGCAATCATGACTATTGTTGGTAATTGGGGATAAATTGCGTGACTTTTATTTCTTTCGAATAAGACTTTTTATCCATGGTAGATGAGTTTTCCCTGACTGTTTTTAAGGGAATGTGTTTGCAAATAAAAGTAAAAGTTTGTCTTTTAACAGTGTGGGAAAATATCCCAATTTTTGTTTGCATCATAGTTGTTAGCTTGGTTTGCAAATGTTGTGTAGTTTTCCTTGGGGCATTCTGTCATGGCATTGGTCCCCCTCCTTTTTTTTTTTTTTTTTTTGCTATATAGCATGATTGTTCTGGGTGCCTTTCGTTGGACCTTAACTTGTAATGCACCACGTCGTGGTTGCTCATGTCCGGTGCTATAGAGACCGAGTGTACAAGGTCACGACGCGTCGTCAACACGATGTCAAGGGTGTTTCATTTCCTGATAGATTCCTTGACAACCTGGGTTAGATTAAACTCACGTACTTTTTCTAACATTGTCTCATTCAGCTATTTCGTGTACTGTGGATTGTGTCCTATTGTGTGGCTTTCTCGGCTGATGTCTGACAGGTTAAAGTCACCAGCGAGAACTATATTTGGGGTATCTGCTACTGTGTTGCGAATTGTTGCAAGAGGTTTGTGCAGCTGTTGAGATTTCAGTTATACTGGATGGTTGACGATAGAAGCTGCCTTCAAGCACACGACCTTGTTTTAGTGACCCTTTCGTCCATACGATTTCACATTCTGCATCTGCTTCCGTTTCAACCAAGGTGATGCCAATCTTCACGGCTATTACTATTACACCCCCTTCGCCAAATGATCGGTATTTTTCATAGGGTGGTGAGTCTAGGTAAGTGTCCTTGAAAACTTGAGTTGCTATCGGCATTTTCTTCCAGGCGTGTTTCGGTTGCTGTTATTATACATGTAACTGATTTATGCGTTTCCACAACTTGTTCAAGTTTCAGTTCTTTGTCAAAGTTCATTAGACGGCGCAATTCATATTCATTATCATAACTGTGTTTTTCTTCTCTTTGATATGAATCGACTGCATGCACTGATGCGACCCGAAGTGTGGTTTGTTTAGTAACGAGTGAGTTGTCTTCGTCGACGTGTTGTTGAGACAGGTGGGTTTGAGGGGGTCGGGGCTCGCGACTGTTACGCGAGGGCCTTCCACCGAAGACTGTTGTGATTTGTCGTCTCTTTCGCTGATCACCAGGACTTTGCCTTTGTTTGTTACTACAATAAACATTGTTGATGTTGTGTTGTTGGTGACATTTGATTTGATTTGATCACGTTGAGGACAGTTGATTTGATTTGATCACATTGAGGACAATTGATTTGATTTGATCACATTGAGGACAATTGATTTGATTTGATCACATTGAGGACAATTGATTTGATTACATTGACGACAATTGATTTGATTTGATCACATTGAGGACAATTGATTTGATTTGATCACATTGAGGACAATTGATTTAATTACATTGAGGACAATTGATTTGATTACATTGAGGACAATCGATTTGATTTGATTACATTGAGGACAATCGATTTGATTTGATTACATTGAGGACAATTGATTTGATTACATTGAGGACAATTGATTTGATTACATTGAGGACAATTGATGTGATTACATTGAGGACAATTGATTTGATTACATTGAGGACAATTGATTCGATTTGATTACATTGAGGACAATTGATTTGATTTGATTACATTGAGGACAATTGATTTGATTACATTGAGGACAATTGATTTGATTACATTGAGGACAATTGATTTGATTTGATTACATTGAGGACAATTGATGTGATTTGATCCACATCCACAACTAAGGCGATCTCTAGGGGTTTTGTTAGGATTTTGTTTATTTTGCCCGGACTGCCCTGTAAACAGCCAAGGGATCTTTAATGTGCACAGAGTGTTGAATCAGCACACGGGACCTCCTTTTTATCGCCCGTCTCCGATGGGCCTAGGTGTAGATCCACCTACATGGACCGGGGGGAGAGATTTTGCTTGAAACAAAATCGAGAAACGTTTTCAACCGTCGGCGGGGCTCGAACCCACTCCTTTTAGTTGAGAGGCCGACACCTTGCGTCTGGACTACCGAGTCTCCCTGTTGGTGACACATCGTGAATAAAAGTCCAATTGTAAAAACCAATAAAGCAGTCACCCATATATGAGTGATAAAAAAATGGCTTGATGTGGTAAAATCCACTATGAAAATTCAAAAATATACATTGTTTAAATTGGTTGAATGAAACCCAGTTTAAAAGACAAAAATGACATAAATTTGTGGACATTCAAATTTCGCATGTGAAAATATAAGAAAGCCAAATTAAGGAGGAGCATAAAACACGTCTGCCTATGAGGCGGGTTACACGTGGCACAGGGAAGAAGTGAAAGAGGCAAAAAACAAGATGCAGAAATGCAAGATGCAAGAACAAAATGGAAAAAAGTAGGTAGACTGTCCCCACTGAAACTTTAAAAGAACCATATCGTATCGGATTAAAAACTGACCATAGGAGAAGCTAAGCAAAGGCACTATTCGAAAAATTGAAATACGCTAATTCTCTCAAACAACTTTTGGCATTTGTGACGAAATATTCTGTTTTTCATTGATGAACATGAAGTTAAATTTGCTTGTTATTTTACAGATAAAATCGAAAGGATTCGTGAAAACCTTGACAAATACGATTAAGTCGAAGAAGTTAAATCCTTTCAAGGAACAATACTCGAAGCCTTTCAATCTATATCTGAACATTTTATTAAGAAATTAGTGCCAAGTGCACCGCCCCCTCCCCCCCCTCCAAATCATGTGAGCTAGATCCTTTGATACCATCCATTCTAACTGCTTGTATTGGTGAATTGTTACCATTAATAACGACTATTATTAACAACTCTTTAAGGTGGGTTTTAAATCTGCTTTTATCAAACCTCTCACTCTCATGAGGAAACCATCCCTGGATCAAAATGATTTTAAAAAGTATAGGCCTACGTCTAATTTGTCTTTTCTTTCAAAGATACTTAAAAAAAGTTGTTTTGTAAGGTGGATCAGATGAATCATTAATACAAATTACAAATGGACAACAACAAAAAATACTGCTGTATGGTACTAGAATAAAAGGCATAGAATTACATACTTTCTTTAGGACTAGAGTACTCAGGAAATCTCGCAAAGCAAATCGAAAAACACATTTTGGGTCGACGTGTTTCTATTTACCGGGTAGTGGACAGGTAAGCACATGTACGGGGATTTGGCGGTCTTGTCCTACACGAGTATCCTGCTGTCTTGCAGGCGGGTCTTGGCTGACCAAAGGCTAAGGGAGTTAACCATAACAGAAAATAACCCGCTCTTGCAGGCCACTCTTGGTTGACCAAAGGCTAAGGGACGTAACCCTGACATAAAACAACCTGCTGCCTTGCTCACCGGTCTTGGTTGAACAAATGAAAACGGAGTTAACCCTGACATAAAATAATAACCTGCTGCCTTGTAGGCCGGTTTTTGGTTGACCAAACTCTAAGGGAGTTAACCCTGACAGATAATAATAAGGCCCGGTAGGGGGTATCAAGGTGGCAGCCCCACCATCTACCTAGGGTACAGTGGGCTAATCACCTGTTTAACCAAAACCAAACTGACTCAAAGAAGTACATATAATGATATACCCGGCTTGAACTTTCAAAAACGACTCTGTAAAAGAACACGTACTGTGATTTTTGGAACATGGAATACGAAAGCAATAAATGGAAAAGAGATAGAATTAGCTGAACAAAAAGGACAAATTCAAAGTAGACATTTTGACCATTACAGAAACAACGAAAAAGGACAAGGAATAGAAAATGTAGGACCAAATCATACTTTAGGAGTATATGTCAAAGATAGGGCTACAGCAGGAGCAGGCCTCCTAGGCTAATGCATAAAAGGCATCAAAAGCTACTAGAAGGTTGGAAATTTATAAACCAACGGCTACTAGAGGTAAACATTAAACCAAAAGGAAGAGAAATTAAATTATTAATAGCTTATGGACCAAACGAAGACGCTCTCAAAGAAGAAAAAGATATAATATCTTTGAAAACGATTTACGAATAACTGCAGAGAATCCCAAACCCAAACAGGAACTAATGGTTGTAATAGATAGAGTTAGCAGCAATGTAAAAACATCAGAAGTAATAGATAATGCAGGAGAGACAACAACTTCTCCAAATGGAGAGAGACTAATAAATTATTGCCTAAAGAATAACATGAAAATAGCAAACACCTTTTTCGCTCATAAAGATATCCACAAATATACAAAAGAGTAAATGAAGACATGTATGAAATATCAATCATAGACTAAAATGAACCAATAGTAAAACAGATATACCAATCTAAGGTAAAAATATTTATCAGTGAAAGGCAGTTGGGTCTGAATGAAAGCACAATAGAAGAAAAGTGGTAAACGTATAAAGAAATACTCTTCAGTTGTACTGAAGAGGTCTGTGGTAGAGAAACTAATTAAAGAAGATGTGAAAAGAACAGCATGGTAGAAAGAGAATGTCAAGACTAAGATCAAAGAAAAGAAGAATGCCTGAAAGAAATACTTGCAAACAAAGAGGCCAGAGAATAGGATAAATTACGTGAGTAAAAGAACTATCGTGAAAGAGGAAGTGAGGAAAGCAAAACAGGAACAGTGGGAAGAAAGCTATCAAGGAAATCAAAAGTTTGTTCCGGAGAGCAATGAAGAGCACAAGAAAGACCAAAGCATGCGCAATACGACAAATTAAGAATGCCAAAGGAGAAATAATGAAAGAAGACAGCGAAATCATGGAAATATGGAGAAAGTATTTTCAACAATTATATAATCCTTCTGAACATATGAAACAAGGAGTACAGATTAATTCGTAAGAGTAACAAGTAAGCCAGATGAGACAGCTGAAGATGTAGATATCTCAATGGAAGAAATCTAAACAGCTATAAGAAAAGTGAATTGTGAAAAGCCCCAGGAGCAGATCAAGTTTATCCAGAAATGGTTAAGAACCAAGGGAGAGAGGCAGACAAACTACTACATACAATATATCAACAAGCATGGAAGTCAAAACAGGTGTCAGACGACTGGAAAAGGGGAATGGTAGTACCAATACACAAGAAAGAATCAACTATGGAATGTTCAAACTCTAGAAGGATATCGCTACTTAGTGTACCAGGAAAAATGTATGCCATGATACTGGAAATGAGACTAAGGAAAAGAGTAGAGAATCATACTGAAGAACATAAGAGTGGATTTAGACCAGGAAGAAGTGTACAAGACCACATATATAATATTAGACAATTAATAGAAACATTCCTTGAGACAAACATTGATTTGTACACGTGTTTTATTGACTTAAAAAAGGCAATGAACACTAAGAGAACACACGAACTATGGCATTTTTTAAAAGAACACAATTTAGAGAAACATTTAATAGAAGCCATGAAAAGTTTTTACAATAAACCAACATGTGCATTGAGAGTAGCTGGAAACATATCTGCAGAATTTGACGTAGATATAAGAGTAAGACAGGGTTGTATCCTAAGTCCTCTTTTGTTTATCATATTTATGTTTTCAGTCGCAAAGGCATCCTCAAAATGAAGAAAATGTAGGTATGCAGAAGCTCAAACCAGTAAATGTATCAATGCTTTCATTAGCCGATGATTTAGTTCTGTTTGGAAAATCAGAAAATTACATTCAGTCGAATAATGAACTAAATAAAAGAAGAATGAGCGTACTAGGGAGCTAAAACACAAAAACACAAAAACCTTAAATTGGGCTGGGAGAATTTAGAACAAGTTAAAATCTACAATTACCTAGGAGTAATGATTAACTCAGAGGGAAAACTAAGGGAAGAAATCAGCCAGAGAATCCAAAAGGCAATGATAATAAATAACCATCTAGGAAAGGCACTTATAGATAAGCAAGGATTGTTAACAAAAACCAAAATGGCAGTATACAACAGTTTATTGTCTTTTCCTACTCTCCTCTATGGCAATGAACCCTGGACCTAAGACAGTAGGGAATACAGAAGAGTAAAACTTAAAGAGACAAAATCAGAAACACAACAATAAGAGATCAAACCAAAGCAGATAGCATAAAAACTAAGATAGAAATGAATCAACTCAGATGGTTTGGCCATGTTAACAGAATGAATGACAATAGAATAGCTAAATCAGTATACAGTGCTAAAACTCTCGGTAAAAGACCAAAAGGCAGACCTCGGAGAAAGTGGGAAGAAGATACAAGAGAGGCATTAACGCAAAGAAATTAACTTTCACGGAAGGAAACAGAAGATATCAGGACAGGGCAGCCTGGAGAAAGATCATTTCGGGGATCTAAACCCATACTAGAATGGGAGCTGATAACGAAAGAAAGAAAGAAAACAATAAGAGATCAAACCAAAGCAGATGACATAAAAACTACGATAAAACTAGATCAACTCAGATGGTTTGGGCATGTAAACAAAATGAATGACAATAGAATAGCTAAATCAGTATACAGTGCTAAAGCCCAATGTATAAGACCGAAAGACAGACCTTTGAGAAAGTGGGAAGAGGATATAAAAAGAGGCATTAAAGCAAAGAAATTTAACTTTCACAAAAGGAAACAAAAAATGCCAGGACAGAGCAGCCTGGAGAAAGATCATATTGGGCATCTAAACCCATACACCAGAAAGTAGCATGGGAACTGATCAAGAAAGAAAGAAAGTGTTTCTGTTCATACAACTCTGACTTTGCTAGAAAATGTAGATGAAACAATAAAAAAAAATTCATATAGCATTTTCTTGTACAATAAAAATATCAATTTACCCATATAACTAATCAAGAACGCTAAAGTAATGATTGATATCCACTTGAATAGTTAGCTGCAACAGCAAAATGGAAAAGATTTCTTGTCATATCCCAAGTTAATTGTAGTTTATTAACACTTCTACTACTACTACTACTACTAATTGTAGTAGTAGTAATGAAAATAATAATGATAATACGAGGTAATAATAATTATAATAATGATAATAAAAATTATATTATTAATAATAATAATAATAATAATAATAATAATAATAATAACCATAATGATAATGATAACAATACAAAAAATTAAAAATACAGTAGTGATCGCCTAAATGCCCGATGCTAGGAAGAAGAAGAAAACGGTCATTTAGGCTAAAGTAGGTCAGGGGCAACAATGGGCTGTTGTTGGGTTTTTTGGGGGATGGGGGATGTGATCACCAATGGAGTACATCCAGTATGGTGCAGAAATTCAACATTTTAATGAGAAATAAGGACACCCGAAAATTATTTAATTCTTTAGCACTGAGATGGTGAGCGCACAGGCAGGCAGATCATTGCTCCCCGAGAAGACCCGAAGGCACGATGGACACAGACAATGCAAGACAGGGAGGGGAGATAAAAAAAACAAACTGTTCACACCTTGTACCTCCATCGGATAGCGTGCCCTGTCTATTAAAAACACCGGGTGATTCCATGCAACTTACATCAAGAAAGAGCCGTGGGCGGAGTCTGAAAGACTTCATTTCTAATTGCCCAGTGACAAACCAGTGATCCACTGGAACAAAGGCTGTGCCGTACAGTAGGTGAAGTTATGAAGAGAAGACGAGTCATCCTTTGTTACATTACAATGAATAGGTAATGAAGGGTGGTTACAGTGCATGGCATATTGTTGACAGGCATAAGCCTAACAAAAAGATTTTTTAATAAATTTCAGACATATTTTATGATAATTTGGAGGAAATGATACCTGCAGTTACCGTTGGGACCGGGCATTTAGGCAAAAATCTTGGTTTTGAAACGGGCATTTAGAGGGACAATTTATATAGAAAAAATTTGGTTTCACTGAGATTGCAAGCATTTAGGCGGTCCCTACTGTAATAATAATAATGGTAATAATAGTAATAATATGAATAATAATAATACTAATAATAGTAAGCAGACAGTGATGGAAAAAACAGGAAGATTAAGAGGGAGAACAAATGTATAAATGTATTACCGATAACAACTTAATAGAAATAATTCAAAGTATATGTAATAGAATCTACAAATTTTAAGAATTTAACAATGAAGAAGATAAAAAGAAAACAAAGAAAAAGATAGAAGAATACCAGATCTATTAAAATTTACAAAAATAATCATAACAAAAAGGTTATGGTTAATATACAAAAAAGAAGAAAACAAAGAAGATAGCACAACTGTATTTATGAATCGATTTTCTGGATCATGCTTTTTTACCCGGCACACTTATGTCATCAACTTGTCAAATTTATGAAAAGATAAGGCTCTACACAGTCAGTTAACCATGGGTACCAAGAAAGATAACTAAATTAATTTATATCTACAAAATAAACCAACAAATCACGTTTGCCTCTAGGCATATAGTCAATTTTGGGGCACTGATTACGAAAATGTAATAAATTGTTTGCTACGATGAGTTTCTCAATAACTGAACGTACAGAAAAGTTCAAGAACAAGTCGCTTGGCATGCCCCCTCCCCCCTCCCCCCAATATTTTATCATACATTTAGCACCCTGTTGGTATAGCGTCTACCTTACCTTCACATTTTAAAATACAAACTTTTAGGTCAGTTGGTGTAATGCCTAGTTCCTACACTTAAGGCATGCTTTCTAACGACTCTTTCTTAGTGGTGGTATCTTAGAGGCAGTCGTTAGAATGTATGCCTTAAGTCTAGGCACTAGGCAGTAAACGGACTGTCCTAAACATTACGAGCAGGAGAGGGATTTAGGTATACAAAATTATTATATTGTGTATTAGTGTATTATAATCATTGTGTATCAGATGTATTATAATCATTTATCACATAAGAAGATCATCTCCATTGAAGAATGTATTAAGTGTTATATAGTATAACAATTTTATTGTTACTGAATATTTCAGATAAATCAAATTTACACATGATGATTACTTATCATTTTTACCTTTGTAATGTTTGTGCCCCAAAAAAAACCAGCAAAAAAAACAAAACTGTGCAGAATTAAAGGCGTATATATACATACATATATGTGTCATTTTGCTTCCTTTATTGTAAAAGAGAGAGAGAGAGAGAAGAGAGAGAGAGAGAGAGAGAGAGAGAGAGAGAGAGAGAGAGAGAGAGAGAGAGAGAGAGAGAGAGAGAGAGAGAGAGATGAGAGAGAGAGAGAGAGAGAGAGAGAGAGAGAGAGAGAGAGAGAGAGAGAGAGAGAGAGAGAGAGAGAGAGAGAGAGAGAGAGAGAGACATAAAAGAGTCTAAAAGACCGAAGGCCTGTCTTACATTAAGCCATTCATGACAAATACAATATTATTATATTCTACATGCAGAAGATCTTATGATTAGGCACCTGATTTTCTCCATATAATGCCTAAAGCCATGAATTGACGGATTGCATCATATGCCATTTTAAGCAGAAATCTTTGCATAGCTTTAGAAGTCGATTCTCATATTGCTACGAGTTTTCCACAGCTTCGGAAATAATCATTCCCGGTGTCAGAAATTTAACATAGAGATCTAAATCTACATGGAAATCTGGGACAATTACAACAAGTGACAAATAACGCAAAAAGACAAGCATTAGGTCGGGATAAATAAGTTAATAGGTTCATTAAGTCAACATTCTATGACATTTAAATCTATGACCTTGGACACCAAAATGAATGATAGTGATACTCTATCATCATAATCATATATATCGCAGTGGTTCTTCAGCTGGGTTAGATCGAAACCCAGAAGTTTGGTGAGTCAGTCTTAAGGGTTCAGTAGAGATCAAGACACACATGTACTGTGTGTGTGTATTATTCTAATTTTCCAATTATGAAGTGTGTAGTGAATGCATGTATGATACTTGTCGGGCTCAATACCAAAAACAAGGTTAAGACCACATATCATCATCGGTAGGAGTTCCATAATCGGGTCCCAGCCATTATTTAAATAATATCCAATACCATCACTGACCCTGTACCACCCCTACCCCCTCTCCGAGTCAAGTATATTGTGTCAAACGTTAAAATAATGGCTACAACCGGCTATGGTACTCTATCATCCTCCTCATCATTATGTCATTTGGTAATTACTGAATAATGACATTGAATCCATGCTCCCTTACTATGTTACTATGATACTGATGTCAGATATTTATAAAACTAAGCTAAAGGGAATAATCTAGATCTAAACCTAATCTCTAGGTCTAGATTAGATCTTTGTCATAAGATCTGATATTGATATTTTTTCATAACTTACCTATAAACTTGGGAACTGATGTGGATTTGGCCATTTTATTTAATTGCAATAGTTTATTGATGACGATTCTCATGTAGGATCTCTATTAGTATTGTTATGTTGTACTGTGTAAAGTTTGTTGTGTTGTGTATTTATGTGCAAATCTAGATTTTTAGATAAGATAGACTTTAGATCACGTATAAAATGGAAAATTATGATGTAAAAACATGTTGATCTATTTTTTTTATTTTGGGATTTTTGTTATGCCTCTTTCCTTGCGCCAGACATATTCTAGATTTTTATAATCTAGATCTACAGCTACATCTAGACATGGTACAATACGAACGAAGTAACTTACGATTCGCATCCACTTGGATGAGTTATAAATCTTTTAAGATATCGATATTGAAACAGATGAAATATTTGTGTTGAACATAATAGAATAAAGTTTAGCCTGATTTATTCCACAAAATTCTTCATGCTTTTTAAATAAGGCATATTTAATGGCATTAACGCTAATGTGATTCACAAATCTGAGATCATTACATTTGTTTTCGGCGTGTGTGTGTAATCGTATCGTAGTCAATCATGAAATATCTTTTCGTCTGTAAACTGCTGAAACTAAAATATCAAACAGCATCTTCTTTCACTTTCAAATTCAATCAGTTGCGACTGAATGTAATATGAACCTCAAGCGTAACGAGTGTAATGTTAGCGCCTCTATACATTGTATTGAAATTATCAAAGGCGAACCTGTAAAGTAGGCCTAGTTCATCCATAGTTTAGGTATGTTTTATTGCTTTAGAATCTAGGACACATTAACCTAGCTGTGCAGGTTACCTGGTGACCCTTTTATCCAGATGTATTTATAACTTCTCTTATAAGTTATAACTCTTCCTATGATTTACCGAGGATAACGTTCGTTTAGCAGGTCAGTTAAGAGCATATTTCACTGAGGAATTGGTTTGAACATTAATTTGTGTATCTTTCAGTATAATGTTATTTATCATTTCATGAAACTAAACATTTTGTTGTTCTTCACAGATATGTTATATTCATGCTTTTATGTGCATTTCTTGCATTGTTGATTGTTGTGCTTCTCTTTCAATATATTTGAATTTAAATCAATTGTTTGTTTGAGTTGTTTTTTTCGGTTCCATTTTGGCGAGGAGTTTGGAGATAGTAGGTCAGGCTGTGAAGACAGATAAAGAATCTTGAGTCAAATGAGTGGATAGATACAAACCAAATATACCATATTTACTGTTTCACCTACCAATATTATAATATTTGTTATTTAGGCCTAGATCTATATCTATATCATAGGCCTACCCTACATGAATGTGTCTCATGCATAATGAGGTAGAAAGAAAATCACAAGTATTGCAAATTAGTCAGTATTGGTCTTTGTGGAAATATCACTCTTAATAACACATCCCCACAACTGTTTTCCTAGAAATTAAAAAGCTCCCCACCTCCCCCCCCCTTGCCTTTCCACCTGTCTTTAGATATTATCAGCTGCTAATGTATGATATATATATAGCATGATGTAAACAGTTTGATTTATTATAGAACAGCAAAGCTCTGAATTGCTGAGTCACCTCACATCAGGATCATACATCTATGAAAGGGGGCAGAGAATCTCATTTTATGAAGTGATTATTCCCAACTGTGCTGTGAATAAGAATTGTTCTCATTCAAAAGAGGGTGTTGGGAATAATATTTATTTTTTATTCCCAACCAGTATTCTGTCATTCATGATCTTACAAGAGTTTTGTTTGTGGGGATGAGAGTCGTTTGTGATTGATATTCTTTCAAAACCGAAAGGATTTCTACATGTATAGAGCAGTAATCGAGAGAACAGGAGTGTAACATAGAAGCCAGAGTACCTTGAGGAAGAAGAAAGGACAGAGAAAGTTGTGGGCAATTAATTCCAATTCCTCTTTATTCCTCCCTCATGCCTTCCTTTTTTTTTAAATTGTTTATTTGAATTGGGTATATAACTATGTGAAGCACCTAGAGCCCATTGCCTGGAAAACTGCACTATATCTATATGCAAAATTTCTCATTTGTTAATATTATTGTTATTCCTTCATGGGTGGTGGTGGATGCTGCTTCTTCCCTTTCTTCACTCTTCTTTCATCTTGCTGTTTCCTCTTAATTCTCCCAGAGATCACTGCAGGTTTCAGTTAAAAAAACATTCTTTCCCTCCCCACTCTCTCTTATTACCTCTAGATCTTTCTGTTTTCTCTTTCTTTCTCCCTTGTCCCTCAATTATATACCATCTCCCCTACGTTCCTCTCTCTTTCTCTCTCACGTTTTTCATGTCGTAGTTGTATGAGGAGAGAGAGAAAAATAACATAGGTTCAAGCTATCTCAACTACCACCTATACCCTATCCCGCATTGTGATTCTGCAAGACAATTATTGACCAATAAAATCAGACACCAGGCCAAGCACTGCATGTGCGGAATGGCACCTTTGCTCTGATGTTGCTAGATCTATTTGTGGCCATGAAAAAATAAAAACAAAATACACTTAGTTCATCATGGGGGAGGCAAGGGAGGGGTAGAGGTTGTGGTGGCTGGAGGAGCTTAACTAGAGGTGGACACATAGGGAAAATGCATTGTTAGTTTTTTTTGGTTAGATTTTTGTAACGATTGTTACAAAATGACATCAATTGTTTGATCTAGTGTTACCTAAATAATGAGAGAAAGATCTGCTTCATTAGACCTAAATGTAATTAGAGGCTGAGGTGCAGATCAGCCGTGTTAAAACATCTAAGCCGTTATAAAAAGGTAGTTTTAGAATTTATCATTGAGAGATCTGTGAAATTACGCAATAGGCTTACTTAGCATTAACATAAACTAACAGCAAACTGTCGGATAAATGCCGCGACTCCCGCAATAATAAAAAACGGTTGTAAATAAGAAAAAAGTCTTATTCACAACACCCGGTTTGGAATAAGATAAAGTAGTGTCGGGCCTACATGTATTCCTAATTCCGGTTGGGAATAACAAACAGTATTCACAGCAGGGATGGGTATAACGACAGCCCTCATTATACCCTATATATATTCAATGTTGACTTTCATATTTAAGGTAGATTGGATGTACAAACAGCAAGTAGAATCTCACCACAAACTTTTCCCCACTGGTAACTCATCCTAACTAAAAATTTAACTTATTTTTGTTTCCTTTATGTTCATTCGAAGAGGCTAGAGAAGGAAATAGGTTCCTCCTCTCGTTAAGTTATCAGCGATGGTCTGTTTATCTTTTGTGTTTGTGGTGTGTTCAAAAGGAATTTATAGCTTAATTTGTCATTAAAGCACTTCTGCATATACTGTGATGAGAAGCTGCTCACAGTTATCGTGTCATTGAGTATTATAATTTGCAAGTATGTAAATGGCTACTGTGGCATTAGTAACCTAGAGGTTAAGCAGCCAAATTTGGGATTATGAGGTCCTGGGTTTGAATCTTGGCAATGTGTGGTATGATGTTGTGTTTCTTGAGAAAGACACATATATCACATTATATTTCCCTGTTAAACTAAAGAGATCTCTGGGTTTTTCGGAAGAATATTTTATTTTGCTGGGACTGGGACTTCCCTGTAAACAGCCAAGGGATCCTTAAGGTGAACGTGCACAGAGTATTGTGATTTACAGGTAGGGCCTCTTTTTTATCGTCCGTCTCTGATGGGACTAGGTGTCAATCCACCTACCTGGACTAAGGGAATGGGCAGTAACTAAAAAAAGAACTTGGGAAATGTTTTTTAACCTGTCGGGAACAAACCCTTGACCTTTTGGTTGAGAGGCTGACCCCATACCTCTGGACCACAGAATCCCCATTGTTGGTACTGAACATTGGTTGAATACATACAAAGTTGTGTTTGAATAGCAGGTCTTGAGGTATGGACATTAATCTGTATGTGAAGGCTTGTTAGCATTTACTTATACAGTCATTACAGGTACTTTAATGCATACGTTCTTTTTTCAAAAAGTGACGTAGATTCATGTGGTCTTAGAAAATAATGAGTTTAGGCTTATATTTATAATTTCTTTTATTGTATAACATAATTAGTTTTATTTAGCAATTTCTCAATTTAAAATAAATTTATTTCAGAAAGAAATCAATTATTCCTTGTTGATTACTTTAGAATGAATTTAAAATTATCTCTTCGCAATATAATGGTTGGTTTTTTTATTTCTAGATGATAAATCACTCCTTTTAAGTCAAGATCTGCCAGGCGACCTTCCTTTATAGTCTTTTCAAGAACTTCAAAGACCTGACATTAATGCTTTAAAGATGCAGTGCTCTCAGTCACAAAATCTGGTTTTCAAGGAAACAGATGAAAAAAATATACATAAGAAAAGAAAAATTATTATTGCTGATGATGAACAGGAAAACTATTTCCGCTCAGAGAACAATAATTTTATCGGTGAGTCCTATTTTATTTTGTCTCCCTTTTTACTTTTTATGTCTTCATTTTACGAGCACATCGTATGTGTATATTATTTATATTTTCAAATTTCAAACAAAATACAAAATCATTTTTAGTCATAAGTTTGTAACATACCAATGCTATGTATCTTTGATAATATTTGTCACAGCTCACTTCTTCAATGTTATCATGAAATTGACTGATTTGTTGAGAAGAGTATGTCTTATATTGTATCTGTAATATTATTTATATTTTCTTTCATGTTTTTAGACCGTCGATTTTCTTCATCTCTAAGAAAGATTGCCACAGCATTTTTCAAACTGAGGGATGGCAACCATCTTGTTCAGTTCTCTTTGTTCCTCTCATGGAAGATTTATTAGTAAATACACAAAACATTGAACAATTCAGCTGCAGTGAAGGAGATTTTTTTGGGCAGACCAGAGTGGACAATATTCTCAAACTCTATCAGGTAATTTGAATGAAAGAGCAACTAGATCAAGCTGTCAAAGATACATATTGATGTGAAAGTCGCAAACCATGTAAGTCTAAAATAAGTATTTAGTTTTTCTCTCTCGCTTTTTTCACATTAGGAAACCTTTATGCTTCATCTAGTTAGGAATGTGTGGCACAAGACCCAATAGAAACCTGTATCATAACCATATGAGCAATCCGTGTATACCCATTGGGTCTTATTTTTTGACACTTGCTAACCATTTATTTCTGTGAAAATCGATTACAATGTGCAGCATCTTTTTTTCTGATTTTCTCAAAACATAAAAAGTGAGACTAAAGCGGTTTGCGAATTTCACCGTTAATATATAGATCTAGTACCCTCCCTAAACATTAATACTATAATAATCACTTGTACTTATTTCACTCTAGTACAGTATAAAAAAAAATAATAAATTGCTAACTGCGCTGTAGCACTGAAGGTTTTTAGAGTAAAATGAAACACATCAGTTTAAAATCAAAGTCGAATTCATTGAATTTGAATTTAAAATTATGTGTGCTGGCAATGTGTCCTGAAATCTGCACAAAAAAGTCATAGTTAGCCATAAAAAGAGGTCTCCATAGTATAGTCTGGTGGTTCTAAGTTATTAAAATTTCTTTCTTAAATATAATAAATCTAAAGAAGACGTATTTGGTTTTTTTTTTTTTTTTTAATTGTTCCCTCACCCACATTCACCAGGACTTTGGTAGGTGGGTGGTTGCAAGGATTTCTCCCCTTGACCATTGGCCTAATAATAAAATTGTCAGTTCTTTCCTACCCACCCTCATTTGAGGATGTTATTTTTGCCATAGTAGCGATTTCTTAAAATGCATGTACTGAGGATATTTGGACTTAAGAAAAAATCCTTTTCTAGAAGATAAGTAACTAAATTCAGTAAGATTGAATCAATTTACTTGAAGAATGTCTGCAAAGCTTTTCATGACCATAATATATGTATTTATATGTACATGTATATATATGTATAAAATCGACTCTGGTTAATCGCAACACAGTGGAAGAGGCAAAATTGTTGCAATTATCCTAAGTAAGGATAAACCGGATTTCATCATGGGCCCAATATTCAAGGTCATTTCCAAACTTGTCGACTAGGCATGTCTGTTATAATGCATTTTTTGCATATATAAATTTGCTCCCTGAGTTTCACAGACTTGCGACCGTCATGAACATTCTCATCTTTGTCAATTTTGCATGCCTTTAAACAAGTACTATACAGCCAATAATACATGCTGCAGTACTTCAGTGTATTGTTGATGTTATAGATAAGTGGTGTCACTCCCTTTGATCTGAATGGTCGGTTGCCAACTCGGCTTATAGGCTGGGGACAGTCATGTGTTGCTTATTGTACCGTACACTACCACACTTTCCAGCTGTCGTTTCTAGACCAGGCCCATATTGTGCCTTTACTGTCTCTAGACCTAAACAGTGTAAGAGTATTGTATCATTGCAGTTGTTAAGTAATAACAACGTAGACATGCAAGCATCGTTTAGCAAAGTGTAAAATTTAGGGGAAAGCCAACTGAAAACCCGACACAAGATGTCGACCGGGTTGCGATTAACTAGTGACTTTTATATAGAATTAATTCCGTTTCTTGGGAATGTTGCGATAAAGCTGAGTTGACTGTATATATATGTATGTGTATGTATGTACACTCAAACCTCATTATACGGCCAATTGTTATGTTAGTGGTAGTTTTGCATTATAAAGGGAATGGCGTTATAACGAAAACATCTTAAGTCTGCATTACAGCTGTAGATAATCAATGTTAATATAAGTACAAGAAACAGCAAAAAAAACTTCAAGTCTGACATTACAATGTAGGCCCTCTTCATCTGAAAAGGGTACTGTGGTACAATGTAGTAGTAGTAACACTCCTGCAATCTGGTAAAGCTTGGTACATCCAGTTTTCAAAAAAAAATAGTGAGTTTTATACAAATTGCAACCTACTATGTTTTGCCCCTTCTTATCCTTTGCTCTGTAAAAACCTAGTATGTCATTTTGTCGAGCCGATAAACACCTGATACTGAAAATAATTTTTTCCCCTTATTTATGTTTTGTTTCTCGTAACCGATGTAATCCTTTTTTTATATATCTTACGGCTACTGTTCAAAACGTTTTCCCCAATTTCTCAAAATAGTCGTAAAGTGACATACTAGGTTATTATACAGACCGCAGGAGAGTGGTACTAGTAAGTAGTGGTGATTGGCGGTATCGGTAGTGGAGGTAACAGTAGGGTGAGGTGGAGGAAGACAAGGCAGGCACACATCCGTCTGGGTACCTTAGCTGAAGATTACATAAGCTTCAGAGAAGAGGGTTGAATCGGGCATGGGGGTGAAACACGACACTGATGGTTTTGTGTGTGTTTGACCATGTCAATTTAGATTCCATCCACTTGCATCACTTCAGGGAAGGGGATGGTAATGTGCTGGCAGTTTCACATTAGTTATTAAGGAACTTTAATACAAAATCATTAGCGGATGGCAGTATAATGAATTATTTCTTTTTTTTGTTTTTGTATACTGTCTGATCCATGCAAAGGTGAAAAGCTGGCTGTTTAGCCGGAGGCAGTTTTAAAGCCATGTATATTTCTTTGGATTTGAGTAAAGGTGAGACACCAAAGTCAAATGCAATTAGGAAGGATGTCTCTTTCCTTATCTTTCTTTCAAATTTACATAATTGTATGTCTTCTATTTATCTATGTATTTATCAATTGAAGTAATTCCCTCATTTCTTAACCAGGTAACGTTCTTCATTTATGGAGATTTTGCTCCAACAAGAACAAATTATTCATCTCAAGATCATTCCTGTTCAAAAATCCACAAGTAGGTGAATTACATCTCATCCATGCTGAACATAATCAAAGTATCTCGAGTAGCCAGTTGGTTATCATCATGTTAAGTTAAATGTCTTCTGAGTGTGTTTTAATCTGTTTGATGGTGATAGACAAGATATGTATAATCTGAAAACATGCACACAAAAGCATACACCAGTTTTCATCTTCTCAATATTTTCATCAATCCAGTTTTAGGATTTTTGTGTCATCATAGTTTGTACACTGAGTGTGTGTTGGTTGAGAATGATTATTAACCCTCTCATAGTAAAGCGTATTGTTTATTATTCATCTGCACCCACCATGGCTTGTTTGCAGATGCTGGTAGATCCTACTTCTTTACTTTCACCTTGTCACACGACTTTTACCATGCTGTTTTCTCTTAATTGACCCTTAGATCATGCATATGATGGACAATATAAAGTGTAGTAATTAAAAAAAACAAAACCACCATAGGTGGCGATATTAAGGTTCACATCAGACTTGGTGATTTTCGTATGGACAGCACTTTAATTTCATATATATAGTTAGAAATGAAAATAAATCAAATATTATTTATGATGTGAGACTAAAAGTGTGCTTATAGTATATACTATAGTGTTGTAAGAGGTTCATTGCTAATAGAAATACAATTTGGGAAGACTAGATGCAACACTCATATCTAATCATATTACAAGTGGTAAATGTTTATATTCGAAAACTTGGTTATTTCCTTCTTTTTGTCTTTGGTTTTGTTTTGGTTTGGGGGTTTTTTGGAGTGGGTTGGGGTTTTTTTTTCTTTCTATAAAATACACTCAAACCTCATCATACCACCAATTTGTAGTGTCAATGGTAATTTAGTGCTGTAATGGAAATGCCCTTAGCAATTATTACAGTGAGATACTCTATGTCAATGTAAATTATATTATGTGGATCTACCAGAGTTAGGGAAACGGTAAGTCTGTATGTACAATGTAGGCCCTGTGTGTGTCAAAAGATACTGTAATACAATATAGTAGTGGTAAAATAATAATTAAATAAATAAACCTGGCAGTTTAGCAGGAGACAGTATAGCAAGGTTTGGGTGTATTCCTTTTGTAATGGGATCTTTAGTGATGGTTTGATCATAATGGAGACAAGTCTGATGCTTTATTTTACTTTATTGAGTCAACGGTTGAGGATTGCATGGCTGTTTGCTTAGGTCTGTAATAGATGAGAATGTGTGCTTCATTAAATGTGTAAGGATACCCTTTAGTAGTATTTGGGAGAAAATGCCTTTAAACTCTTTAACAATGGTGATTTTTGCTTGTATAGTGTTAGTCCAAATTGATTCAATCCATTTTCTGCATTTTTTTTACGTAATAAATAAGTATGAAGATTCGTTCTTTTTGTTTTGTTAAAATTATAAAAGTGATAACAAAAGATTAAAGGAAAGACTGGAATGATGCTCAACTGCTAGTTACGTTCAAATACATGTTTTATTTTTTTGCTCTTTTCAGGACTTTTTGAGGTACAACAAGCTCTCTTGAAACTTTGACAGTTAAAAAATATTCTCAACAGGTTTTCCAAAGGGTTGTTATTCAAGGTCGCTTCTTTTTGTTTTTTACAATAGCATGGAACAAGGCTAACCTGACATGTATAGTATGGAGTTATAAATAACGTTTTCATAAGAATTGTATTGTGTCACTTTTGTAAGATATTTACTTTTATAAACAGATGTTATACATGTATATATATTACTTGTATCAATTTATTGTTACCAGATACTTTGATATTTTGCAATTTCCTGTTATCTGAATTTATAAATATCTCTTTAGTGCCTTGAATGACAATGTTTCATTTAACAAAACAATGATAATGCCAGGTGTATTAGTCTAGAAATGATTAAAATGTACCAAAAAGTGTTGTAATCCATTAGGGAAACTGACAAAATCCTGTTTTTCCTTTTTCTTTTTTTGCAAGGGCTTACGGTGAAAAATGCTCAAGGTATGTTAGCCACAAAAACTCATAAAATCTTTTTATCTGTAGTGATACAGAGAACAAAGGGATGAATAACAAGAAGACAAATATAAATTTTTAAAAATTTGTACAAAACATGGATGCAATACATTTTTTTTTTTTTTTTACGACTTCAAATATTGTTCTGATAAAATTTAATTTAGAAGTTTTTGCGTTCAAGTGATAAACATGTGCAAAAACAAAAAAATTCAGACAATCAAAATACATGTAGGTTCATGTATAAGTATGTATTTAAAACTGCATATTCTTGACAAAGTATTTGACATTCAAACTGAAGAAGATTATTTAAAAGTGTCAACAGGTTTGACCTTTTTAATTATTGTTTCAGGACTTGCCAACCATAGATTGTCTTGAAAAGAATCGGGACAGCTTTTGATATCATGCATTGATCTAGCTATCTTGTGCTCATATAGAAAACCTTGATCTGAATATATAGATTTGTTGAGCATTCAAAGAAGTTTAAAGGTCAAAGATGTCAGAAATTTATCAAACTTAACGCTGTAGGAGGCTACTCTTATCTTTAGCCTAATTTTCTTTGTTGGTTATTCATTCATCAGTGTCCACAATAAGTGGTGAGCTTTGGGTTTGGCTGGCTTTCTGTTTCTTACTGGCCTTTTAAATTGTCAAAGGATCTGTAACATGTCCATTGTGAATGTTTAATGTATGGATATTTCTAGCATCTTCCACAGCATCAGTTAGCAAGTTATCTATTAGATAAAGGAATAATGGGAATGGTCTTAATTTATAAGAGATGACCCAAAGAAGATACCCACAATGAAATTCAAGCTCGCAACTCCTGGACTGCCAGACAGCCCCCACCTTCCCCTCCCAATCTTCTATTTCTTGTTGATGGACCTTTGTCCCGAAATTTTATTGTCAAAGTTGACATATCTAATTAATAATAGTAATATACTAATAACAATAGATAGTACTTATATAGTGCATACCCAACATTATCTGATCATGTAACATTATCGTATAGGCTACTTCTAGATGAACATTAATATCATAATACACAATAAGAGAACATTCTGAAAAGTTATAGATAATCAAATACTTATATTTCTACATTTTTGTTTGTGGAATATGATACATATAGCAAGGAAAAGAAAGTTTCTCTTCTTAAGCATTCTTTAAAATTAAAAGTTCTTAAAAATTTTGTTACATTCTTTCAGATATTGATCTACATGTATTTACAATTTAAGATCTGAACTGTTGAGCTGCATTCTTATTAAGGACAGTTGACATACAGTTCAGAGACAATCAATACTTCTATCATGAGCTCCCTCTCTGCAAGTGCCTTGCCACACACACACTCACATAATGTGTTTGTGTGTGTTTCGTAAATATGAATATATTATATATAATCAAAAGTAATACATTGTGCTAAACGTCTTGTGTAGACTAGACTCATTCTTTCTGTAGCTATAAAGAGGGAGTTTGTATTTTTGTTACATATAATATAAATGTGATTTCTTTTATAAGACTCTGGTGCTCTTAAATATAATAAAGATTCATGGATTTGTTGTATGCTCACTGACTTCAAATCATTCTATACAACTGACATCGTATCACTGTTCTTATACTCATATTACATATATTTGGAATGGCTGCCTACCTGCTATGACCTTTGACTACTCACTGTAGATTCATATAAATAAACATTGAATAAGCACTTGGCAGAATATGTAATAATTCATTGTTCAAATTACCACTGTGTCATAAATCTTTTGATGCAAGTTCTTTGACTTTGACTTGTTTGAATTTGTATTATTCTTAAGCCACCATGTAAAAAACCGTTTATGGTATTCTTTGCATTTTTGAATTTGAAAACTGGGCATAAGCATAGTGCTCCTTGTATTTTGTACTTGATTTTCTTCGATGTGTATGAAACAGCTGTCATAATAATCATGTTGTTGTTATACATATGGTTGATGAACACTTGTTTGTTGTTTTGTTACACATTAGAAATTGACATGCTGAATAAGCACCATTTTGATATTATGGCTTTGATTGTGTTTTTCATGAATGGTAAAAAGAAGTGCGTGGGGAATGCAATTTTTTTTAAATAGCTACTTGTCAAGAAAGTTTCAGCTTTCTTGTTGTTGCATTTTGACAATTCATGTTTGAATGGCATGGGCATTTAGACCTTACAGGAAACTACATAAATCAATTGTCACTACCTTCTTTTGAAATCCATTTATAAATTTCCTGCTTTCTACCTTCTGGGTAGATTACCTGTTGAGACTGGTGTCGTAAAACATTTGATGACGACCCTTCACACTACACTATAGGATGTATCACAATGTGGTTGATGGGATTGTTTGAAACTGTTGTTGGAGCAAGTAATTAATAATTACGGTTGAAATGAGGATGTGGGGATTAACTGAGGTGTCTGAAATTATGTTAAAATAAGTGCTCACTGTATCACCAAAAATTCCACTGTGCTCTTTTATTTTTATGTTTTTAATTTACTGTTAATACCTATTAATAATGACTAGATTCTATATCAATCTGTGTTTTGTTGTTTTTTTTAATCTTCTATATCACAATATATTTTAGGATATTGTTATATTTTGGAATTTGCTCGTAGAATAACCAGAAAAATTATCTTCTTTTATGTCATTGTAATTCATAAGTACAGAGCACAATGACATGTGCATCACGAATATGCCTTATAATATAAAGGAGGTCGCGAATTGCAAATATTTTACATTACAGAGATACTATTGTAGTATTACTGTATTACATTACAAGAAAGTAAAGGATACAAAATACCAATTAAAGTAACCAGTCAAGATGATTGTAGTTATAGGTATAGCCTCACTGAAGGGATATAATTGACCAAATCACTTTGTGATAATAATGATAATCAAAAGATTTATTACCTGTACCCAGTGATAAAAGATCAGCATGTTAAGTGGTTTTGTTTATGTTATCTTTTCACTGTTGTTTTGAGTTAAATGGGTATAAAGGTGATCCACCTGCCTTCCCTAGGGACCTGCAGCTCCAGGAAGTCAGGTATCAGAGCCAGAGTAAAACGGTGGCGGTGCATTGACGACATGTCAAGTTGTCCATACCCACAATATGACATTGCTCAGGGCCTTCCATAAAACTGCAGATCACCATTTTCATCTCCGTGATTCTTTCCCGGTAAAATGGATTCCATTAAACTTATCTATCTTAATTATTTATTCAATTCTCATGTGTATCTAGATCTATATGAGTGCGTGGTTGCATAATACAGGTGTGTAGGTGTAAATTAGGTCCCATACAGAGTGCTAATTTTCTGGGCATACAGCATAATGTGGTAGTTTGCCATTGCTTTCTACACTGCCTTTACTTTCACCGACTCTGAATAGACAAGAAAAGTTTGCCCAGACTGCAAATCAAACTCAGGCCTCCTGAATGGTAATGGTAGCCAGATGTCAATAAAATATCCATAAAAATCTAGTAAGTAAATTACAACTCGTTATACTGTCACTGTGCATCATGACCCCCTTCTGGAAGCGGGTATGTAGAAGAAGATTCTAGTTTGGTTTGGTGACTGATCACAAAGTTAAATACACACACAAGCATCAGTGCCGTGTGTATCTTAGTACACTTACAGAAAGGACACTGGCACTAATAACAGTAATGTTACTTTCAGTCAGTGATTCGTTTTTCTTCTACTTGATTTGTCAAATATTGACTGTCTCCTCATTGTGATACTGAAAAGGGGCATTTCTCATCAGTTACCACTGGCACAACAGGTAGCATTATAGTATACTAATTATAGTTATAACAGTAACAACTAAGAGGTAATTCCTTTTTTCATCTTTTACTACTTTTCCAAATCAAAATCCAAAGTTCCCAACATTGTCATTTCTAGTGTAACCAGTAAACAAAATTGATTGGAATGAGGGCAGTCCCTGTCTCCTTCAGCCCATAGAGGCTGATCTATACTTTAAACAATTCATGGCGCTGACAGTGACAGTGACATGTTTTTCCTGATTTTGCCATAGTATAATGTAAACTGTAACTATGTGATCAGTACACACGTTTTCCTTTATTTTTTTATCAACTTTGAGTTTCAGATTATTTACAATTTACACTTACTAAACTGTTTGTCATCAACGTAAAAACAAATTTAAACATACCATGTAGTTGGTCACAAACCTGATCAATAGTAAACAAATACATGTACATGTAATTGTAATAACATTATCTTGCCAACTGTGTGTACAAATCATGGTTTTCATTTAAATTGTTATTTTCATTATGAAATGTTAAAGGCTTTTATTGTTTTACCCTTTGCATAATCATATTATCACAATATCAGCTTGAGTAAATGATTTACACATGTACTTTTTTTATTTCCATTCAGCTCCCATTGGATTAAAAATAAATGATACAATTGCAATTATATTATACTTTTCCTTTTCACTTTATTTGTTCCTTGTCACTTGTCTCTCTTCAATTGAATTTGAATGGCTGTTGTTATTGTAATTAAATTTTGTGTGTATGATGTGTGTTAACATTTAAATTGCATTTACATTTCATTGAAATAAATAGTTGTAAGTGTACTGTAAAATTCAGTTTTTAAATCTCAAACAATGGAAATTTCACAACTGAAAAGATTTCCCCAATCTTACACTCACATTCCTCACATAAGTTACTTATTTTGATTTGAGGGACAGTGGTGGGTAAGTACATTTTTATAGGATCTGTAGTAACTACAACAATGATTGATGATTGCCATTTATTTTCATACCTGACATATGTTTCACTTAGCCTTTTTTCATAAGTTACAATTCTAAATGTCCATTACCTGAATGGGATCTTGCACAAAAATTAAAAGTGCGTAGAAATCAGAACCAAACACAACTCCCACTCGTACAAATAAATGATCATAACGCACCATAACGTGTGCAGTACAAAAATACCTTTCTTTGCACTTGCAGGAAGTGGGTTTTTTCCCTCTACAAAGATTGCAAGATAACTTTCCAACATTATGTTCTGTCTTTGATCTAAATTTTCAAAAATCTACTGCAGTGGTAGTCAAATTCAATGAGGTTGTTGGGACTGACGCTAGGTCGTTATACACAATCTTTCAACAGCATCGATTGTTTTATATTTTATTTCAAAGAAAAGGCAATTGCACTTTGTGGGTTTTGATGTAGAGGTAGATGCCATTTTGATAAATCAGAATGAAGTGATGGTACAGCGAGATACGTGTGAATACTATTACTAGCACTGCAGTAGCACAGCATAGAATTAGAAGAATGTGAACAACTGAGAGAAAATGAGTATGTAATCAGCCTTGAACGGGTCATACTGTGTCTCTAAAATCATTTTGATTTTGATTGGTTCCGCGCTTTTCCCCACCAGCCAATCTTCCACTCCTTCACACCAATGATATAACATGTACAGTAGAACCATTGTTGTTCTAGTATCTTTGCTCCCACTACACAGCCTAGCCTGGCTGTTAATGTTAACAATAAGCAAGTCAACTGTTTCGCCTCCCAACATCAATCCATGACTTGAACATTTACGCTGCTTCTCACTGGTAAAACAGTTTCACGAACCAAAGAAAATCGAGTGTAGTCATTTCAAAAGGTCTTTATCGACCAGCGCTACCTCGTTGTACGTGTCGTTTTTACAAAGAAAAGGGGGGAAAGGGTGATTCCTATTGGCCTCGTTATACTAGTTATAGCCGACATTTGATAAAGTACGATCTCAGTAGAAGCGGCTCCCACTGTACACAGAACTCCTTGTTTTTCTTGCTTTGTTTTTTATAGATGAAAACCCAAGAATAAGTGAATAAGTTGTTTGACCTGTTACCTTTCTTCTTCTCAATGACCAATATCATAGTCCAGATCTATTATTATTATTACTATCATTATTTGTACTTCTGTTGTTCTTTGAACCTGGGTCTCTACTATCTCTAGTTACATCATTACAGGCTAATATTATCTTGATGTAGAAAATGGAAATGTCAACCTCCCTCCAAATATAAATTCAAAAATAAAGTTCATAACTGATACAGTGAAGAATGTGATTGAGACTGAAAATGAAGAGAAACGACTTTCCCCTTTTAATGGTGGCGAGTTTGGGACCAAAAGGTTGATTTTCTGTTCTTTGCATATTCGGGTAGAACGATCATTTATCTACAAGTTCATGGCAGAAAAACGTCCATATGATGAAAAAAAATTTTTACGAAATATTTTGTAGGCATGGGTAGGTTTATAGCCGACATTTGATAAAGTACGATCTCAGTAGATGCGGCTCCCACTGTACACAGAACTCCTTGTTTTTCTTGCTTTGTTTTTTTTATAGATGAAAACCCAAGAATAAGTTGTTTGACCTGTTACCTTTCTTCTTCTCAATGACCAATATCATAGTCCAGTTCTATTATTATTATTACTATCATTATTTGTACTTCTGTTGTTCATTGAACCTGGGTCTCTACTATCTCTAGTTATATCACTACAGGCTAATATTATCTTGATGTAGAAAATGGAAATGTCAACCTCCCTCAAAATATAAATTCAAAAATAATGTTCATAACTGATACAGTGAAGGATGTGATTGAGACTGAAGAAAATGAAGAGAAACGACTTTCCTCTTTTAGTGGGGGGGCGAACTGGTGAGTTTGGGACCAAAAGGTTGATTTTCTGTTCTTTGCATATTCCGGTAGAACGATCATTTATCTACAAGTTCATGGCAGAAAAACGTCCATATGATGAAAAAAAAATTTTTTTACGAAATATTTTGTAGGTATGGGTAGGTAAAAACAATAAAAAAATTTGAAGTACATTACCCTAACACACTGACTGAGAAGATGGCAGTAAAATTAGTAAAAACCCGTATGTTGGCATTTTATCACCAAATGTGGCAACACCGAGGTGACACCACTCGTCGCTTGGCCCATCGCTGAGTGATGCAAGAGGTATTGCGCGTCAGTGTGTATGTAAACGCGCACAAGCATAGGAATAGAGGGAAAAAACAACAAAAAAGGTCATTTTGACATGTTTTCACAACAGTGCACATCTAAACCTAGATTTATAATTCTCTCTACATTAGTAACAATGCCAGACTGTCGAATGAGTAAGGGGGCTGCTACAACAATGGAAACCAATTTGCGTTTGTTTTGTGTTATTTTCTTTTGATTCTTTTACTTGCATTTTCTCGAAATGTATTTTTTTCACACTAAAATTCTATCTCCTCCGCCATTTAACAAACTATTTGTATTATATTGGGCACACAGGTTCAATGTTAATAGAATGGCGGCGGGGTTTTTTTTGTATATTGTTAACTTTTTTTTTGTAATAAAAATGTCGTTTTTGTACATTCACGATATATCATTGATAAAAGTATTAGTAAGTATTTTCAAAAAACTATCCAAAATATTTTTAAAAACCAACATCACTCTTTAGATCTTGATTGAATTGAATGGAAAAGACGATCTGCACAGGTTTGATTGATTTTATTCATAACTAAGGGAGGAGAAATTTTTTTTAAATTTGGGTCAAAATCCAAAATGGCAGCGATTTCTATGGCAACCAAGAACACTACAAACGTTTCATTCAATGATATAGGATGACTGTGTTTTGAGTTACTCATGTACACACTAAAAACAAAAACCTGAACAATTTTCTCATAATCGACTCTTTTTAACTGTCTTTTGCTAAGTACTAAAGTAGTCCTATAATTTTCAACGGATTCGTTTGAAATTTGGCATACAGCTGCTTTGAATTTGTAGCATTCCTAAGAGAATCACGAATCAGATTTCTGTTGTTACTGATCAGGCAGCTCGGACATAATTTGTCCTTCGGCCTAATGCCGGGATCGGATTTCTGATATCTTTTATACCTTCTGAGAAATTCATGATTTTCGTTGGAAATTTGAGAGAAACATTGTTCCGTCAAGCCTCAATTTTTGTGAAAATTTGTAAAAAGAAAAGATGTAAAAAAAAACAATACAAAGGGATTCAAAATTCAAGTTTCTATCTGCAAAATTATAAACCTCTAAAATAAAAACTGTAGGACTACTTAGTTTTTTAAAATTGCCAAAATCGACCTAGTTTTGCACCAGATATTCAAGATGGCAGCCATTTCCATGGCAATTTAACTTTCAAAAATGACTTTCACAATGTTTTCTGATTTCGCAATGCTGAACTCATTTATGAAGCTTGAAATTGTGTATCTCTTTTAACTAAAAACATCGCCCTCAGGACCCATCTCCCTCCTTAATCCTTCAGATTGCCTGTGCATTTTAAGTTTAACTGTTGACATATCTGTTGCCATGAGGGTGTGCTTTTTCCCTTCCATGTGACTTTTGTTTGAAGGGTTCAGACAACTTTCCCCCAAATAATACAGTCAGTTAATTTAGGATTCACGCCCATCACCCCAAAGTTTGCAAATAATTTTTATTTTACACTATGATGCAATCAAACTTACAACAAGTGTTCTAAATTTTCAAATAGATAAAACATGAAAACGAGTAACAAGAAATTCAAAAGAAGAACAAAATGGGCACATTTCATGCGTTCTTTATTTACAAACTAAAATGTTGTTGCTTACATACAAATCCTCAAGACAAAGTGTGAATCCAGTCTTTTGAGAATTTAAATCTGCTCTTGAGCTATGTGCAAGGTTTTCATGAACATTTACAAAATTTAATACACTGTGTTGAGTTAAGGAGTGGATACTGACATGGGGAACAGAACAAGTCGTATGAACACATTGAATACATCAATGACAAAATATGCTCCAGACAATGGATGACTTCATCTTTAAATTACTCATTTTAACAATTTTAGGCTGGTGTAAAATTTGAGGCCAGCTCATATTGTCAATCAACCACCATCCTACCTTTTAACAATTACCCAATAAAAAGCGAAAGAAAGACCAGAGGTTTATGAAAAAAAGGCATGTAATCTTTCATAAATGCTTGAATTTAAATAAAGTGAGTTTCATCAGAATTTACCCAGATCACTGAGTTGATCTCAAAGTGACATTAGAGGAAACAGCAGGATAACAGGTATGTAAAAGAATGAAGGGAAAACTAGGTCTCACCAACCACCTACAGATGAAGGAGAGATGATGGAGAAATAAAAAAAATTAAATAGAGCCAGGCAAACAGAGAGAGAAAAAAGAGAAGCAACCACTTCAACATGGCCAGGGTTTGGAAAGAGGCATCATGAATATCATATCTTTAACATGAGCATGGTGCTTTTAAAATAATAAAAAGCATGCATGCCCATTAGCTATAATGTTCAAAAGACTGTTGCTATTTATTTCTTCCCCTAGGAAAACCAATGTCCACAGCTATAAAGAATCAGGAATTTGAAATAGGGCTACAAGGAAAGTCTTTTGATTCAGTACTGAAAGAAGGTGCTGACACAGTTAAAAACATTTTTCAAACACACAACACATACACAAAAATACAATATAAAATTATCTATAAGAGTAAAAAGCACCAAAATTGGAGTATCAAATCAAGGGAAAATGTCGAAATCAAACTTTGAGATAAAACAAAACAATTGAAAATAAAATATAAAATTAATAAAGCTTTTGGCCACAAAATAAGTTACAACGTACATTTAAGTCACATGACTGAGGAGAAACATAACAAAATGGCACTGTATTAACCAAAAGTGTAAGAAAAAGAGAGAGACTGAAAGAATAAAGACATGTACAAACAAGTTTTCATAAAATGCCTCTTCCTGAGTTTCACCATTTCAAAAATGATAATTTCAATTCTGAATTTCTCCCATCATCTTCTAAACAGTTCTGTCATAGTGGTCAGAATACCAAGAATGAACTCACTACATGATTTACATTTAAAGACAAACCGGATTGGTCCATTCACCACCAAAAGATCAAAAGAGAGAAAAATGAGCCAGTGCATTTTCCTGCACATGATAGAGCAATGCTTATAAAAAATGGTAAGTAAAAATGCTATGGGAAAAATAATGATGAATCATTTACTCTGAAATAAGGTCAGTTTGGGGTGACAAACACCATATCAACGATAATGAGCCATGATAATTTTGCCACATTATCTGAAATGATCCCTGTACAATTAAAAATAAATAAATAATAACGAATTAGAAAAAAACAAAAACTGAGGTAGAGAAAACAAAACATTCGAGAAAAGCATACTCTTGAATTCACACTGGCATCCGCTTATATACGCATTAATCACTTCAGTGAAAATTATATTCCAAACGTTCAAATCATTCAAACAAAAAAGTTGACAATCCTTTATAATAAAGTAAATAATGTCTTATCTCCAATGAACAGAGTTTTTAGCAATTCAAACAATCTTTTATGAAAGCAGATCTCAAATTAATATATAAATTTGATTCAAATTGTAAGGGACCATATGACAGAATAAGTGCATGTTAAAATTTAAATACATAAAAATATCATAAAAATATTAAAGATTCTGTGTCTCATTAGGTTGTATCACCAGCTGATATGTACTCTGAAAGACAAACGTTGATAATTATAAAAACTGGAAATATTAACAAATACATAATTCAGTTAAAAAACAATAAATATAGGAAATATATTTAGGGGAGATGTGCATATAAAATAACCCCATTCAATATGAGTACAATTCAGCCAGTGATAACAACCAGATAATGAACAATAAAAAGATCACAGTTAATAAGAAACAACGCCATGCTGTGCTGAACGTTATACAACAGTTCACTTAACGCCACAGCAAATATGGGCTAATGCAAAGAAACGGTCAGCTTAGATCTTGCGCTGTTACCATTTTAAAATATAAAAAGTCTTTATCTCTCAGCTCACAGACAGGACAAAGTATGAACGGTGGATCAAACAGACTGGAAGGAGGACATGCACATTACCATGGATGACAACAGCAGAAAACATTTCCTTTGTAAAACCACAACCTTGCACTGACTTCAGATCAACCATGTCAACATTGATAGCAGATGATGCTCTTGTTTATAAACAGTAAAATCAGGTTTTCTTTCTTCTTAACAGTTTTAATGGGTATACTTCTTCTTAATAGTCATAATGGAAATACTTCTTACTAGCCATAACAAAGATATATTTCTGACCATCACTGAAACAGAAATGGCAGTCAAATTGTTGACAAAGCCAAACATTGATACAAAAATTACTGATAAGCTCATAGTTCAATGCTTCCCTAATTTGATTTTTTAAGCAACAAAAACAGGGAAGGGGAAGGCGATGGGAGGAGGGAGAGGAAGAATTACACACACAACAAACTGCCTTGATATCAATTGAACTATAGCCACCAGTTCAAATGTGTTAGCAATAAAATACAAGATTGTCATCAGTGGTAAAACGAAAAAGAACATGGCAAACAGCCACTTTTGCCCCTGCCCCTCACGTCAAACTAAACCCGTGTCCCAGATAATCAACCACTTCCTCCTGTAATCACAGCGTGCTATCTTAGCAGATTCATGCAGCACCTGGACTTGAAGGTCGTTGAGTCACATTCCCATCATATATTTAATATCTGAAAGCAGAAATACGAATAGAGTTGTTAAAACTGTAAAGAAACAGCCTAAATAGTTTTGTAGTTACAAATAATTTTTTAAACCAAATGTTTTGAGATATCACTGGACATTAATTATCACCTATCCTTCCACCCCAATAGGAGAAATTGAATAAGCACAAGAAAGAATCAAAACCTGCATCAAAGACATGAAATATCTGATCTCAACTTCGTTTACTAGAGTGCGAGAGCACATTGTATTACACATTCCCTATCACAACACATAGATGCATGTCAATCACAACTACTTTTTAAAAAACCAACACGGTAAGGCATTTGTGAAATCACAAAAACTTTAGTTTTCATCATGTCATACCTGATGCTTAATGTTTCACACTCCATAGTTAGTTGTCAGCCTTTCCTTCAATGGCGGCGGAAATTGGTCTGAAAATTTGGACCAGTTCTCTTCTCCAACTTGCTCTTTAAATCCATGGAGAATCTGATGGTGAAACAGTAATTCAACATATAAACGAAAATGTCAAAAGTACCTGGCATTAGATGTGAATAATTTCATTAAATTAGCTGTTATAGTCCATTAACTGCTTTTCATAACAACCAAGATGAAGTATGAGTAAAGTTCATACCTTATAAAACATCTCTTTAAGATCAGGTTTTGGCTGCATCCATGATGCCACAGCGTCACAAAAGAAGATGAAGTCCTGTACAACACCACCAGGATTGACACCGATCATGAGGCACACACCACGAAATGCGAGTCTTTTTCTTCATTATCCCGAATATTTCGTAGGGAGGTACACCTGTTAGCAATAAAGGCAAGAGATTTATGGTTGTCATCTCAGGAAATATAAAATGCCAGAAAAACTAGATGATCCTTCTGAAATTCAGATTAACTAGCGGGTCAAGAGCACAAAAAAATAGAATATCTTTATTTGTCAAACAGCATGACCATCATTTGTATTCAATGCTTTCATTTACTTAGTCTTGGGTGGGATTTTATATCAGCCTTTTCTCAAAGTGAATTAGATTTATTTCAATACAACACACAAATCTTCTTATATATTGTTACCAATTTCTCTATAATTATTCACAGTATTCAATAAAAAATAATATTGATCAAGTCACAACACATCATGTTAATGTCTTAGAGATCAGTTCTCAGAGTATTTTTGATTAACATCAAAACAGTTCTGCAAATCTACTTACCTTTATGAGCCCATCGTATAACAAACACCTAATAATTCTAGCATCTTCATGGGCCTAGCATTAACAAAATACCTAAAAATTAAAACGCCTATTCCATTACAAACTATATATTTGTGAAATCTTATGTGCTGCATGTTGTGGGAAAATCTATTTAAACTACCAGTTGGGTTTTTTGTTACTTGCTTGAGTGACGAAAGCATTTGTCTACATATTTACTGAGTAACGGTCATTCTCTCTTAAGAAAACAAGAAGACAGACAGAAAGGAAGAATATAAGGAAATGAGAAGCTATGAATGATACAAACCAACCACCTGATGACACCTTAGTCTTTGTGAGAGGCCTCACGTGAAACGCCATGCCTTGTAAAATGTCACATTCATTAATGATTTACTTTCCTCACACACTTTCTTTATATAACTAAACATTCATTAATGGTCAAAGGGATAATAGGGGAATTACACATAAAATAAAGATTCACGACAAAAAAGGCGTAAAGTAAAATTTTCATAAAATAAGGAGAGAAAAATCAACCAAAGGAAATATACCAAAAGAATAAAGTAAAAAATTTTACCATTGTCTGATAAACTGTTGTAAAAGTGGGGCCACGTCTTGAGAGCAAACAAAGCCTAGTCTCCCAATAGTTATGGCTATGTAACCACGATGACGACAAGATGACACAACGCACGAAGAAGGCAAATATAATGGGAAGAAAGAACATACAATAAACAATACATACATTAAACAATACAAAATGATATCAAAACAATGAGAAAAGAGACAAATTCCTTCCAAACTGAATACTTAGTGTCCTGAGTTGGGGGAAAAAATAAGTACATTAGTCGGACAAAACATGATCAACAACATTATGATAGAATAAAAGTATAAAATAAATGCAAAATGATTCCCTATGATACACAGCAGAGGAAAAAAATATCACCACAAAATATAGTAGACAGTACAAGAATGAAGAGATCTACACAATGACAGGGACAACGAAACAGTAACCGTCTCATTGTACAGCTCTCTAATTCCATTATTTCCCCCTGATATTCATATGCTGAATGAACCGACCTACTCTTTCTCTTTTGGTACACATGTAATGAAGTAAACATACATACAGTGTTTGAGGATAAAACTAACCCATTCCCCCCTTTTTTTAAATACAAAGATGCTGATTTTTCTTCTTTTGGCCAGTTTTCTAATGGGGCGTCTTAGCTCGATTCGGGCATTTCTGATTATATCTTGCAAGATTGCTAAGCTAGCTGGCAACTCTTTTGCGTGGCCGTGTTTCCTTAATGCAAAATCCTATACTTCCTACGGAATGTGAGTCTGTACATCAAAAACTCAGTACAAGCGAAGAAAATCGATAATATATCATTCTTTTAAGGGAGGTCAATAAGTAATAAAATTAGGATCACATTTAATGTCATTTATCAACCATGGGCATAGAGTCAGTCAAAACCAACTTGACCACCACAGCAAGCTGACCGGATCGGTCTATTTATATTTATATCTCCAAATTCACCAATGATAATATTTTCCTTTCGTCAGGCATAAGCGTTCTTCTAAAACATTTTGATTGAAGAGGATAGCATCTGCAAAATCACTGTGAGTAGTGTGAGGAATCATCGACACTTTGTAGAAGGTTATATTTAGAATGAATGCTTTTGTAGGATTATATTTAGATTGGTAAGTTTGTGTTGGCTTCCTATGACCTACATACTTTGTCCTTTTGTTCTGTGAGTGGGATGGTCAGTTAGTGTGGTAAAAATTATTCATAAACCCCCATAACGACCACTTTATTCCTGTTAAATTATTTTTTGGATTGGTTGTAAGTGTGGAAGATAGTTCCATAGGCAGTGGGTGTGAGTGCAAATGACAGGAAAGCGAACTTGGATGAAAATGAGTGAAAGAGATTCAAGAATACGATTTTGTATGTGGTTTTTGCATTTCATTCTGGTCACTTTTGTAGTTTTTATATTTACCTTTTGCTAAATTTACCTCTTTCATAGGAATTCTTTTCAACCCTTGGTTCGATAGTACAATTTCATTTGAAATACAGCTGCATTGTAACTATGTTTCGATTAATATCAAAATCTGGTGGTTCGTTTGGTGTGTTTTGCTGTATAGGTGTTCCGGATGGTGTGTATTCGTACAACCTCCCTTTCGTGTTGAATAACACAATAAGTATTAAGAACTATTTAATCTGGCAAAACACAATAAGATTGGAGGGATGTGCTAACAGATTGAAACAGAAGTCAATCAAAATTTGTGATGGAAAACAAAACTGATGTGAATTATGTTATAGACTCGATGTCCACAGTGCTTAGGTGGTCGGATTGGCGTTGATCGACTCTAGATCTACATCAATATGACATGACAAACAATCACAATCATAACAGCATCTCCTTTTTTCCCGTTTTCATCTTGTAGTCTAATATATAACAACACCGTATTTTATTGTTGCTTTATTCTTCGCATTCTTCGATTTGGAAAAAATAATCCTTGTTATAGCCATTTTGAAATTTTATTATTTTTTCTTCTTTGTCTTCCTATTATTATCATCATCACTGTTGTTATTGTGTTATTAACAATAATAGTGGTAGTCAGCTTGGTTGTATGCCTAATTCTAACAGTACAGTGGTCTCCATCTAAGAGACCACTACCTAAGAGGCTGCTTTTTCAATGTTAAGGACTTTTTCTCTTTAATCATCTTGCCCGAGGCCGCTTAAAAATCTTCAGTCCAATTGGGAGGTTTTTTCATTTCATCAGAAGGTCAAATGGTGTGTGAAACGTGATGTAATAAAACAAAAAATTAAACTTTAAATCTGGAATATGTGATCTACATCATGTTGCGAGCCTATAAAATACTAAGATCTCTGCTAGCCACACCTAGCCAGCATAGACTCTTTAATGTCGATATGAATGAGATGTGGTGGTGGTAAAATCTCTATACAGTAGTGACTGCCTAAATGCCCGGTGCTTGGGAAGCAGACAAAACAGGCATTTAGGCGAAAGTAGGTCAGGGGCACCAATTTGAGGGTAGGCCTATTTATGTGGCGTTGGGTTTCCTAGTGACTTGCTAATTTTGTTTAGGATTTGAAGCTTCTTTGAAAATCATTTCCTGGTTTATTCATTTTTCTCTCTCAAGATTTGTATGTAGCTGTGCAAAATTCAAGTTGTTACTTTGGAGGCTAAGAGAAAAAGCACCTGATCCGATGCTTCCTCATTAACTGGCATAACCCACACTATAATCACGTAACTTATTTAATCACAAGACCTATGACTTAAGTAATTATACAAATTTGGATAAGAAAAACTGGATGAAGAAAAGCTTCATCCAATGTGTGAATAAATTAACTCCTTCGATTCATAATCCTCATGTTAAAAGATTCACAGCCAGCTTGTTTGTTTTTTGAAGTCATACGAAGCATTTAACTCAATCCCACCTACAGCACCCGTAGTCGCCAGAGCCGTGCGCCTACCTAGATCGCCCCATAGTCGCCCGGTGATGTAGCACTTTCGCTTTCGTTATTTCAAACCTTTATAAATACCGGAAATCTCGTTCAATTATAACTTCACGAGACTTCCGTTGTAGGTGCCATATCCGGGTATTTTTAGGGCTTTTCCTTTCGTTTCTACGTTGCTTCATTGCGAAGCTATCCTCGCTTGAAATTACACGCAATTTTTTTTTCTACCAAAATCGACCTCACGCATTACAATGGACTACCTGTTGAATTTTTTCCGTAATGTAATGGATGACGGAGACCTACACGGTCACGATTATAATCCTTTAACTTTGAATTTAGATGAAGAAGATGAAGATAATGTAGATCCACCGAACATTGATGCCGATCTCGTAGTTGAGAACGACGAAGATGATGAGGAGAACGAGGGGAGTGGTGAAGGAGAAGTAGATCTACATCATAATCTTGAATGGACGACGTTGGATGATCTAAACAACGCAAAAAGGCCTAGGGTTATTCACTTTGATGAGGTGGGAGGTGGGGGGTGGGGGGGGGGATTATAAGATATTATATTTATTCATTCTTGGATTTATTGACTGTGGCCTGGACTGTTTGAACTTAGTACTATTATATATATAAATTAATGATTCCTTCCTCTGGATTGTGTTCTTGAGGACTTGGGTTTTTTTTCTCGCTTTTGGTAATCGATAGATTATAATTGTGCATGTGTGATTGATGAGATTTTTGGGGCAGGGGGGATATTTTTTATTCATTCTTGGATTTATTGACATTGGACTGGACTGTTTATGAACTTTGTGTATTATTATATTATTGATTCCCTCCTCTGGATTGTGCTAATTGGACTTACCTGTAAGGCTTCTTGTGGTCTTTCTTGATTTTTTTTTCGCTTTAGGTCAGTTTGAAATTTTTTTTTAGCAAGTAATTCTTTTTTTTCAACTCTTATTTTTATATGGAAATAAAACTTTAGTCTTCTAGGAATTTTTTGCAGTTTATTTCATATTTTTATCATGTCTGGGTGCCGTCTGTAGTGACTTTTAAAAAAGTTTGTCAAAATTGTGGAAGAGTTATTTCCCTTGTGTTAGGTACAGGGGTAGATTCAGGGAGTGGGGCTTAGGTGGGATTGAGTTAATGTGAGAAAAAAGAAACTTGGAAACCATTACTTTCTTTAACGCAAGGGTAGTGAGCGCGTGAATGGGTTGACTGTCTCTCGCCACGAAGACCCGAATGTCTCTCGCCACGAAGACTCGAAGTCACATTGGATAAGGCCAATGCCAGACTGTTCACACCTTGTCCCTCGATCGCAATGAGCGGCCAGTCCAAAGACGTCAAATGACTGCATGCCACTTACGACATCAAGAAAGAGATGTGGGCGGAGTCTGGAAGACTGTTCAATTCTAATTGCCTGATGACAAACCTTCCATTCACCCTTGACGAAATTGCCTGAAAAATTTCTCGGGCCATATGTTATGTTATGCAATATTATACAAAACATACACTGTTACATAATATGATAACAACATTAGGAGCAGCACCATAAGGTAGGGCTACTATTCAGGATCTGTCTCTTTTTCTTATGACTCACGCTGTCAGAATGCTGTTTGATGTGCAATTTTCCTTTCTGACTAGGCAACTTTAGTTTTATAATAAGTGCAGAATACCAGGCCTGGATTAGCCAGTTTTCTAACATAAACAGACAGGAAATATACGTTCCGTCCCATCCTTCTCCTCTAACCAATTCCATTAAAATTTGTTTCTTACGCTATTTTCTATACATTTAATGTCTGAATTCCTATCAACAAAGTCAAGAATTTCCGACATGATGAAAGTTTCACAAGTTAAAGGTAAAGATCTAGATTGATACGTAGTTGTTAACAAAGCAAAGCGCCAACTCGAACTGAGACTAAGACTGGAACAATACCTGAATCTCAATCTCAAATAAAAGTTCCAACGTCGGAAATCGAAAATTTTTTAACTCGTTTCTTCCGACATTCATCATTTCTGCCATTCAAATCGCAAATGTCCGAAAATAATATATTTATTTTTTCCGTTCGGTGAAAAAATGTCGGAAATATCAGCAAATTCGGCAAATGATAAAATTGACGGCATTCCGCCTAAATGCGGAGAAATGGAAGGTCTGCGATGACCAACCAGTGATCCAATGGGACAAAGGATGTGCTGTACATTGGGTGGAGTTATGAAGAGAAGATTGGTCAACGTTTAGTACATTAGGGCCTACAATGGATAGGTAATGAAAGGTGCTTGCAATGCATGGCACATTGTTGACGGGCACAAGCCCTATTAGATTAGCGATCGGATTACATGTATGATAAAGAAAAACAGAATATTTAATCAATAACGGACGTATTTTATAATACTTTGGAGAAAAAGATACCTGCAGTTGTCATTGAGACCGGGCATTTAGAGGGGCAATTTATATAGAAAATATCACTGAGATTGCGGGCATTTAGGCGAAACGGACATTTAGGCGGTCATTACTGTTTATATAAAACTGTACATCTCAAACTTTGACTGCTCTAAACTCAGGAACGACAGCACCCACAACCTCCATATTTCCTATGTAGATTTTCTATGGTTTATGTAGTTTATCATTGAAAACAAAAAGAATACCCAATGATGATAGCCTCGAGTCAAATGGATAAGAACAAAGATAAATTCAAACATGTCCGTTCCTATTTTTAAATTTTCTGAAGGGTTGAAAGAAATGGTAGATCGTTTTTTAAAGATGGCATGTTTTGGGCTAGTCACCAAAAACATTTTTTTTTTCAGTTCTAGATTCAGGCTTCATGCAAAAGAGTTACCACCAATCTGCTTCTCAGTAAGGGAAGATAATTTTCCGCAGTGAATGCCCCAATAGCTATAACACGCTTGAATGTCAACTATATGGATAATTTCATGCCTTGTCTTAAAAAGCATTTTTCTTTCTCTGAATAATGTCATTGTATTGGTCATACGGTAATAATAAAGTATACGGGTCTCCGTTAATTCTACACAAAAGCATTGCACCTGTGATACAAATAAACACAACAAAATTCTCATTGAAATAAAAATAAGTTTTGAAAAATACAAAAAAAGCTCAGTTTTCATCCACATACATTTCAGCCCACTGAGAAGTTGTGTAACAGGATTGTATATGAAGTCCAAGAATGTTTTCAAAGGCAAAAATCGCTTTGTGAAAATTAAACATGCTCCATAACAAAACAGTAACATTATACAACCCAATTTGCCGAAGGAATTTTTCAATACTAATGTGTGTAAAATCCCTGAACTTTTTTATATATGAAAGATCTGCATTCTGTCATGTGTTTTTGATTTTTAACTTTAGTGTACTATAACTTATACTATCAGATGATGTGACTAAAAATTGTATGTGCTTGAAACTGTTTATTTGTAGTGTCTATGTGTATAGTGAAGTAATTGTAACTGAAATGCCTTCTTCCCCATGAATGTGATCAAGTATTAGCTTTCCACATCCAATATAAACTATCGGTCGAACTTTTACTTGCAAGGGAAGAAAGATACAATCAGCACACTTTACACATTTAATGTACAACAATACCACGGATCTTGGCATAATTTTGTGACAGACCTTGCTGATATAGACACAAATTGCATCACCAAAATGGACATGTCTGAAGACAGAGGCGCAGTTATGATGATGTAAGAAAACGTTGTGTCCTACACATATCCATTGAATGCACACAGGCAAATGAGACAAATGCCACAAAAACACTCACCTGTGTTTTCCAATAATGTCTTTGGTGTGTTAGATCTGTTTATGATGTCTATCAATTGCGACAGGACCATGCCGATGAAAGGTTGCATTTCAGCACCTACAAAAAATTACACACATAAAATAATAACATATGTACATAGAAAAGGTTACCGTACCCTGGCTATCAATAAATTACCCACATATCTCAAATTTACAAACTAACATACAATCACCCCCTTATAGTGGAAGGGAAACCATTATAGTAGATAATCCATTCCTTTATATTAAACTTATTTGCATCAGAATTTTTAAAGATGTTTGTGCAATGACATCATCCCTATCGTATTGTCATGATAAATATAGATTTATATAATAACCAGGGGAAAACATTTAAACTCAAAATTGGAGGAATCTAGTTAATTGAACTATTGGATGGAGCAGTTCATCCCCTTCACATTGATACCATAAAAAATTATGAATATCCGCTTAGATTAGCCAGAAATTACGGGGCACATTCCGGGCATCTCTTATCAAAAAGGTGCCATCCGACATGAGAATCAGGGACCCAGAGCAGTTGAAATAGGGTCAATAAGAAGAATTTGAAAGCTTCTCAAGATTGCATGATGTTTCAAAGTATTATAATATTCTTTCCTATGTTAAAATGCAAAAGAACATTCAAATAACAGAGAAAAAAGTTTTAAACATGATTTTCTTAAAATCTGACAGTGATTTGTGATTTCACTTTTTTTATTTATTGTCTGATGCCCCCTATAGCATCGATGAAGCAGCAATACAAAATTTCAACGAGTAGCGATTATTGATATCTCTTCAACATTTTGCAAAATTAATGCTTTGTGATTAGATTTGCCAAAAAATTGCCACATTGCAATATTCATTTCTACAAAATTCATAAAACAACACTGTTCAAATTATCACAAACCACTACTGAGTGCGGCTAGATGTTGAACCGAATACATGTATGCAAAGTTACAGCCAAATCTGTTAAAAACTGGAAAAGCCTATTTAAATTGAAGTTGTCTGTATTTTTGCAATGAAAATCCAAGATAACGGTATTCCTCGGCAACTCGGTGATATAAAAATCCATTTGTTTCAGCTACTTTAGACATGCTGAGTTCAACGGTAGCGGTTAAAATTGTTTTTTTTACATAATAACAAAATATCATGTTCAGCCCCCCCCCCCCCCATATATGTTGGGATTTCTTTCTTCAATGAACATAAAAAGTATATTATAATTATGAGGTATTTAAATGAAAATCGCAGATTTACCTTACATGACTGCATCTTCAAATTTTTTTGTTTTGTTTTACTTGTCAATGATTTCAAAACCCCAATTTTAGTTTAGACCAGTTTTTAAGAAGATTGAATTTTCATTTACATTATTCATATATATTGATTGTGTGTGCATAACATACATAATTAATGGGTCAATTCATACACTCATCACAAATAATTTACCCATTTTGATGGAAATTTCTCCAATAGCCCATGTTGCGTTGTTGCAAACTGAGATAAACTCAGGGTTTAGATTTGCCCCCAATATTGGCATGAATTCCGCTGAAAGGGTTGGGGTGTGGAAAAGAGAGATTTGTTTTTAAGAACATATCCAAGTGAAAAAGTGTTTTAACAAGTATGAAACTATCTCGTTAGTGTTGCAGTCTCTTGGATCAGACAGTACGAATACATGCAAATGTCACTGACAATCCCAGCAAAAAAAGATAACATCATCTCCAAGATTTGCAATTTTCAGCCGTAATGCAACATGTGGAAAAAATATTAACACCTTGTCAAATAACTTTGACTGTTATTGGGATATCAAGATCTGAAAAGGATTTGTTATATTAGAATTTACCCCCTCAACCATTTGCAGTTATCTCAGGGAGAATTAAAAGGAAACAACAAGATGAAAGTGAAAGACAAGTACAAGATTGATAAAGAAGAGGCAGGATCTACCAGTAGCTCTCACCAACCGCACACTCTGTACAGGAAGAACATTACAACATAAGAAATTGATTCATACTACATCTATACAAGTAAAATGCCAGTCCTTAGATAATTGATCCACTTTCATACATTTTATTTTTAGTATAACTATCGTATTTACACTGATAGTTCGAAAATGTTGCAGTATCTTGGATCAGACAGTACGAATACATGCAAATGTCACTGACAATCCCAGCAAAAAATAACATCATCTCCAAGATTTGCAATTTTCAGCCGTAATGCAACAAATTTGTGGAAAAAATATTAACACATTGTCAAATAACTTTTCTATGAATGTCCTCTTTGATTGTTATTGGGATATCAAGATCTGTAAAGGATTTGTTAAATTCAAATTTATCTTGTCCATACTTAACTGTGATCTCAGAGAGAATTAAGAGGAAACAGCAAGACGAAAGTGAAAGATAAGTAGAAGATTGATAGAGAAGCTCTCGCAACTGCTCACTCTGTACAGGAAAAACATTACAACATAAGAAATTGATTCATACTACATCTATACTAATAAAATGCCAGTCCTTAGATAATTTATCCACTTTCATACATTTTATTTTTAGTATAACTATCGTATTTACACTGATAATGGGTATCAATGTGAGGGAGAGGATTGAATAATTACCAGCACCCAGCTCACAAATCTCCTTCGGTAATGAAATAATGTCACCATTATAATTTTTCCTTTCTTATCAAGTCTATTTCGGACTATATGTAAATTCATATTTTTCAGCTCCTTACATATTTTTGGAACAGCATTCTTAGACCAGGGATGGGGACAAGCCCTGAAAAAACCCCTGAACTTTATCCCCCGTAAAAATTCAAAATAATATTACGTAAGAGCATTACATTTAAATACATATACAAAAAATATAAAGAAAAGGGCTGCAAACATAAATAAAAACTCAATGCTATCAGATATGCCAATTGTTAAGAACCAAAATTCTAGAGGATTTTCCCCCATTCTGTGGACATTAAAGATCCCTTGGCTGTTTACAGCGCAAATTAGGGCAAATTTTTTTAAAATCCTACCAAAAGCACAGAGATCACCTTAGTTGTAATGTAGGTAAATCAATTCAAACCAAGAGAGATCTGTATCATTTTGTCAGAGTCATGTAGTAGTACATTGTTGGACTGGCGAAACAGGGTTTTGGAGTCCTGCATAGTAACTGCCTATATATATCTATGGGTTTATTCTTCAAAGGTATATTAAGCCAGTATAGTTTTACAGATTATTCATCCTCTGATTCTATAAAACATGAGTGAAAATTTCACATTCACAGGTGCCATGTGCACGTTGTGCAAGTTACAGATCCCATAGCAGTTATTAAAAAAGGTGTGCCCCTTCCCTCCCCCTGATAGGCTCTAGACAAATAAATACACCCATACACAAAACAAAATAAACAACCTAAAAACAGACAAAAACAAGTGAATCATCTCTTCTTTCGTTTATCATTTCTTTATATTCAAAGCCACCTCTTCTCACCAAACATTCTTCATCCTCTTCTATCGCAGCCACTAATTTTCCATAATGTTTGTTCATGTTTTCTTACTCATTTTCTTCCATGGCTCTTTACCCTGTAGTCACTTTACTTCCTCCAGAACATTTCGATTCCACTACAATATTCCCTAATGTTCTCTTCAAGACATCCCCCCCTCTCTTTCTCAACGATGACTACCTATAATGCAATACTAATAGATGCAGACCTGTCCCTCTTGGAATGAAAAATCATAATCCAAGCTAAAAAACAGTATTTTTTAAAGAATATCAATATGTATGAGTTATCTCCCTTTATGATCGCGATTGGCAAAGGGCGTGGATGTCAGTTGGACTTTGTTTTTATTGAATGTTACCCCCCTTTAACACATACATTGATCTCAGGTGATAGAAAACACCAATATTAAAGATTTAAAAAATCAATACTCTGTAGTATTGTAGCCCACTGGTAGTATTGTATGTTGCCCACATATTATATTAACACAATACTACAGGTGCCTGGGTCGGTGAGGATGCTGTGTAGTAATATTGTATTGTAGACTGTGTGAGCATGTGTCTATATATGTGTATGTGTGAGAGAGAGAGAGAGAGAGAGAGAGAGAGAGAGAGAGAGAGAGAGAGAGAGAGAGAGAGAGAGAGAGAGAGAGAGAGAGAGAGAGAGAGAGAGAGAGAGAGAGAGAGAGAGAGAGAGAGAGAGAATGGGTCGGTGAGGATGCTGTGTAGTAATATTGTATTGTAGACTGTGTGAGCATGTGTCTATATATGTGTGTGTGTGTGAGAGAGAGAGAGAGAGAGAGAGAGAGAGAGAGAGAGAGAGAGAGAGAGAGAGAGAGAGAGAGAGAATGGGTCGGTGAGGATGCTGTGTAGTAATATTGTATTGTAGACTGTGTGAGCATGTGTCTATATATGTGTGTGTGTGTGTGTGTGAGAGAGAGAGAGTGAGAGAGAGAGAGAGAGAGAGAGAGAGAGAGAGAGAGAGAGAGAGAGAGAGAGAGAGAGATTGTGTCTTTCTTATAAGCAGGTAGCAGACCTGCCTGGCCTACATGGGCAAGACCAATCGTAAAACAGTAAAATAGTAAATGAGGCATAATTATGTTTTCCTGGGCAGCGGTGCTTGTGTGTATATAAAATGAGTGTATATAAAATGAGACACAAAGACACATTCAATATGCCAAAAATCCCGGAAATCGGAGAAAACCCGTAGTATTGTGTTAATATTAAATGTGGGCTGCATACAATACTACCAGTGGGCTACAATACTACATCCCTGGATTAATCATTTACCAGCCAATGAAGTTGAAGTTAAGTCATTGTTTCGGTATTTGTCTCATACGGGTTACAACAATGGCCAATGGCTATTCAGCCAGTGAAATTAGGATAGGCCTGCAAGCAACAGGTAAGAGGTCTGTCCGTTGAATCAGTGCGTACAGACAAATTATGCCGTTTGTGCATTTTTTCATTTTCTACATTGATAAAGCCGTTATAGTTTTCGGAGAATTGTGAAAAAAATGGGGCTTGTTCTATATATTCATGACTTCAAGTTTAAGAAGTATAAGTTTTGTGAGTGATCGTTGTTGCGAGATATCGAAGGTTAAATTTGGTGTTATGTTTAATATTGTCCTACAGAAATGATTTGGGTATCAAATTACTAAGGTGATAAAGTTCTTTCCAGTGGTAACAATTGTTTTTCCATTGCTTACACTTGAGATTTTGGTTTGGACTACCTACTAAAAGAATTCTTGCATACATAAAAGATCATTGAGGCAGATTTAACTATCTAGACCTAAATGTCATAATATGGAACATAAACCGTTTAATTAAAAACCAAATTTGATCAAATGTTTGCAAAAACAATCTCAAAACCTTTTTTTGTTTAAAATAAGATAAGAATAAGAGAGAGAAAATAAACTTACCAATGAAGGGGCGAACATGCTGAAAGCAAGCTTTTGTTAAATCACCTAGGAGAGCAAATGAACTCTGCCTGACCTCTGGCATTGGATCCTGATGGGGAAGAGGTAACATTATTATCAATGAAGAGAAATTTACTCCTTGGTAATACTAGGAAAATATTTATTCAAGCGATCATCTGAAAGTAGCCATTATCAAAACAAAATATGTCAAAAAGACAATAACAATTTATTTTTCTTTAAATGTACACCATGAATATGATTTAATGAGTCTGCTATTGCTTTATCTCATATACCAGTGGTGGGTTATTCAGTCTTTTACTGTTAGACCCTGTGAATAGATTATGTAGGTGGCTTGAGTCAGCATTGCTTTAGAGAAAACAGCAAAATGAAAGATAGGTGAAAAAGAGAAAAAAGAAACCGCCAACCATCCAAAGATCTACAGATCATAAGACATTTAAGTACCTGCATACATTGGTACAGAAGTCTCAGGACGGAACTATTTGCAACCAAGCCTTCAATGTGACCTTCAAGTCCTTCAGCCAGCCCAGACAGTAGGTCTAAAGCGACAATCATGAAATCTTTGTCTGGTGGGTCATACTGATCAGGTTGTGACATATTTGCCTGTGCACAAAATGAAGTTGAGAACAATTAAAGCATATATCAATCATACCCGGAAATGGCCAATTCCTAAATTGTCTGAACATTGGCGCATACACAAGTGAATGTTCTATTTTTATGCCATGCACAGTATTTACATGTAACATGGAGAGTCTAAAATCTATGTGTGCATGTTTGTTATTCCAATAGAGGGAAAAGATTTTTATTTAAAATAAATTTTAACATGGAATTTACCTAACTAGCACCCTGAAAAATCCTACTTACTCCCAAAGACTGTAGGTCTAGATCTAGGTTACATCTGCTGGATCTGAGGCAAAGTTAATTTCTAGGTCTAGATCTAGGTTAGATCTGCTGGATCTGAAGCAAAATTAATTTCTTCCAACTAACATTATGGCGACAACAAAGAAATATAGTAGTCGGGAAAATAAAGTCGGAACATTATGTGTGTGAAGATATCTGATACAGCAGTTGTCTGAGCGACAAGTGTGAGTGTGTTCGAGAGAGGTTCATGCTAACGAGTGTTTTGCAAGGTGTACGGCAACGCCAGTGTGGGGGCACGCAGATTGATCTATTTTTGTATAGATTAGTGGGCAGTCAAAAATAACGATGGAGAGGGGTTTGGCAAAGCGCTGGTCTGCTCGTAAGCAATGGCAAGCTATTCTTTTTTTCCTCTCTAGTTGTACGATTGGGCGGATTTCCGCCAAGTCCAAAAATTTACAGGTATAATCAATATATTTATGTGTGTGTGTGTATCAGTTTTACAAAATATTCATTTAAAAAATCATCTAAGAACAGAGCATTTTTCTCTTAAATTGGTGCCACACATAAGCTATCAATACAAAAAATATTACGCAATTTTAAGCTAACAAAATGTTAGTTGGTTTCCAAAAATTTACGTCTGAAAATAATAGACTAAAACATTTTGGCTTGACATGAAAGCAACATTCTTTAGCTTCTTTCTCGTGCCTACACCCTTTCCATGCATATCTTAGTCACCATTTGTTTTCTTCTACAAGTACCCTTAAAGTCATTTTGTTCCTTTCTCTAGAAAAGAATTGGAAAACTATGTATATGGTGTTCAGCCGGGAAATTTCACTCTAATCAGCTTGAATAGCCAACCAGTCAGCACATGAAACCAGTTTGGTTGGGAGATAAGTGATCACAAGGTTATGCCTCTATCACATAATCAAAAGATATCCTACTACTATTAAAACAAAACAAGCAAATATAATTTAAGGGTATCTATGTGTGTTTCGATCATTAATTGATGAAAGAAAAGTGTATTTTGAGAGAAAATGAAGAGAAAGAAAAGACATACATCAATATTCAGTTATGAAATCCTGATTTTAATATCTCACTCCCACAACACAGAAGAAATGGGAGAAAAAAGTTGTTCAACAAGAAAGAATGAAAAGACAATGAATATAAAATGTAAAAATGTCTCACGTAGTTTTGTGTCAAGGTTTGTTCAACCAGGTTAACACATCGCTGATATACAGGTTCAGAATACGGAAGAAATCCTGACTGAAGGGCAGTGGCCACACTGGATAAACACTACAAATATGAAAAAAAACAACTCATGAATTTCACTTTAAACCAGCTATCTCCAACCAAATAAACAAAACACAAAAATTTAGCCTAACAATCATGACTGTAAAACCCTTTGTTCCTCAACTAAAAAGCTTATCTTCCAAAAACTAAATTTGTTACGATTTTTTTTAAATGTTATATCTTAAATGGTACATCCCTGTACAGCAAAAAATGATTAACAAAGAAATTCTAAACTTTGGGAATTCTATATATATATTTAAAATCTTTAAATGATTTTAAATCAAAATTGAAAACTGAACTCTTTAAGAAATTCTTCTTAATACAAAACTTTACAATCAAAGTTTTATACATGATTTCCAACATTGCACTTTTTTTTGTTAATAACGTTATATTCATGATTTTTGATATTGGGACTTTCAACTGTCGATGAATGAGCTTGGATGTGTAAAACAAATTATTATCTTTATCATAAGTCATGTTAAGCGCCACTGAGCATCTAAAATGGACATTGGCACTATACAAATGTTGTATAATTATTATTATAATATTCCGGACTCACCTCTAACAGAGGGAAGAGGTCTTTGTCTTCGTCTTTCAGCATATTCCATTTTTGAATCAAGGGAGGCATCAACAAATTTACATAGTCCTGAGAATAATTGATTTATAGAACATTTAGTGAGAATTTAGTTGATCTAACGTAAATGGGCATTCTAAAATTATAATTGATTTATAGAACATTTAGTGAGAATTTAGTTGATCTATTGTAAATGGGCATTCTAAAATTAAGATACAGCAAAAATATGTTGCATTCTTTAGTCACATAGACTATATTCAATCTGTCTTTAATTTGATTGGTACAAAATAAAATATCTGTCTATTTAAACAAAAAGTCTACAAAAAGGCAATGAAAATTCAAAATAGATTTTAACATGACTTACAGGTTTGTTTAGATGATGACCAACAGAATCTGCCAATGTCCCAATGGCATCATACAAGATGAGCAAATTTTTATGCTAGAAGGGTTAGAAGAAAAGTGTGACTTAGAATTAATACTTTGTTTTAAAATAGGACATATTTATATCAAACAATAAATAATAACATGAATTAGAATGTTTCACTTCATCAAGTGGCACAAATTATAAACTGTTGTTGAAAGCTTAAAGTGTTACTGATATTATATAAATAAAGAATGTGTCCTTTTCTTCAAAGGCATGAAACAAAAGTACCTGATATTTGCCAAATGCAAAGACAAGGGTTTCAGTATAAAACCAAGATATGGCACTAACTCTGTGCAGGCTTCTTCTTCCAAAGTAGCGAATGCTGAACAAGCAGCTTCTTGCACTCGCTTATTGGAATCCAACACTCTTTTCAATAACTGTGAACAAGAGACAGGTGAGAAATCAAATTTAAGAGGGTTCAAATTTAATATCTGCAAAAATAGACGGGGACAATGGATTTATTTTGGGACTTTCAGGAGTGACAATAGTGAAACAAGAGAGCGATCTCAAGAAATGACTTGCAAATGGTCTATATGATTTTTGTTATTTCTACTATTAACGTTTCTATCGTCCCTATCTTTTATCTTCATTTACAATGCAGCATAAAACTAACTCAATACAAGCCAAAATTATTGAGAACAATATTCCCACAGCCTTTTTTAAAATGCAGTATTCATAGCAGTTAATCTCCATAGTTGAAAAAGTATCTTCAGTTGATTAAACCATGAGCCCCCACCCCCACCTTAAATATCACAGCAAAACAAATATCCCAAAAGTATAAAATATTCTTGACAGCACTAGTCACTCTCATATCTAACTCTTTATAAAATCCATTTCTGCCGTTTATAATTAACGACACTAATAAGGATCAAAGATCAGGCCTTTTAATTGTGATACATTATAATGCCAGATACCTTAATTTATAACAATTATATTTTAAATCCTAATATTCTAATTCACCAAACCTTGATGCATACTTTATTCATAGCTAAAAGCTCAACTACACACCTCTGTCATAAGCGGCTTCAGGAAATTATTGTGCGATTGTCCAATGACCCAATGCGCATATCGACTCAATGTCCAGCAGGTGATTGATCGCACAAGAGCTTTTTTATCCCGTAAACACTCAATGAGATAAGGAATGAGTTCGGGCAAATGAGGAATCATGCCACTCATACAACCTTCTGCAATTGCTCCCAGCACCAAGATAGCAGATTCTTTGACCTCCCACTCCGCATGAAATAGAGTTTCTTTCAAGATGGGCAACAATACTGGAAGAATTTCATCATGAAACACATTTGCTAATACATCCAACGCTGCAGCAGAGCATTTCCCTGATCACAAGAGAGAGAAAAAAAATAGCCATCATTTCTGGGAAATGTAGTCTTTGTAGTATCAATGAATAAATACAAATATGAAACAAAGCACAATAAGATAAGATTAGATACAACTTTATTGTCCAAAAGTGGCACATTGTAATGGTGTTACAATACCTTCATATAATGATATGAATACAAAACATTTTTACTGTAAAAAATCATTCTTCACACACAAACAGCTTACACACATTTAAGCATTACAAGATCAAAATATGTATAACATAACAGCAAAGAATCAACATTCTTCTAATACATATAACCATAGTCATTACAATGAATAATGTTCAAAAGAGCGGTGATGTGAAGAAACTGGTGATGGTAGTGATAATAATTTTACAATAGAACAATACTAGGAATAAGAATGTTGGATAGGCATGGAACATTCAAATGGAGAACAGACGTAAGTACAAAAAGACAATACAAACCGTAGAGACTACAGTGATGTTAAGATGAAACAAGCTCACAGATGAAGCATCTAATAAACATTACAGTTATCCTTTCTTCGCATTACCAATTCATAAAATAAGTAAAAGAAACTTTTTTTGGCAGGAAAATAAGACTTACTTAAGTTCCAGTCAGATAATGAGTAAATCGTAAATCATCATACCCTTCATCTGAGTCTCCTTCCTGTAAAGTATCCAATATAAATATTATAAATTGCGGACATGACATGAAAAAAAATAACAGAGAGAGATCATGGATGACTATCAAACAAAAAGACCATCAAAACATTATCAGAGAGCCTATTACCGTAAATGATAATTTGAAAATAAAACCATTGTCTTAAAACTGCCAATATATGCACAGAGGACTCGCATCTTAGAAATTATAGGTCAAATGGTTTGGTTGTCAAACTTTATCAGACAATAGCAATAAAACTGAACTGCAACGAACATAAATTAATGGAAGTTTGTGTAAATATATAATGTTAAATAATGAGGAAAAAAATGTTTCCTTACAAATATCGAAACATACGAATTATGTAGACTGAAAAAAAAAGGGTTCAGATATAATACCACTTACCTCATCATCATGCTTTTGATTTCCATGACTCTTAGATTTATGAAACCTGGGTTTGATGTCAGACTCCTTATCAGGAATCATTTCATCTTCTTCAACATCACCCTATATAAGATAAAAAGAATAAATAGAAAGCATTACAAAAATTGGTAAACGCTAATTTTCAAAGAGAAACAGAGGGTATAACATTTTTGTTTATAGAGTAAGAGAAAATTTTCCACTATTAATTTATTTTAATGTACCTTTCCAACTATTTGCAGGGCCTTTTTCTTACTTTGCAATTTACAGGGATGCAACCAGAGCCCAGAAAAACCCCTGAAACATCTGCTCCCCCCCCCCGGGGCGGGGGTTCCCAGGCAGGGGCCAGGGGTGGATTTTGTGCGGCAAGGGAAATCAAAAACGTTTTGCCTATCAGATCATTTATTTTTTATTTTTGGGTTACTGAAACTTCACAGCAATAACATTTCCTCTTCTTATGATCTGCCTCAAAAGGACAAGAAGACACATAGGACTACACTATAACTGCAAATAAACTAAGATGAATTGAAAGACCTATAGTGTGAACTGAAATAAAACACATCAAGTTATATATTCAAATTCAAATTAATTTGGAAGTGACCACCACCATCAGAAAATAACATGAAAGTCTTCTGTCTTCACAGAAGTGAAGGTTCTCCTTTGATTTGACATGCATTCCAAAAACTTTCTTGCCAGTTCATCTCAGTTTTACACATAGTAGCCATAGTCCACCATGCGATACCCACTGATTACAATTTTCTCCCAATCTTCATATTAACATTCCAACCAATTCCCCTTTTAAACATCAGCACACATTTGACTCTCCACTTCTTTCAGTTTGGCTAACGAGACCATGATTATTTTTCAGCTTTCAGTATCAGATCGCAAGATCTTAATTAGGCTCCATTCTAGATCTATCTAGAGCTCTAGATCCAGCTATCGATCAAAATGATCAATATCGTAGATAAAGATCAATATGACACCGACACGGGATATGAAAATCCACAAAGTGTAAAACTTCAGTCTGAGATTGAGATTTGTAGAGAGAGAGAGAGAGAGAGAGAGAGAGAGAGAGAGAGAGAGAGAGAGAGAGAGAGAGAGAGAGAGAGAGAGAGAGAGAGAGAGAGAGAGAGAGAGAGAGAAGAGAAGAGAGAGAGAGAAAATAAGCGAAGCAATGAGTAGGTTTAGGCCAGAGAGAGAGGGGGTGTTCTAAATGAAAACAGATATCCGGTTTAAATGGGAAAAGTTGCATCCCTGAATTCACACTGAGGCAGGGTGTCCAGCAAAAAGTCAACTAAAAATTTCCCACCTCAGCGCAAAAATCCTACCTAGGAAATGAAATACTCCCCCGGCGCCAGGAAACGGAGAACAGCGTAAATATTTCCAATTTCAATGCATTATTATAAATTGTTAATTAAAATCATAAGTGAATGACTTTCCAGTGCATCTCATTCTGAATGAAAAGAAAAGTAATCACACATTTCACTTTGGATTAATTATATTTCTGATAGCTAATAGATCTAATAGTGATAGACATCTTAACAAACAAATGCTCAAAATAATCAAATCTGACAAAAAGCACTTTATTGATGTATTATGTCAATCACAGTTTACAAAGCACTTTATTGATGTATTATGTCAATCACAGTTTACAAAGCACTGACCTTGAGCAAAATTATGTCGATTTCAGAGTATCGCATGCCTTTTTACTAAAATTGGCACAAGCATTTCAATGTGTGGACCAAGGACGTTTTTGCACACTTTTTGCTCTGCTAAAGAAAGCCAAAATTCACAGGACTCTAGGGCAACAGAGTCATTTGGATCTTGAGTTCTCTCCATCATATACTGAGGAGAAAAATAATTGATAGAATGAAATAGGAAAGAAAAGTAACTCTTTAAACTTAAAAACATGTCATTCTTTTTAATTCCTCAAAGCCTGGTGGGACTCAAGAGAGTAGGATGGGCAACTCACTCTGATAATTTGATCTATATGGGGCATCAGCCTGTCTATCCTCACTTCCACCAACATTACTAATGCCCTGCACACATTCTTCCGAACTTCGGTGTCTTCATCTTTTGCAAGGAAAAACAAATTCTGTGGACAAAGAAATAAAAATATTTGAATTTTGGATTCAAGTGTTACAAACTGACAAAGTGTTTCAGTTAAAAGCAACAGGTAATTTTAAGAGATTTCTTTCCGATGGTTGAAAGTTTGGTGACAGTCCGTGCAAATGTCTTTTCTGCATTTTGATCTGCTGGATGTGGCATTTCTTGAGTGGTAAGTAATGGCTTACTGTTCACTGTTCTGTGCTTTCTTATATTGCCATTCACACCATAGAACAGAGAGACCTAACAAGCCAATATTTACAATTTTTGTAAAGAAAATCACATTGAAGTCAAATGACAGTTCCCAAATATTCTCATGCAAAACCTAACACTGAGCAGTCATAAGGCCTTGAACCAAGAAGACAGGCCTGCAATGAAATACATTATTTCAAAACCTAATTTCGACCAAACCTAATAATTAATTCAAATTTGACATGAACTTATCACCATAACTTGTAATGCAAAAGTACATTCAAACACTTCATGGACAGTCCCTAGCACATTATAATTTTACATTCATTATTATATTCTAACAAACAGAAAATAACAGCCTTTCTTCTCTTTTCAAAAATACATATAATTTCATATTTTCCCATTCATTTCAATTTCTTAATTAAGTCAACAATGCTCAATGTTGCAAGTTACAGCTCCCTAATGAAAAATGCAATGCAAATGAATAACCAAGAGTGAGTCGCGAAAACAAAATCAATCAACTTCATAAAGATTTTCTTATTTTGATCAAATAAATAATATGGATATGTTCAAATTGTGACCATATTCTTCATCTAAATCATTGCCAGTTAACACATGAATGTTGCAATATCTTTGTAAACTTACTTCAATGAAAGTGTCAATGTGCACCATCAGGGCCTGAGTCCGACTAATAATGAATTGGTTGACGCAAGCAATGGCATGAGATCTTAAAATGGAAAGAATGAAAATAATAATAATTATTCCTGTACCTTCATTAACACAAAATATTCTAAAGATCATTTTTACAATTACTTGTAGTTTAAAAACAAAAGTAAAAAGCTGTGGAATACCTGATTTTGGGACTCTGATGTCTAAAAAAGTTAAGGAACTTTGGTATGAGAAAGTTCAGAGGCCGATCTGCAACATCACTATCAAGTGTCTCAGCATTATCTTCACATATTTTCTGCAAAGCACCAAATGCACCCTGATGTGGAAGGGAAAAAAAGAAAATAAATAATGTGCCTACATTGGTAAAATGAAAAGGAATGCCACTGATTATGTGTGTTGAGAGTATTTAATGATCCTTGCTACGAAACTCTAGTACTATGTAACTATCTCAACCCATTTTTAGTGAATAATAACAATGCAGATTCATGTCCATAAATAATTTCTAGGTTAATTCTGTTAAGAGCCATCTGTGGATGTCAGAATACCTTTGAACCATCCATGGTTTTTAACTTGATAATAAAATAAATTGACTCAAGCAGCGTGGCTCAGAGTCCTTTTGAGAAAGCATATTGCTTCACGATACTTATCATGTCTGAACAGAAGATAAAACCATTTTGTTCCATAAAACTAATGAGCCTGACGTTGTGTTACTTGGGAAAGACATGTAACACGCATTTCCCCACTCGACCCAGGTGCAAAATGGGTACAAGCACTAGCTTCGGAGTAAAACCTGCGTCAGACTAGCATCCTGTCCAGGAGGTGATTGTTATTACCTGTTCTGCTTCACGGTATAGAAACCGAGATTCGCTCTGGCTCTATAGGTCGTAATGGCTTTGAAGGAACTAGGAACTATAGATGCTGTCAAATTATAATTAGCCTCTTTAATACAAGACAACTTTTTATTAATACTCTGGTTGGAACAAACACCCTTGATGTGCACCAAATTTAATATTTGCTCAACAAAACCATACTCACTTCACATGTGTTGTAGTCTTCAGAGTCAAGGCAGGTACATAAATGTGGTAAAACTTCTTGCCACTGTTGTAATTCTCCTTTTGAAATTATGTTGGTGATGATGATTCCAATGGTTGCCCGAATCAATGGTGAAGGGTCGCCAATATTGTTTAAACATTCTTGCTTGACAAAAGATGTAACTTCAGGGGAAATAACTCAAAATGAGCTCTCACATTGTTTTTCAAAATAAGCCCACTAAGAGATCGTGTTGGATCATCTGAAAAAAGGAAATGATACAGATACAAAATACAAACATTATGCTAGACCAAATCCTAACACAACAAAAATTGAAGTCTCGGACAAAAGAGTTGTGCTATCCCCCTTTTGTCTGCGAGATAAAAATGATTCTTCACAGTAGTTCAATGCACACAATAAATAACCAAAACAAACAAAAAAAAACCCAGAAAAAGACCACCCCAATCTCAAACTTCCCCCAGCATTTTTTTTTAAAAATAAGTCACTGTAATATATATACTAAATACTCTATCATTTACATCTAGTATATATTATCAGACCTGTCAACTTTCCAAGGGACAAAACAGGAAAAATTAATATTTTTGAATCGTGATATGTCGATCGATTCACATTTGCAATAACGGACAGTAAACATCTTTCATAATGTAACAAAACAAAAGTGAATACATTTAGAGAAAAAAAATAGACATACCAAATATATATTATATTATATGGGAGTTATCCTCGGTGCATCCCCTAGCAATTGTTGATGCTATCGCAGTTGTTTTTGTGTAACTACAAGCAAATTTCTTAGCGATTTCCGAATCTGGGCACATTTTTTTTAATAGTCCCGAACTGATCACTAACCGAGACAGGCATGTTTTTCTCAATAATAAATTGTGCATAAAACCTCTGCCCTGATCACAGAGTAATCTCTGTCCTTGGTCATGAAGTCACTGATATTCTTACTGGATAGACTGTCCTTAACTGCAGTAGCAGCCTTCCCACCACTGACAGTGCTAACATCGAAACCACAAGATACACAATGTGCAAAGCTCTCCCCTTTCACAGAAGGTTTAATGCATGGCCATTCCTTCCTATATGCCTCCCGAAATTTAACACTTGGTTTAGGTTTCTTGCTTGGGTGAGAACTATTAGTATTACAATTAGATCTAGAGGTAGGTTCCACATCTTCCGAATGTTCTATTTCCAAAGGCCTTTTCCCCCCAGAAATCGATCCATGCCCAATTCGAAATTTGAGATAAAATGTTTATATTTTCTAGAACTAAGTTGTAGAGCCCAGTATTCCAATTTTAAACATGGTAAATTGTAAAAACAGCAGTAAATTAATTAGTAGATCGGGAAAGTTGGCAGGTTTGAGTAAATCCAAAACGAAGGTAAAACTAATCAAAAATGTAATGCAGGTAAGATCCGAAGAAAACAGACACAATCAAGAAAGCACGCTAGATATAGAAGACTGAAAGAATGATAACACACTGTATTTAAATGGTTACAATTTAAACCAAGCAAAGTGAACGCAGTTTCAACAGTTTCTAGCCAAACAGCGTTAATAGGTGAATATCGAGTACTCAAAATTACTGAATGTAATCTACGATTACTATCAATGAAACTATTTATATTTAGTATCGAACCAAAAAAGATTTTATTGTTATCGAATATTTCTACCAAGTACGATTCTAAGCTTAGTAAAAATTATAATTCACAATTTTCTTCACCAAAATAATTTTTCGCTCTCAAGAACAAAATATCGGGGAAATGCGGCCATATCGGGATGTCGGCAATGGGGGTTCGAAATCGAGAGTATTTTCTTTTAAATATCACCTGTCTAAGCACATTTCCTGAATAAAGAATAACATGGAAAAAAAAAGAAAACCCAAATCTTCCTAGAGGCTGCTTTCACTTTTTGCAGAAACTCATGTACTGTTACTATAATAAACTTGTGTGCAAAATCTAAATTATACCAGCGTTGGCTTGAGAATCCACACCATTTCAAAAGCATTGTAAAGCAGATCAGACCCATCATTGCATACTAAAGGCATTATGTGCTAATATCAATTATTTTTAATATAACATTAAAACCAGCAGAGCATTTCATAGGTAATTCATTAACTTTCACAAAGCCAACGACCTACCGCAGCAAATCCTCACAAAATCATTCACATTTTAAAAAGTTCTTGTTTCACCTTATGGGAATTAAAATCAAATATCATTACTTTACCACTAAAATACATTTCAAGAACAAGTAAAAACTAATTGTTAGATGTAACCAACCTTCTGTTTTTAACTTGGTGAGCACAAAAATAAGGTAGTTGTTGAAGTCTGGGTAGTTATTCAGGGCCCCAATTTCTGAAGAGAAAACATAAGATCACCATGACAAGAAACCCACAGGTAATGTTACTTTGTGAACTGAGCTTTAAAAGTAGTGTATCAGGGTGCAGGAGTGATAGAATAAAAATTACAGTTCCTTCATAGCAGTTGGTATGGAATATAGGCATAACTGCACTTTACCACCAACAGGCCGCATTGGGAAACAAAAATGGTAAAATGCTACGATATTGTTTGCAATGTATCGTGTTTATACCGTATCTCAGACTTGACTCACTGAAATCGTCGACACATTCTCTCTTGCAAACTGACTGCAATGTACAGTGATTCCCTCTCCCCTCACTCACGTCCGGATTGAGTCTGGTGTGACTATTGTAGTCACTGAAATATTGGGGGATAAGGTGCTGAAATGTGAACTCTCCTTCTCTCGCCACTGAATATTGGGCTCTATGAGGCCTTTGTTCCGTGGTTAGCTATATAAACGAAGATCAAGTTTCTTAGAGCAATAGAACCGACCATTTGATAGCTAAACTAAAAACTGAAAAGATTAGAAATTTCTTCCTCCGGGAACTTTGTACTTTCAAAAATCCACATTTTTTCTCTTGGTTTCAGAATCCCATAATCAGCATCTATTTTTCTTAACGACTACAGAAAATTCTTAAAACTATGACAGGTCTGTTAATGTCATCACTTAACCGTTGAACATGTTGCGCGTCTCTTTTGTTTCTCTATTTTCATTCGCACTGTCACTATATAGTGTATGGCTAGGCATGATTTGTCCAGACTATAATAATAATTGTGAACGTTGAGGAAGTGTGAGCATTCATTTGGCGGAAGTGAGACCAAACTCCCTGTGCACTTTACAATAGGGGTTTATAAAGACAATAATCTATCAGAACGAAAAAGCTTGTGCTTTAATGAATCGTGCACTTTGGCAGCGGCTATTGTATAACCTTCAACACAATGCCCATCCCTGATTGATCAATCCTGAACATGGTCTCTTTCTATTGACTGAAGGTCATGCTCTCCACAAGGATGAAACCAGAGCACAGAAAAAACCCTGATTTTGACTATCAGATCATTTATTTTTGGGTTATTGAAATTTAATAATATTTCATCTTCCTATGATCTGCCCCAAAAGACAAGAAGACACATAAGCCTACACTGTAACTGCAAAACAACTGATATAAACTTAAAGACCTGTAGAGTGGATTGAAATAAAAGACATCAAATTATATATTCAAATCTAAATTGAATTGAAAGTACCACCACGATCAGAAAATGAAATAAACTCTTCTGATCTCAGTTTTACACATAGTATAGTTAAAGTGCACCATGCGATACCAGCTGATTACAATTTCCCCATCTTTGGTAAACATTCCAACCAATTCCACTTGCATTTATTCTTGACACTAGAGTCAAATTTTGAAACATAAGCACACGTTTGACTTTCCACCACTTTCAATTTGACTAACCAGACCACATTGATTTTTCAGTTTCCAGTAACAGATCACAAGATCTATCTAAGAGCTCTAAATCCAACCATCAATCAAATTTATCAACATCGTAGAAGTAGATGAATGTCACACTGACACAGGATATGAAAATCCATAAAGCGTAAAACAGTAGTCTGAGATTGAGATCTAGGATGTAGACCTAGATCAAATATTAGAGCTACATCTAGATTTACTGAAGAAATACAAGTACAAACACAAGTACATAGGCATAGGCCAGAGAGAGAGAGAGAGAGAGAGAGAGAGAGAGAGAGAGAGAGAGAGAGAGAGAGAGAGAGAGAGAGAGAGAGAGAGAGAGAGAGAGAGAGAGAAATAGAAATAGAGAGAGAGAGAGAGAGAGAGAGAGAGAGAGAGAGAGAGAGAGAGAGAGAGAGAGAGAGAGAGAGAGAGAGAGAGAGAGAGAGAGAGAGAGAGAGAGAGAGAGAGAGAGAGAGAGAGAGAGAGAGAGAGCGAGAAAGATAAATAGAGAGAGACAGGGAAAGTCGGGCAAGTGTACGGGATCTGCTGGATAAGGGTTAATAGAAACAGTAGCCCTCAGGGTGTCCAGCACAAAGCCAACTGAAAATTTCCTATCTCAAAACAAAAAATCCTACATAGGAAATGAAATACTCTCCCGACACCAGAAACGGAGAACAGCGTAAATATTTCCAATGCATTATTATAAATTGTTAATTCAAATCATAAATGAATGACTTTCTAGTGCATCTCAATGAAATGAAAAGTGATCACACATTTCTTTAATGTTACACTTTGGATAAATAACATTTCAGCATTTTTCCACACATTTCTGAAAAAAAAATTAATTCTGATAACTGATAGATCTACCCCTATCAAACACAAGAGTGACAGTGACAATATCATAGCCTAAACACACGCACAAATACTTACTCAGTCTACCGAGAAGAAAATAAGGCTTGGAAGGCTTTTCTATAACTTGATTGAACTTGGCCAATTATAAGTCTTCTTCTGTTCTACTTTTAGCCACCCCCCCCCCCCCCCCGTCTTTCTCAGGATCAAAAACCTAAAACTAGATCTAGAACTTTTAACTGACTGCAACGTAAAACATCTACCCCCCCAGTAAAAATCTCCATTATATAAGCTACAACCCCACCCCCTCTTTCTTCCTCCTTCCGGAATCCAGATCTAGATCTGAATCTAATATAGTACATGATTGCCTTCTTCCTGGTTCTACCCTTTCCCACCCATGTCTACACTCTAGTGGAAGACATTCGTTATTTCCCTTTCTCTTCCGAAACTATACTGTATGTCAGACTCAGTCGCCTCTTGTTTTGCCATCATAATCATGTTTTCATCCTGTCTCCTACCCCACCTCTATTCTGCTATGAGGTTGTGTGTGCATGATATCCCTTCCATTATCCAACCTCCTCTATTCTTACTACTAAACACTTGCATTTGCCTTTCGGACATCCGTAAACTCCCGACTCTCCCCATAGACTCTCTCTCTAATACTAATACACACATGCGCGATTGGTCGCATTGAACACACATAAACATTCTCTGTCTAGCCTTCTTACACACACACGTGCGCGATCGGACTTAAAATATGCACATTGCCCTGTCTCTCTCCCTTTGACACGAACCATACAACGTGCACGATCGGCTTTTCAACACACACAGCATTCTTAATCTCTCAGGAGTAAAAGTCAAATTGAAGATTGCTATAGGTGCTAAAACTAAAGAAAGTATTGAAAGCTTTGTCCTTTTGTGTCGAATCCGATACTAATTCCCAGGGCAAACTTTACTATTATAGAGAAGGTATATGAATTGTTTAATTTCAACATGAAAGAATGACCAGACAGCAAAGCATGCATGACCGAAAATGGATGACAAAATGATGATTCATCGTCCACAATCTTATTCGCACTTTCCTATTTCGCGGTGAGATAATTGTTCATGTCTACATCGATTTCCCTGATTTTCTCTTGTTCATCCTCAATATATCCTTTTCCCGACATTTTCTCGACCGGGAAACATCTTTTTTGTTTTCAAAGATTTCCCTGATGCATGTGACCCTGTTTTACTACCTGAGCTCCATTTCTAATTGTTTTCCTACCCAAGACATCAATTTCCGACCATTTCCGACCTGAGTATGAAAAATCTGACATATTTCCGACCTTGCTGGACACCCTGAGCCCTACTCTTGTGTTTCCAGCGCAGTTACAAGTCATTTTCTATTAACGCCACAGTGTATTTACTATTGTCATGCCTATGACCAGTGGTGCTAATCCTGGAGTAATAATAGGAAGACAACTTGGGAACACACTTCATGAGAAACTGAATTTGGGAATTTTATATCTGAAATGTTGGCGGTGCTGAGTGCGACTGCCCTGGAATATGTGAGGTATCAAGTGCCGTTTCTCAAGCAACTCAAGCTAGCAAATATATCAGAAAGATACAACCACATTTGAAACATTCAAAATTTTCGTGAGCCATGTGATGTGGTGTCATAAGATCTAGGGGCTAGGAACGACCAGAGGCCAAACTTTCTTGAAGAAACCTGCATTTTAACTGAGTTCTTTCTAATTGCTACCTTGAACTCGAAATCTAAAGATCCTAGATAAGAAAAATATTCTACTACAAATTTGTAAATAGATCTAAATCCAAAGTGAGGATCTAAATAACTAGTAATAACGATAGATCTAAAAGATAAATGATCCCCGTCTAGAACCAAGACCTGGAGATCGGCGGAGCGAGCATCACGCACTGTTCAAAGTTACAAACACAGCATCGTAAAATTTTAACGAGTTTCAAAGAAAGCAATTTCATTCAAAGTTGTATGGTGAAAGAAACAAATAACATACTTGTTGAACAGCTCTTTGGGTTTCAGTATCAGGGGACTGAGACTCTTTGAGAAGTTGTAAAATTTGTGCGAGACCGCTTTCTTCTGGCTGCCACATTGCCATCTTGAACAACGATTTCTTTCAACATAAAGTAGTACCACAGGAAATTATGACATTATGTTCTATAAATAGCAGCACATTTTGTGCTCACATGCAGTGATAGTAATAATTGAAAGTAATTTACAATGTAATTTATTATTCAAAACCCTAATATTCGGTAAAAAATACATATTCAATAGGCATCACAAGGAAATAACATCAAAACGTGGTACTATTTTATGTACTACCTGGCATTCTATTATTGCGCCAAATTTATACAGATTTTAAACTTGGTTTAGAATAGAGATTGTAAAATTAAAGAATTTGCCATGGCGGTCAAACATGCTTACGAACGCCATTACAAATACAGTAACCAAGTTTGGATTGGCTTATTTCTTTCATTGGGAGCTAAAACCTGTTTAATTTTGAGTGCCGAAGAAGTGTGCTTGTCTGCGTTTCTTGTTTGCTTTGATTTGCAAGTAGTTAAACAACGGTCATTAGAAAGACCATCGCCATGACAATGTACTTTCTGAATGAGATGGTTGCTCATGAAATCACCAAAGCAATATGTAATGTATTACGTAAGATGTTGCAAACAATCTTCCCTCTAAGCTGTTCGCGTGTGCGAGCTCACGCCAGGGAGAAAAGGGGCACACAATTGAGAAATGTCTGTTCAAATGAATAAAATAACACGTTTCTCGTCAAACGTTCATTCCCATACACACAGTGCACAGAATTGGGATTTTTTCGTCAAACTTTGCTCAACACCAAAACGTTTGTGCAGACAGATTAGCAAAAATTAGAGGGAACATTGGTTGCAAAACCCTAGAAACAATAGTACTATGAGTGGTGACCTGTGCCAAGCAAGAGGAGAGACGGGTGGTGGTAAGAGAGAGAGAGAGAGAGAGAGAGAGAGAGAGAGAGAGAGAGAGAGAGAGAGAGAGTTTAATTTGATTTGCTGTTACCCACAACTAAGGTGATATCGGGGTTTTTGGCAGGATTTTAAATTTCGCTTGGATTGCTCTGTAAACAGACAAGGGAGCATTAACGTGCAGTGTTGTGATTTGCACACAGGACTTTCTTTTTATTGTCCCTCTCCGATGGAACTAGATGTTGATCCGACTAACTTTCCCAGGGAGGTGGGCTCATTTAAATAAGAATCGAGAACAGTTTTCAAACGTCGGGTCTTGAACCCAGCGACATTTTGGTTGAGAGAGTGACATCATGCCTCCAGACAACGGAGTCGCCCCAAAGAAAGAGATATAGACGGAGAGAGAGAGAGAGAGAGAGAGAGAGAGAGAGAGAGAGAGAGAGAGAGAGAGAGAGAGGAGAGGGAGAGGGAGAGAGAGGAGAATAGAGAGGTGGAGGCGGGGGAGGGCGGTGTCCTTTGCAAAGTTTCGTTTTATTTTATGTTCCTTTTCTCAGTTATTTTGAGACAATCATGTACCGGGTTCTTGCAATCCCGATATTGTCATTCGTCAGGCACATTTCTTACACAGACGACAGCTGAAAATAAAAAAATGTTATGGATTAGGTGATTAAAAAAAAATAATAATTATGGTTTATCTATTGACACAGATTCTCCTTCAGCCGGACCAGCATACCTTGTTGCAAAGCTCTTCTCTTCGACTTCGGGTACCTACTCTTGCACACGAACAAGCACGTGGCGACCTAATTGACATATATAACAATCATTTACAATGGCATTATCATTCCGGTATACATTAGATCAAAAACCCGACATTCCTTCTAAAGGCAGAAAACTCATGGGGATAGCCTTACTCTGTAGGGTTTACAATTTGATTGGATTTATTTTATCCACATCTAAGGTAATCGCGGGGGTTTTGGTAGGATTTTAAATTTTGCCCAGACTGTCCTGTAAACAGTCAATGTATTTTTAGCGTGCACATATTGATGTGTTCTACACACGGGACCTCCCTTTCATCGCCCGTCTACGATTGGGCTAGATGTCCTTCCACCTACCTGGACCAGGGGATAGTTTTTACTCGAGAACAACTCGATAATTTTGTTTCAAACGCCGCCGAGGCTTGAACCCACGACCTTTGGGATGAGAAGCCGACACCTTGCCTCTGGACTATCGAGTCCCTCCCCCTCCCCTTCCCGACCTCATATGTACAAGGGGCATACTAGATTACACATTTTTAGCAAGTTACTTCAGTGAACGATTAATTAATTCATTGAACAGCCTCCTCGATGTTGTAGTTACAGCGTCGATCGCATTCAAATGAAGACTTGACACTTTCCGGGCAAATCTGCCGACCCTTTACAGCCTCACGTTTTAACAATGGTATCTCTTGCTCACAGTGCGTCGCAAGACACTCAACGTTTCAACCTCAACTTCAAGAAAGAGATCATAATCAAGTGAAGAGTTCTCACTAGTTTCGACGGCTACATCTTCGAGAGCTTTGACATCACTGTCTAAGTTCTGCTAGATACATCTCGGAACACCTCTGTTGTTTAAACTTCAAAGAAAAACAGTTGAGTTACTCCACCAGCGCCGTGGTTAGACGTGTCTAAGCTTCTCGGAATCGCGGAGCCTTATAGGACATAATATATTATATTATACAGGTATATGTTATGACACTATAAATATGAATCTCCATTGCTCTGATGCTAAGTTTAAAATCGAATGTAGATGACGATACCTAATTAGTGTGTGTGTATGATGTGCGTACGTTTTTGACGGCGCGGTTGCAAGGTCGGCAAATCCTCGGAAGAGTGCAGCATTATTGTTACATGAGAGCACGATTCCCAGATGCTCCACTTTTGCTGCTAATTATTTCGTTTCATTTCAAATATTGGTTTGTTATAGGTGGGGTTTTTTTACAACTATATTTCTTCTGTTTGTTTGCTTTTCCTTTCTTTTTTTCTTTCTTTCTTTCTTTCTTTCTTTCTTTCTTTCTTTCTTTCTTTCTTTCTTTCTTTCTTTCTTTCTTTTTTCTTCTTCTGTTTACTTGTTGTAGGAAAACGTCGTGGTGGTTTAGATTATAGACATGGGGAATGTTCATCGAGTGAGGACAGCGTTATGTTATGTTTTCCTCACTTCAGTTACGGTTTCGTGCTTTAATTCTATTTGCTGTGCTTTTGATGTGTTAAGATGTCAATCAACCAGGCAGCATAATATCTTGTTTACGTGTCACATCGTGACTGGGCAAGTAAGTAGCTTCACATAATCAGCTACTATGCTATACACAGGCCTTTTACGTTATGTGAACAACCTTTACCCCCATTCACATTTTACACCTTTAAAAATGTTTACATCTATACCAAAGTTAAACAAACAAAAAGATGGACCCACGGTCCAAATTACCATTATTCGACGAATAAAAATTTGTACAATACGTGAACCATGAAATTTGATGCTTATTATTGTAAATAATTCATCTTTGAACGAACCCATTATCCATAAAATAATAACCAAGTCGGTCATATTAATGCCCAATCAAGCAAAAGTAAATTATGTGAATTGAATCGTTTAGTAGAAGAATACAAAAGGATATCGATATCTTCATCAACAGTGGAACATGGCCTAAGAGAAAAGGCAATGAACATGTACATGCAATACTGTATACATGTAATATCACTTACACGTCTGGGTTGTTTTTAGAATTTTCTTTTCAATGAAAGTCTTACAACAAATTTAAGCTTTAATCCACATGTCTCCCTGTTTCAAACATTAGAATCCAAAAGTCTAACAATTACGGTTCCTGTAGGCTTGTATTTTGTATGTGTTTACAGACACCCCTGCCTCCCAAGAAAAACGATTTCAAGACATCAACATCCGTAGAAGGAAATTTTATGAATTTTTGATACTAAGAGCTTGATATTATTCTTAGCGACTTGAACATTTACTCTGAAGATATCGACTTGATTTGATTTGACCCACATCTACAACTAATGTGATCTCGTGGGGTTTGGCATAATTTGTAATTTTGCATAGACTACCCTGTAAACATCCAAGGATTCTTTAACGTGCACATGGTGTTGTAAGCTGCATACGTGATCTCATTTTTATCGTCCGTCTTCGATGGGACTAGGTGTAGATCCACCAACCTGGGCCAGGGGCTGGGTTTTACTCGAAAAAAACCCAACCCAACTCGAAATTTATTTTCAACCATCGGGGCTTGAACCCACGGCCCTTTGGTTGAGAGGCCGGTACTCTGCCTGTGGACGACAGTCCCCCTAATCTGAAGAAGATACAACGTGAGCATGTTCAATAGACAGGTCACTAAACAACCACCAACACCAAACGATCGATCCAACACGTTCAACGAAGCGTACCTAGGAAAGGACAAAACAATGAAACGTGTACCGATACTTTAGTTTTAACTCTCGGTGCTTCGCTAGGTTATTCTATGTCAAATGCCGATGTAGACTATCGGTTGTGGGCGTTTTCTCACAGTTTTTGCTTCGTAGACCAATAATAATACATGTATCGCTAAAAATGTGAAGAAAAAACTACAACCGCAATGCTGCTAAAATTGTATGGGGATACTTGAGTACCGTTAGAACCACACCGGCGTCGGGCCCGACGGTCAGACCCGACCCGACGTTTTTTTGCCGGCTGTGCCACCCATACCGCCAGCGGAACCCGACGGTCAGACAACACAGGCATTTGTAGAAAATAGCGTGTAGCAGAAGAAAATTGTTGTTGTTACTGTGGCTGAGAAGAAGGATACGAAGGCACAATAGCTCATCAAAACGATTTTGGGTCCATCTCATACAACAAAAGCGGAAATCTCTTGGTGAATTTCACCACCTATATCCTCTGTTGTGATGAAGCGGGTCTTTCTTGTTGTAAATAGACGATCGATGCTGTACGCAAAGAATCAATGCTTCGTCATCCATTGTCAACCGACCAAGTTCTGAGAAATGCATCCTCCAGTCCACTGCTAGAGATTGCAAAATGCTATTAATAGACATGTGGCGGAAAAGGAAATAATTTGTATAGGAAAACCTATAAAATTGTCTCCCATTTCACCCGACGGACGGCGTGGAATGAACACGTTCTTCCGAAAAGTCGGCTCCGGGACGTCGGGTTTCGGTGTGGACGGATCGTCGTTTTTTTTTACCTGACACTACTAATGAGCTGGGTTGCATTTTTTTCCCACGGAAATATGTCCGGTCTGACCGTCGGGCCCGACGCCGGTGTGGGTCTACCCTATTAGACTACCGGTAGTAATGAGTTACGTACTTAGCGTTGATTTCCGGCACATATTCTTCTAATGATCTTCTTCGCTGAACTCCCCGTTCTTGGCTGTTTTTCTAATGGCGTGTTGTGATTGTGGCTTTATCGTTTTTATCGTTATACATGTATACTATTTCCTGCTTCCCCCAGAACTTGTCAAGCTTATTCTTAAATACATCGAGGGTATAGGCGCATACGAACGTCAGTATCTGGTAAACTGTTCCAAAGTTGTGTCAGCCACTCTTCACACTCAATCTGTATTTACGAAGGTCTAATCTTGCCCATTAATGGAATAATTTATTTCTCTGTTTCCTCTAATTCTGTATCATGTACAAATATCAGACGCCCTTTTGATGAAGCTCCATGTTTTTCCTTTCATAGACTCAGTTTCCTATTATGTACACTTCTATCATATCGCCCCGAACTCTCCTATAACTTAGTATAACTACTATAACTAAATGTTGGCATGGCATTTAGAGTTTCCGCAGCCTTTCACTTTCATGCTTGGGATATGTTTTGTTGCTCTTCTTTGAACTCCCTCTATTAGATCTATGTGTCTGATCTTGTAATTGTAAGGTACCCAGACTGAACTAGTGTAGTCCAAATTTCTAAATTATGTGTTTTTCAAAACTGAGATCACTCACTGTTTACAGTCACTCCAATATCCTTTTCATCTGCCACAATTTCCAGTTGTTTCCCCATTAGTAGTGAATAAATATAGTTTAGGTCTGTGTTGTTGTTACCAGTGTGCAGGTGCTTATACACTTATTAGGATGGAAACGTATTATTATTATTAGTACATTATCATTATTACTATAGAACCAAAAAGTCGATAGAAGTTAAGAACTACAAAATCGAATTAATTCTCTTTTCTGTTTGCATAATGTTGTGCAACTCGCAGAGGGTAAAGATGTTCATAAAATTGAAAGAACACCCAAATGGCTGGTATCGTCACTTAGCAACGCTCAGGGGCCATACTCTCCTGTCTTTTGGACTGATCGAGCTTAAACCTTCATTGGATGTCACTCTTGGTATTTGGTATCCAATATATTTTTCTTTGAGACGATGCCATTTTTAAGGCCTTTCGATATATTCGCTTGCAACAGTCTGATCTGAATATTTCTTGTTCCCGTAACCTGAACAATATATTGATTCAGATTGTATTTGATTTCACCCACATCCACTACCGAATTGATCTCGGGAGGTTTTGGTATTGGTAAGGTTTTAAATTTTTGCTTGGACTGGACTGTCCTGTAAACACCCAAGGGATCTTTAGCGTACACAGAGTGATGTGATCTACACACGGGGCTACCTTTTATTTTTATCGTCCGTCTCCGATGGGACTAGGTAGGTACGATTTGGGGGGGGGTTACTCGAAAAAAATAAATGGGAAACCTTGTTAACCTGGCAGGACTTGAACAAACGACATTTTGGTTGAGAGTAATGAGACTCAGAGGCTGACACAATGCCTCTGGACTACCGCGTACGCCCCCCCCCCATTTGTTTTATGAATGTCATGATCCGTGGGTAAATGGATGACCTTTCAAAAATACAAAACAAATACCCCCTCCCCCCACCAATGCCCTCACCCGCTTTCTCAACAAATGGAACAAGAGAGTAACATGGATGATTGAAAACGGGTCCTTAACTCTACTAAACAACTTTTCAAAGTCAGAGAGATACGATTGTTTTAACGCCTTGGCCCCTGTGGCCTTGGACTTGGGAGGTCCTGGCAGGTCTAGTGAACACGAGCACCCGCATTCAACGGGTTGCTCCTTGGTTAGCAATTTCGCATGGTGCATGGCGCACGCTACAAGAACCTGGTACTGATGGTACAAGGAGACTACTACAACTACAATGTACTACTACTCATACTGTAACTGGCCTCTGTGAACTGGGAATCAGTGGGGTACACAGGCGTAGATGGTTGCTGTTTCAAGGGTCCCTAGGAACTCAAACGACCCAGATCCCAATTTTAGTCAGTCAGTCAGAGAAATAATATTACACACTCACTCAGTATTATTACTCATACGTATCAAAGTGCTTACCCTTATTATTGTTGAACTGAAAAAAACAACAAAAAGCCCCGAAAAAATCCAACAAAATTTCACTATTTAAACTTCTATTAAAATACAAAAGAAATTCATAGTTACTATATTCTTTCTCTCAACTTTTTTTTTCAAAGACAGAAAGATAAGATTAAGAACTGAACAAAAGGCAGAAATAATCACATTACAGGATGTACTAAAAAACTGGTAACTGTTATAAAATGTGAATAACTTTTAAAAATGTTAACCTTGAACTCAATTCTGATGAATTTTTTAGCACATATTAGAATATTCAACAAAGGCATTATAGAAATACCAATGTTTTAAAAGGTGAAAATGGACATAGAACTTTTCTTGTAAGGTAACCCGTTTTAGATATCTCCATAGAAGTCACACTAGTCACAGGGGTTCAGATAGTGATTTTTGGACGGCCATTTAACTCAACTGGTGCTTTTGGAGTGAGGTAGTCCATCATGCGTTTAGATGTGTGAGGAATGGCTTCATCTTGCATGAAGACTTCTCTTCTTTCATCTCGTAACCATGCATAACTAATGTGTGACGTAGGTTTTATCCTTTGCTCACTAGGTCGTTTCCTCTCTATCTTTGGTGCATGCAAAAATAAAATCTAGGCCCATAACTTTTGGTCACATAAAATGTCTTTGAATGAACTTTATTTGATCAAAGTTTCACGTCAAAAGTGGCACGGACAAGTGAGTTATCACACTTTGATTACTTTGAAAGTTACTTTATGTTTAGGACACCTATGCTTTTAACAATAATACTGTCATGTTATGTGTGAAGGATTATTGACCAACTGTTACCACCACATTAAGGTAAGTATAACCTTGAATATAGAATACAATAAACACATCTTATCAATCAGCATTTATGGCGACAGTGACGTATCAGGTAAGCAGTACATTCACAGCTTATATCCGCATTTAAGTGAAACACTCAAAATGTCCTGACTTAAAAAACCCAACCCATTTCTGTCCTTTTGATTATTTCATTTTATTGACCATAATGTTACCATGTAAAATCTTTATAAATGAAAAAAAAAGGAAAGGAAGATATAATGAAGACCAACACAGTAAAGTTTATTGTGAATAGTTTCAAAAAATGTCATTGTTGCACACTTGATCATTTAAGGTAATAGTAATACTACCATACTTGTCAAGTAATAGCACTTTTATCCGAGTCCAAGCTCACTATGAATGCTGATTATAATTTTTTCCTGGAAACTTAATGACCTCATATACTATACACAACCATTTCATTGCAATCCTCCAAATTCAATTCATCCATCTCTTTATTAAGCTTAAAAAAGGATAAGAATTGATACAGTAGTTGCTGGATAAACACACGCCCTTTGGGCGCAGGAAAAAAGCGTGCTTTCATGCATACCGTGTGTTTATGGGAACATTTTTTATTATATAGTAACAATTTGGTCAGCACATGTGTGTTTATCCAGAGCGTGCTTTTATTCAGCGACTACTGTACTGGTCATGGAAAGTAGGCCCTTCTGATGAAACAATTCATTGCACATACCAAAATCAAAACTCATGAAGAAAATGACATCTTCTTTCTCTGATCACAATAAATCCATCAGATCATGTGACTAGAAATGTAGAAACGTGCCTAAGATACCTTTAGACGGCAGCATGATATTATTGATATACCTTTCATCCAAGACACCCAAAACAAAAAATACATGTACAGATGTATTTGATTAATTAAGTGGTAATTTCAATAAACAGAAGTTCGAAGAAAAAAAAAAGCCACTAAATATACTTATGATTATCAGTCATCAACAAACACACACTGTCAAGTGTCAAGAAAACATAACATATCTCTGTTGCTATGCTATTTAATGTACAGAAACAATCAGAATACTTCTAAAATGCACATCTTCATCATAAGCATTGTTGATACTTACTTAATAGCAGGAATCCCTTTCTCACTAAGCTACTCTTCATCTTCAAAATTTAAACTCAGCATGCCAGTTCATCAAACTCAGTTCAGAATACAGATTTAAAATGTCTGACAAGTAACAATATATTACGTTGATTGGCCATGAGATTAAAAATAAAGAGAGAGAAAGATTGAGAGACATTCAATTGTCAATGAAATGAGCAAAAGAAAGGTTGTATAACACAAGCCAAATAAACCTAAAAATAAATAAATCCTTTTCAGGTTTATTTGGCTTTGGGTAATCCAGAACAGATCTAATGTTTTCATTCAGACCATCAGTCTCTCAACAGCTCAAACACAAACACATGTAACATGTTTGAGACAATGAATTTATTCTATTCAGAGCTATAAAAACCTAACAGTAACATTATGCCAGGATCAATTTACTTTATACATAGGCATACACTTCCCAATAGTTAGTTTTGGAAGGACAGTCAAATTTATTTAATTATAATGCTGTGTTTGCAATAAACGGGAGGAACTAATTTTACCAATGGAAGAAAAAATGGTGTGAATAAATTTGAAAGGACCAACTACTCACATATATAATAAAAAAAACATTTTTACATAGACCTGAGCAAGAGATGTCAGCAAGTGAGGTCTATGCCTTAGCAATATGAATTTGAAGATATCATGTTTACCTTGGTTTATAAGGCTATGACTACAATGCAAGGTATGTTGCGTGAAACAAAACATAACATCTTCCCAGAAATACTGTAAAATAATATTTCTAGCAGTGAAATGCAAGCGTACAATAACAATCATCTCTCTCTCTCTCTCTACCTTCCTCTCCTCCATGTGACGCTAGAAGAAAACACACTTGCATCTTCCACATAACAACCCCTCCGTCACATTATCTCAAGCTATGAATAGGCTTAGGTTGTACATAACCAGGCACTCAAACTCAATCACATGCACATTACAGATGTAAAATCATGTAGCCTTGCCAAGAGCATCACCAATCAAAGGAAGGTGAAATGATAAACACCTATACAATATTATGTCCTTACTAAATCCTTTTAAAAATGGATTTTGGCCTTCACAGCCAAATAAGGACTACTTAAAGTGGCTTTGATTGAAAAGTAGAAGTTAGTAGAAAGATTTGGAAGAGAGGTCACTATAAGATAGGATTTATTGAGTGAGCAGCCACAGAATCCTTTCTTGTGAGAGTTTCTTTAATAATAACTATTTTGGAATGAACCACAAAAAAGTAGTCAACATACTAGATATAGATCAGAAATTAAAAATATATATGTTTAGACTATCTGTGCATGCCATACATGCAAGCTTTCTGATTGAACTTGAAATTAATTCTTTTCCTGAAAGTTACTCAAAAATGACCGTAACCTTTGATGGAGTATACAGTAAAATTGTCTGTAACACAGATCGTATTATTATATTTGTCCTTATCTTCAGAAATCTACTCATTCACACTGCTGTCGTATTACAAATGCATGACACAAATCAGATGGCCACAATGTCTTTTTAACTACAGTGACAATCAAAATCAAATAGCATGCTGTCAAATTGATAATCAATGGCAATAACTCTTTCAATTCCACAAGCATTCAGAGATTCATGCATGAGTACATTTAATTTTTATTTGTTTCAGTAAGAAAATTGACATGCTCACTTAAACCTATTACTTAATGACATATCAATTCTTATGTCCAAGAAGCATTATTCTTTATCAAAATGTAGTTACATTTCTATAACATCATCGTCTCATGTTCAGCAGAAAAAAGTATATCAGGCAATGGAAAAGAAGAGAACAATGTAAAACTTTTTAACAGAAATCAATAAATGCATTACAGTAACAAACATGTGTCTTACACTGGGAGAACAAATAGAATCTGTGGTTTGAACTTGAAACAAAGTAATAAGAGACAAGCACAAATTATATAATACTTAACTTAGGGATAGTGTACAAAATTATATTTAATGGCCGCACAAATTATCAACTAAATCCTGTTTTTCTTTCAGTGTTAACATTTGCTATAAAGCCTATGAACTAACCTTGCTAAACGCAAAAGTGGATGTCAGATTTAAAAGATGATAGTGATAAAATGAAATATACAACCAAAGACTATTGAGAAATGAGGGATTAAAAAGAAAGAAAAAGGCCCAAATTCTTCTATGACTAGGTGACCGAAGCATAAAGATAAGAATAACAATTATTTACAGCTGAACATGATGCAAAGCACATAGCTGAAATACTTTACTGCACTATAGAATTACAAATGCAGAAATAAGTGGCTTTAAGACAAAATCTGATATATTTCTTTGGTATTCAGTAAATATGAAAAGAAATGTAAAAACTTCTTTTTGTCTCATTCTGAGCAAATTTTAAAGAATTGATTTTACTTGAAAATTGAAGGAGATGATCTGAACATAGCCCATCGAAGATCTGATGACACTTAGTTTGATTAGAAAAAAGAAACTAGAATAAAGAATTTAATAATGAGGCCCATAAATGTAATCACATCAACAACATTAAATATCCCATCAACAGGTGAAATTAAACAAGGCAGTCTTCACAAAAAAACCCACCAAAACAATTGTTATTTTTAAAGGAATTGTATGACACTTAAATAACAAAGCAAAAATAAATATTACAATTGAAGTAAAATGAAAAAGTCATTGTGAAACCAACACCATTTCAAAGAAGAAAAATCATTAAAGGAATCAGAATACTTTTCCATCCAATAGAAATTTTAGATCATAATCACATTAATTTGTAATACATGGAACAACTAGAGTCAAGTTACAAAGCATAAAGAACTTTTTTTATCAGTATGCTATGAGGCCTATAAATGATACTAGCTTCCTATTAAAACTAATCAGTGTTAACTGTTACAGACTTCAAACTATCATGAGAAGCAGCTCTATTCTAAATGTGAAAAAACCCCCATTAAAACATAAACTGATACAGAATCATGCTTATACAATATCTTTGAATGAGTTCTAAGTTTTTCTTGTAATTTTAGGACAATTTCATTTGTATTCAAAGTAAAAGAAAACCATGCATTTCATGTAGACTTCATAAAATAGTTTATAGTGCATCCTCATTAATTACACAACAAATGCCATGTCATCATCTTCCCAGTACAGTACCATGTCTCCTGTCTGGCAAGCAAAACATGGAAATGTGATCCCAATGAGGAATGACTTATGGGGTAGACAAAAAAAACAGTGATATAATTTTAAAAAAATAAACGTGATGTATATAATTTGATTTTCTCTTTAGGTTGTTTCATCTTACTTCTGTAATTCCCCTAATACTACAAAAAAAGATATAATTACTTCGTTATTTATTAAAAACAGAAAAGAAAGAAAGTTAGAAAATGAAATTTAACAATTAAGAAATTTTGATCTAAGGTTAGCAAATTGTATGGTCAGAATGTCAAATCTCTTTTATCAGAATTTGCAGCTGGAGAAGGAGTTTTAAAAAAATACAAGAAACAGAATGTCCAAATACTTAAAAAAAAACCCACCCCAAAAACTTATTCCCAGTGTGTCCATTTCAAGTTATCGAGAGAGAAAAATCCCTTATGTTTAACTATACACTGTGATTTACATGACTTGACATTATTGTCATGCATGGCCAATCTATGTGATCCAAATGATTTTACATGTTGTACACTGGACTTAACCACATCATTTTTCTTTCTTGGAAACTCCCTTGGTTTTAGGTTCCTCTGCATGATCCTCATAACTGTAAGAAAGGAAATCAATTCAACAATATTTAGGGTTGAAACTCTCAACATAGTATATATATATATATATATATATATATATACATACAATCTTCAACAGTTTTCAATCAGGTGCATTAAAAAAAAAATCCTGATCATGTTCGGCCCATTTTATGATGTTAGAACTTAGTAAAACTGAATTTTATATTCTTACTGAATATAAAGAGCAGGGTGTCCAGCAACAGGTTGAAGTCAAATTTCCTACCTCCAAATAAAAATCCTACCTAGGTATTCAAGAAAAAATCCTACCCTTCCCAGGAAATAAACGAAATAAAACTTTCCGGCAACATGCGAAAAAGGGAAAATTGCAAACAAAAAATGCTATTATAGAGCTATTGTAAGATGTATATATATTTATAACAAATAGTATGAAGCATTGTAAGTAGATTTACTAGAGAACTCACCCAAGAAAAGAAAAGAATGTGATGCAATGTCCTAGACTGGATGTGACCCCCGCCTAGTATGAAAACAGCAAATCCAACAAGAAATGATCGTGATCCAATGCCAATAGATCCACGGGCCAATTGTTTTTAGCCTTTCACGCAAGCGTAACAAAGTAACACACATGCCTGCTTATATTAGTCAATGCTATGTACAACAAGCTATATAATATTTACACTATATACAGATGTTAATCCTTATACCACCGTCAACTCTTCCTCCAGTGTTTGGAGTGAGGACGTTAACGACTGAATGTCTGCTTGCTTTGTTTTTGCTTCTTATCTGAAAGCATTGCTTTGGACCACAAGTTCATGAACTTTCTTGCTACAACCATGCTTCTCCGCCTCATCTACCAATCCATCTGCCTTCCTAACAAGTAAATCAATGTCGATTTCCACTTTCCTTCGCTTTAATGTTAGCACTTTGATCTCATCCTGCTTTCTTTTTCAAAGGCTCAGCTTTGAGCTTGCTTCCTGGTCTTTTCTCTTCTCTTCACAAGCAGCTTTATATTTTGATATGCACCACTGCATAAAGTGACTTTTTGCTTAGCTGTATGGTGGCTGGGCTTCCATTGTCCTTAACAAATTGACAAATTAATCTCTTAGCAATAAGGGATTGTTCCCTCATGTTTTCAACAGAGACTTCTTTGTTGGTAGGAAATCATCTTTCAACTTCTGCTTGGCCATGACTTAGGATCAAGGCAATGTGCACAACTTTCCTCAAGGATGGCATGTGATCCAATTCCTTCATGTCTTGGTAAATTGTATCAAGCCTTTCAGGTTTCTCTGACATTTCATGACTGTTGAGATCCCTCAGAGAAGAAAATTCAAAGATGGAAGTATCAACTTCTTCTGCTGACAGCCATCTCTTGTCATGTAGATACGTTACAACATTTTTGAATTGGGAAGCTGCACAGTTCCAGTTGCATGGATTTAGACATGAAATTTCCTTGCAAACTGGTAGGCAATGGGGCTTTTGTCAGCAATCTCGGTAATTGTTTTAAAAATAAATTTCTGAAAAGTCATCTTCAAGTTCAACACATCTAATTCTGAAACACGCTTGGCCTTGACAAGTTTTTTTCAACTCCACCGCAGCAAAGCACCCCAACTTAATGTGAGAATGGGTTTTAAAAACGGCTTTTTGAAGTCTATCAGGATTTAGTTGACTGCTCATGGTCAATGAATGAACAGTCTCTTCTTTAAGGACTAGGAGTAGAGGCGCTTAATAATTTCAAATATGTCAGGAGCCAGACATGGTGCCAAGGGTTCACTCGATTGAAATTTGACAAGAAATGGCCTCATGATCCTGGCCACATAAATGAAACAATGCAATTTGACGATGATGAGCTTGTCTGAAACAAAATCGGTGACAATCCTTTTATATGACTTGCATAACGGCTCTGATGTTAATCCTTGTCTGCATGCAGAGACATATTCCTTCACAGCAGGCCACATTGAAACTAAACACTCTTCTGCCTCTAAATTTTTGAGCCATCGATGGCCGCAAAATTGCAGTGGCAGACTCTGGGTTTTGGTGACCGTAAAAATCCTCTCTCCTGGCTGGCGACTCTTAAAACAAAAGAAGACAGATCTAAGGAGATCGGAAATGTTCCACTTAGATACCTGTACTCCAGCCTTGAACAAGTTGTGCACAATGTGCAACCCGCACGAACCAATATTGATAAGTTGGCGGGATTGAACCTTCTCCAATTCTGCCGATATGTCCTTGAACATTTTCCAATTTACATTGGGGCCATCCATGGAAATTTGCACTAAATTATCACCAACAGATGACAGTACAATTTTAATGTTTTTTTCTACGACAACTGCTTTTGCATGGCCCATAAAAAATTATGTCAAATATTTGGTGCTCACCAATCCATCTTTACGTAGATGAACATCCATTTGTTTTTGCTGCAGTTCTGAATTGAAACTTTCATCAAAAAGGAGAACTGAAATCGCTTTGCAATGTCAGAATCAGGAAACATACTCCTAAATAAGTTCCCAACGTCGTCAGAGCTTCAGGCACTGCTATGTGAGCTGACCAGATGCATTACCCAGCTTAACTTCAGCTGATAGCACTTTGTCATCACTAATGTGAGCATCAAATGTTCTACATGGTAGACTTAGGAGCAGCAGCCACAGTTCACTCATTGAGCCGGAGGCCCTTTCTGTAGACCACGTCGCAGTAATCCAATCAGTGGGAATCACAGACAAGAAAGCAAACACCAACCGCTATCGACGAACAATGAATTCAACAAAGAATCTTAAGAAACTTAGAACAACGAAATTCGCAAGAAATCCAAATACTGCCGCGAGCGCATGGCAGTCTCAATTTATAACAAAGGACGCTGAAAGCTGACCTGGAAGTGGAAGTTGTTAATATTAATATCCGTCAAACTATGGAACAAGCAAGCTGAATCGTAATCGCCCGACACAAGATAAACCCACTATAAAACGTTAGTAATCGTACAATTTTCGATAACGCGTCTGCCATGACACATAGTAGCCGAATACCACTTCTGCGACAATTTGAACGTTGGACCCGTACAAAGTGTGATTTGCCATCCCCCCCCCCCCCCCCCCGACTTTATTCCTACCCCGGGCATCCATTTCTGACCTCTATCAAATTTCCGACTTTGCTGGACACCATGAAAGAGCGAGGAGCTTTCACACGACTTTGTTCACAATTGAACAGCCATGATCTAAAATAAAAATGCTTTTGTAAGCTAAGAAATTACATAAATCACTTTGATATACAGAAGAAAGAAAGGAAACATAAAAGTTCAGAGACAGAATGCAGCTGTGCAGCGCTAACCATTCTCAATCTCACCTGAACATGGCCGTGATATCCCCTCTTACAAGAGCCACACAAGTTGGCAGTCCTAGGCATGCAGGAACCAAGTATAGAAGAGCCGGCTGTTGGAGAATGAGAGAGAGATTGGCAAAGATTTAAAACAAACATGTATTAATTAATGAAAATCGCATAACTCCAAGTTTAAGTTTAACGGAAAGCAGATAACATTTGTAGCTTTAAGACACAACACATATATCCTACACTTGCAATTTAAGTTCAAGCTTTGTGAAAGCTGATAACATTTAAAAGTCTTCAGACCAGAGGTATATTATTATATCCCACAGATCCTAACACAACCCAGAGACTGCATCGCCAAAAGGGTAAATGATTTTTTTAAAATTCACTACAATATGTTTTCATTACAGAGATGTCTTCCATGATTGTATGTCAAAAGTCACATATCTCGATGACTAAGATATTCACAATTTATCCGAGGGACTAACATAATGTAATAAACACCTTGATAAAAAATTTGGCTCAATCAAAAGAAAAACAAATGACAATAGACCGTTTCTTTTTAAATGATTTTATTGTATAACTACATCTTCTTTTGAAGTAATTTAATATTTGATATGATGCTCATTTCATCTAGTGTTGATTTGCAGTTTGTAAAAAGCAACACCAAAACCCTTACAAACCAAAGGGCCTCCTGCAACCCCGCTCACACACAAAATTGAAAAAACCCCCACAAACAAACACACCCCCCCCCCCCCCCTATTACCTGAGCATGCTTGAAGAAATGCATGATGAAGATAGTTGTTCCGAGGCCTAAGCAATAAGCAACAAATCCAGCAATGAAGTACACTCTACTTTTTCTTTTCAGGCTGAAAAAGCAAAGAAAGACAAAGATTAGTACAGAGTGTCAAGCAAAAAGTAAACTGAAGATTTCCTACCTCAGAAAAATCCTACCTAGGAAATGAAATACTCTCCTAGTGCCAGAAACTGAGAACAGCGTAAAATTATTTTCAATTTCAATGCATTAATAAACAGGTGCTGATAGCGAAAACTCTTTATCTGCCAGACGGCAAGGTACCGATTCCATCCACCTAGGCCAAGCAAATAACGGTCATTGACACTGCCAGGTGTCATGATGCACAGTGTTTTGTGTAGGCAAAACAAACAATGGGCCATCATTCCTTATAGTATGTTATGCACACAATTGAGAGAATCTCTGTCTATCAAATCAGAGATGCCTTTCCAACAAATATGCATTGGTCATTGGCCCACCCTCTGAAAGGCTGATCTGTCCCTCGTTAAACTGATCGACATTTATTGCATTATTGACAGGTTGAGTAAGAACTAAATTTAATCATGCCTTTCTTTGTGAATTAAACTTTACCACCTGCCACGGTCTGTCTACCAACATCTTAGACACAACTACTGTAATACATATATCAAAGTTAAAAAAGTTGTCAAACAATATTAATAATGAAAACCATTATCCTGTTTCGTTGACATGAAATATCACTTACTCGACGAACACTAAACATGCAAGAGATATGAGAACTTTTACCTCATGTCAAAACGAAGAAGAAGAGCAATGAATATTCCTGGTATAACAATATCTCCTAGTCCGAGCATGGCAAAGTTATTGGCAGCAAGTCCATGCTGTAACAAATCTTGAGGGAAGACCACTGCAAACATACGTCGTGAAAAAGTTTTGGATAGGAAAACACAAGTTCTCTGTTTTGCATTCATCAATTCAATTTTTAAAAACACTTCCACAGAGCTTACCATATTAAGAAATACTCCCATATTTTTTCATATACAGACCACCAAGAGAAAAACATCTACAGAGTGAAGATGCTTATTTCTGACATGACCATTTCCTTACATATACAGTAGAAATACTTTAAACCGAAAGAAGCTAAACCGAAAAAGTCGATGAACCACAAAGAAATTGATAAATTGTACAAGTTTCTTCTTTGTATCAGTCTGTATGATAAACCGAAATGCTTCTAAGCGCAAATGTCTTTAAACCGAAACAACTTTCCCCCTTTTTCTTTCGTTTCATCCTCAATTTCAATAATTCTGCAAAGGGGTCACACATGGTCACACGTAATGCCTATCGATATGAAATAAAGAGCGTAACTGAGGAGATGAGGGGGAGGGGGTGGTAGTCAAACCCTTCAATCACCGCACATCGCTTAGACTAGACGGCGAAAAAGGGAAGACAGCGGGGGACTGGCACGGGAAGGTGGGAGTGTAGAACCACGCAGGCGAGATGTTCTTGCTTGCTCGAGGCAAGTGTATAGTGTTGTAAGCCTAAGTGTAGTGTAGATAGCTTTGCATTGGTACGCCGTTTAAGTGTGTACTCGTTGGTATGTGTGTTCGCGAGCATGTGTAGTTGTGTGTGTCTGCTTTGTTTTAGGATTTTTCAACACAGGGATACGGGTGCGTTGAGTTAAGCATTGATACGTTTCATTTCCATTCACTTCGTCTCCCAGTCGCTGTGCATCATTCATTTAATTCATTTATCACTATCACGAGAACTTTTGATCGTTTCTGGTTTTTTAGTTTTAATTCAGCCAGTCAAAGATGTCTAAAAGAAAGCACTGTGCATACACATTGGAGTTTAAACTCAATATTCTTTCGGAAGTGGACGAAAAGAAATTAAACAAGATGGAGATATATGTAAAAAGCACGGCATCCCGAACTCAACATTATCAACCATTTTGAAGGACAGGGAGAGGCTACAAAGGCTCGTGAAGAAACGAAGTTTCGCCCGTCTACGTGGATAGACTCTCCGTCTTAAAATCACGCCAAACATCTATAACAAACTTTTTCAGGAAAGCCTTATAAGTTGTATCCCTATCCCACCCCTTTCCCTCACCTTTCCTATTTTCCTTTTTCTTCTTGCTTTAATGAAATCAAGATGAAGAGACTGAATGAATGAAAGATGAATACCTGCTGATCTAAATCTGTATTTTGTATTAAGTGTGAATGAGAGTATGAATGGGAAAAATAAAAATAAAACAACCCCCCCCCAAAAAAAAACCCACAAACAAACAAAACCCCCCCCAAAAAAAACAACAAACCAACAATCAAAACAATTACATTACCGGTATTAATATTACGGTCACCAATAGGGCCTCTTTATTCATCAACATTAACAAAAGGGAAACAACCCAATCCAAACATAGTTACCCCCCTTTAAAACATCGTTAAAAAGGGAACTTGCTTTAAACCAAAATGCCTTTAAACCAAAATGGTTTAGAGGGTCCCCAAAATTTCGGTTTAAAGTATTTCTACTGTATATATGAGTATGACAAAGCATCCATATTCCTCGAGAAAATAATGTTTATAACACTCAATAAGGCTTATTTAGCGATGGTCTAATTCTTCAAATTTACCCCATATAGTCCACTTTGAGCATGATTTGATTTTTATCACAATCACAGCGATCTCAGGGTTTAAGAGGGATTTATACCCCCCCCACCCCCGACTGCCCTATAAACAGCCAAGTGATCTTTAACATGCACAATGTTGTGATTTGCACACATGACTTCCTTTTTAATCATCAATCTCCGATAGGATTAGGGGTTTAAAAAACACCCCCCAAAAAAACCCCCCAACCCATGTCAACTGTTGGGGTCAAACCCATGAGCTTTTGGTTGAGAAGTCGAACCTTGTCTCTGGACCACCGAGTTCCACTGCTTTGGATATGTCACAAAATAAACAAAATATATGACGAAATGAACTTCAACTGTAATCAGACACAATTTGTAAAATATGGATCATAAAAAGACTGTGAGTCATGACCATTTCATGCTGGCTTAGAAAGTATTACTCTTTAAAAACTTCACCTCATCAGAAAATAACGATCAATTATGTGCTGATATCATCCACATCAAAAACCATTTATAGGTGTCAATTCAGGAGTCAATTAGAAAAGAGTTAGTCTAAACGTTGAAACTACTTTTCATGACAGTATGATAAATAACCAACATTTAAACGAAGGTATTGGATTATTCAGACGGCATGTAAGCTCAGTACAAATAACATAGGCAGCTAACAGATCAGATGAATGGTGTAAATGTAAATCCACTTACACTTAATGGGTGCCTCAAAGGATTTAGCAACAGTAACCATCACATTTGTTCCAAACACCTGTAGATTCAAGAAGAAAGAAATATGAAACAAGTACAAAAACAGCACCAATTCATCATTTAAACTCAACATCAACAACGAAAGAAAAGCGTTGATAAAACAAAAGAAGCTGACCACAAAAATTTCAAACCAGCAACATACTCACCAATCTATTGAGTAAATTGAAAGAAAAGTACCCAAACCTTGCTGACAACAAAATTCATGGTACACAACACAAAAGTGTGATCAGTAAGTGTGTTTTCAATTTATTCATGATAGTTCTTGTAACAATTAAATTATCACTATGTGATAATTCTTAGAACATTAGCAAAAACACTTAGAATCAAATTTATTCATTCTTTCAGACTGAAACAATGGAAGATAAATCACATGCTAGTTTTTTTATATCTTAACACCTATGTTTTACTTGGAATAACATTCAGAGAAGGCTTTCAATGTTTTTAATAATTTAAAAACAAGATGATGGTCGGTGCAAAGACTAATGGGTCATGATCATATACATTGACACTAAAAATCAACACTTGGTCAATCCATGACTAATTTAGACAAATTGCTTTTTACAAATATTACGAATAAAAATTAAAGGCAAGGGCATTGACAGGAAAACAGTCCACTGCTGTTATTCCGATACCACATTGGGAACAAAATGGTTCGAAATATTGTTGTAGGGAAAAAAGGTTCAAAGTGAATGAAGAATTTTAAGGCTTGACACAGATGACCCTTGGACCAAATCAATTGTAGGCCTATTAAGCTTGACAAATGACCTTTTCTCCGCTCAATACAATTAACTGTAGAAATTGAGGACTTACCCAAAAGATATCGTAAACAAACAGTCCACCAAGAAGAATACATCCAGTGCTAACTCTGTTTAAGGACAGAAGCTCAACGCCATTGATAGAGAAGGCCAATCCAAACAGATTGTTTGCAATCCAATGCTGAAAAGATAATTGAAGATACAAGTTTGACATTTTAATTTTAACTTCCCGCATTTCAATTATGCTGTATAAATGTCATACTTAATATACAATGTTTATATCTAACTTAATGGGTCAATATAAAATGACGGAATCCTTGAGACATACAATAAGTGTTAAATTATTTGTCAACAAAAATAAATAAAACAAACATTAAAACGAAAAACATCACTGCCGACAGGTGCCAAAAGGGGAGCATCTTGATAGGATAAGTTTGCAAAAAGAAAAGTCGAGAAAAACTTCTTATGATAATAAGTTGCAGCACAATGTGTACCCCCAATTTAAAAGCAGACCAGGAATAGGAGAACAATGATGTGTGCTAAACATCTAAACATTTCAATACCAATTTGCAGACAATATAAGTAAATGCTTTGAAGAAACTACTGTAAAGTTAGAGATTTATAAGCCAACGGCTATTAGAGGTAAACATTAAACCAAAAGGAGGAGAAATTAAATTGTTAATAGCTTATGGAGAAAACAAAGACACCACCAAAGAAGAAAAAGATGTCTTCGAAAACTGCAGAGAATCTCAAACCCAAACAGGAACTAATGGTTTTAGGAGATTTAAATACTAGAGTAGGCAACAATATAGAAACATCAGGATGAGTAATAGGTAAAGAAGGAGAGAGACTAATAGATATTTGCCTAAAGAATAACATGAAAATAGCCAACACCTTTTGTCCTCATAAAGATATGCACAAAATATACAAGAGTAACTGAAGACATGTGAAAAGTCAATGATAGACTACATAATAGTTAGCAACTCCCCTTTTCACAGTAAAATGGATGCATGAATAAACAGAGGAGCTGAAATATTTAGTGACCATCCCTAGTAACTGCCAAAATGAGATTATTGACTGAAGAAGACGAAAAGAAAAGGAAAGAGAAGAAAGCTACTAAACTCAAAATAGAAGAACTAAATAAACCAATAGTAAAACAGATATACTAATCTAGGATAAAATAAAAAGACTTATAAGTGAAAGGCAGATGTATCTGAATGATAGCACAATAGAAGAAAAGTGGCAAATGTATAAAAAAAACAGTCATCGTACTGAAGAGGTCTGTGGTAGGAAACAAATTAGAGGAGAAAGGAAAAAAAAAGCATGGTGGAATGAGAATGTCAAGACTTAGATCAAGGAAAAGAAAGTTGCCTGGAAGAAATATTTGCAAAGAGGCCACAGGATAGGATAGATTATGTGAGTAAAAGAAGTATCACCAAAGAGGACTTCAAGAAAGCTATCAAAGAAACTAAAAAAAACGCCAAAGGAGAAATAATGATAGAAGACAGCAAAACTATATAGAAAATATTTTCAACAATTACATAATCCCCAGAACATATGAAACAAGAAGTAGAGATCAATTAGTAAGAGTAACAAGTAATCCAGATGTGACAGTTGAAGATCTAGATATCTCAATGGAAGAAATCCAAGCAGCTATAAGAAAAGTGAAATTAGGAATGCCCCAGGAGCAGACTAAATTTATCCAGAAATGATTAAAAACCAAGGGAGAGAGGCAGACAAACTACTAAAAAGGAAACGGCAGTACCAATACATAAGAAAGGATCGACTATGGAATGCTCAAATTATAGAGGGATATCACTTCTTAGCATACCAGGAAAAGTGTATGCAAAGAAACCTAAAATGAGACTAAGGAAAATAGTAGAGGATCAAAGTGAAGAACAGCAGTGTGGATTTAGAGCAGAAAGAAGTGCACAAGACCACATATTTACAATTAGACAAATAATAGAAAAATTCCTTGAGAGAAACACTGACTTGCACCTGCGTTTTATTGACTTAGAAAAGGCATTTGACACTGTGAGGAGGGATGAACTATGGCATTCCTTAAAAGAACACAGTGTAGAGCAAAATTTAATAAAAGCCATTAAAAGTTTGTACAATAAACCGACTTGTGCAGCGACAATAGCTGGAAACGTATCTGAAGAATTTAAAGTAGATATAGGATAGGAGTAAGACAGGATTGTATTCTAAGTCCTCTTTTGTTTATCCCATTTATGGATTCAATGGCAAAGGAATCCTTAAAAATGAACAAAAAGAATGAAGGTATGTGGAAGCTCAAACCAGTAAATAAAACAATGCTTTCATTTGCTGATGATTTAGTTCTGTTTGGAAAATCAGAAAGTGACCGTCAGTCGAATATAAACATGACGAATAATGAAAGAGGAATGAGAATGAATGCAAAGAAAACCAAAACAATGCTAATAACTAGGGAAGCTAAAACATAAAATCTTAAATTGGGCAGGGAAAATATAGAACAAGTTCAAAGCGACAATTATCTAGGAGTAATGATGAACTCAGAGGGAAAACTAAGAGAAGAAATCAACCAAAGAATCCGAAAGGCAGTGACAATATGAGGGGATGAGATGCAAAAACTGCTGTATCCCAACCCCCCTAAAAAAACTTGAGAAAATCAAGTTTGTCTTCCTTTAGTTCTAAATAAGCACGATCAATTTGAAGTTAAGAGCCGAATTATAATATGATATAGTCAGCTTTGACAAAAAATGATTTCATCATCAGAAGACTCTTCATTCAATGTCCGAGATTGTGAAAAAACTCACAATATGTAAAAAATGGCGCATAGTGGGTTTTCCATCTCACCACCTCTAGGAGAGGATTTTGTAGGTAAACAAGCATTGTCAACAAAAAAAAACAAAATGACAGTATACAACACAGTTTATTGTCCTACTCTTCTCTACAGCAGTGAAACCTAGACCGTAGACAATATGGAATACAATAGAGTACAAACAGCTAAAATGAAATATCTAAGAAGAGTAATGGGGAAAAATAAAAGAGACAAAATCAGAAACACAACCATAAGAGATCAAATTAAAGCAGATGGCATAAAAACTAAGATAGAAATAAATCAACTCAAATGGTTTGGGCAGGTAAAATAGAATGAATGACAATAGAATAGCTAAATCAGTATAGTGCTAAAACTCAGGGTAAAAGACCAAAAGGCAGACATTGGAAAAAGTGGGAAGAAGAAAAAAGGCATTAAAGCAAAGAAATTTAACTTTCACGGAAGGAAACAGAGAATCTCAGGACAGGACAGCATGGAAAAAGATCATTTTCGGGCATCTGAACTCATAAAACACCGGAAGGTAGAACGGGAACTGATAAAGAAAGCAAGATAGTTTAAAAAAAAATATATAAAGGTGATTTTGATACGAAAATCCCATAGCAAGCATTGCAGCCAGTAAGTTTTAATAATAACAGAAAAAGACAGAGGCAGAGAAGGGAATAAGAAAGTAAAAAAAAACAACCAAACCCTGACAGGTATGTGATGCTTATTGTATCTTTTAGATTACCAAACATCTGTCCATAGAGAATTTGGTTTCCAAGGACTATCCTAAACAACGCAGTTGACATTCATCCCAAGGTACTCAAGAGATGTGCACAAGGCAAATGGCCTGGACTTGAGGCCTTAAATGTGCTACAATATCTTACTACAATTATATAGAACAAAATCTCCCCTATTCCCATAACCTTGTCCCACCTGATTTTTCCTCTCTCCATTGTTCAAAGACACAAATAGCCTGTAATGTTGAAAATGTGGGAAAAGATGTTTGGGGTATGACGCTTTTCTTTAAACTGCCCTAGATTTTATACATTACGCATTTATGGTACATACCTTTTTCCATAGATACCAAGCACCAATAACTCCACAAAGAGAAAGGCTGACCAGGTCTTTTCTGTCAAACTCATAGTTTATGATATCTGAAAAAACGTGAGCAGCATGAATGGTTACGTTGCCGACTTCGACTATACAGACCTTCCATTCACCCTTGACAAAATTGCCTGAAAAATTTCTTGGACCAAATGTTATGCAATATTATACAACGGGGATGGGGACAATTTCTGAAGGAAAAAAACTGAACTTTATCACCCCCTTTAAAATTTCAAAATAGTATTATGAAGAGTATTGCATTTAAATACAAGTACAAGAAATATAAAGAAGAGGGCCACAATATTAAAAAAAACACCCAATGTTATCAGATGTGCCAACTTTTTAGAATCAAAATTCAAGAGAGATCAGTATCACTATCATTATAGTCCTGTAGTAGTACATTGTTGGACTGGCAAGACAGCGTCTTGGAGTTTGAGTCCTGTATGGTAACTACCTATACATCTCAGGGTTTATTTTTCAAAAGTATATCACGCCATTAGTCTTGCAGACTATTCATCCTCTCATTCTATAAAACATGAGTGAAAATTTCACAGGTGCCATGTGCATGTTGTGCAAGTAACATCCCATTTACAGGCATGATTTGCAAAGGGCGTGGACGTCAGTTGGACTTGTTTGTTGCTTTATTGAAGTTTACCCCCTCTAATACATACATTGATCTCAGGTGAAAGTAAACAGCAAGATAAAAGAGGAAAAGGAAAAATGAAGAACCTACCAGCAGCACCCACTATCCACCCAAGTTGGAATTGAGTCTCTGATAATAAAAGGAAAGCTCAAATCAAAGCAGCTTCACTTCATTAGTTCAAGTCAAGCCCGAAACTTCCTACCAAACATATGTGACTAGCCCTAAAGTAATAGCACGCGACCATGAAAAAAAAAACAATACTCATGTAGCATTGTAGCCCACGTGTAGTATTATATGTATCGTGTAGTATTATATGTATCGTAATATTAACACAGTACTACGGGTGCCTGTGTTGATCAGGATGTTGTATAGCAATCTTGCATTGTAGACCCTATGCGGGAGTGTGTATTTATATATATGTGTGTGTGTGTGTGAGAGAGAGAGAGAGAGAGAGAGAGAGAGAGAGAGAGAGAGAGAGAGAGAGAGAGAAAGAGAGAGAAGAGAGAGAGAGAGAGAGAGAGAGAGAGAGAGAAAGAGAGAGAGAGAGAGAGAGAGAGAGAGAGAGAGAGAGAGAGAGAGAGAGAGAGAGAGAGAGAGAGAGAGAGAGAGAGAGAGAGAGAGAGAGAGAGAGAGAGAAAGAGAGAGAGAGAGAGAGAGAGAGAGAGAGAGAGAGAGATGTGTGGCAATGGCAAAGACATCCGGTGTAAAATGGGTGGCAACATAAGGGTTAAACCGCACAAGACTTTACATGAGTTGTGACTGTAGCCAATACATTTTTGGCATGATGACAAAAAGCCTTCACAACATGCAACACATTTATTGATTAAACAAAAAACCCCAACCACAAACAACTTACAAGCCTCCTTTACACTGCAGATGAAAAAGCCCTTATAACCAAGAGAAATGATGATGATTATCTCGTAAAGTGCATAAGTTTGGACAATAGCCTTAATATTCCATGCAATACCTTCTTTCTTGTTTCCGGTCCCCTGTGTTAAGTGTATGTGGTAGTTTTCATTAGGAAATGCTGCTGGGAGCAATTTACTGACAAATGGACTGAAATGAAAACAAAAACGTATGTAAACATTTTCCCTGCAGTTGACAGAATGAAACATTAATGTGGAATGGAAACGAAAACGAGTCTCAAAGTGGTAAAAAAACTGTAGGGAAAGAATAGTAATGAGGTGAACAAAACTTCCAACGGCATAAAGACACCAAAAGTTAGTGTGTATTGTGAGTATAGTTGTTTTTCTCTCTTTTAAACATACCGTCCACCACATGCGGTGATCTCATAGTGAATTAAGAGGATACAACAAGATGAAAGATAAGTGAAAGAGGGAAAGGAAAGACATAAGAGCTAACAGCAGCAATGGTAAAGATAGGAAAAGAAAAGTATGCAAAACCTTTGAAAAATCCACCATTTTTCAAACAACAACCCCAAATCAACCGAATATTCACATAAACCAAATAAGTAACCCACAAAAAAAAGATTTTTTTTTTTACCTACCCAACAATATGAGTCAGAGCAAGTACCCCCAGGAGAAAAAATAAGAGGCTAACAGCAAATTGATATGCTCCTTTGAAAAAATCTGGAAGAAGACAACAAGAATCAAAGAAAATTGAGCCAAACGTTTTCAGTTCTTTAAATAACATTGATGCATTACAAGTATATTCAGGGTGTCCAGCACAAAGTCAACTGGAAATTTCCTACCTAGGAAATGAAATACTCCCCCGACGCTAGAAACGGAGAACAACGTAAATATTTCCAATTTCAATGCATTATTATTAATTGTTAATTCAAATCATAAGTGAATGACTTTCTAGTGCATCTCAATGAAATGAAAAGTGATCACACATTTCTTTAATGTTTCACTTTGGATTAATAATATTTCACTTAATTTCAGCATTTCCCCACACATGTCTGAAAAAAAATAATTCTGATAGATAGCTGATAGATCTACCCCTATCATTTCACAAAACATGCAAACAGGGCAAAAATGAATTAAAAAAAACAAAACTTCTTTCGAAAAATAAATAAAACACAAGAGTGACACAATCCATAGCCTAAACACACGCACAAATACTTACTCAGTCTACTGAGGAGAAAATGAGGTTTGGAAGGCTTTTTCTATACCTTGATTGAAGCCAATTATAAATCTTCCTCTGTTTTACTTTTAACCCCCCCCCCGTCTCTCTTTTCTTTCTCAGGATCAAAAACTTAAAACTAGATCTAGAGTTTTTAATTGATTGCAACGTAAAATATCTACCCCCTCCTCCCCTAGTAAAAATCTCCATTATGGCAACCACCTCTTTCTTTCTTCTTCAAATAAAATCGGAATCTAGATCTAGATCTGAATCTAGTATTACTGTATACTATAGTACATGATTGCCTTCTTCCCGGTTCTACCCTTTCCCACCCATGTCTACACTGTAGTGGAAGACATTCGTTATTTCTCTTTCTCTTCCGATACCGTATGTCAGACCCAGTCACCTCTTATTTTGCCATCATATGTTTTCACATCGATTTCCTTCACGCCCTCCCCTTCCCAATCTCTATTCTGCTATCAGGCTGTGCGTGCATTATATCCCTTCAATCATCCAACCTCCTCTATTCTTACTAAACACTTGCATTTGCCTTTCGGTCATCCGCTAACTCCCGCCTCTCCATATATACTCTCTCTTATACTAATACACACATGCGCGATTGGTCGCATTAAACACACACAAACATTCTCTGTCTAGCCTTCTTACACACACACGTGCGTGATCGGACTTAAAATATGCACATTGCCCTCTGTCTCTCTCCCTTTGACACGAACCATACAACGTGCGCGAACGGTTTTTTAACACATTCTTAATCTCTCCAGAGTAAAAGCTAAATTAAAGAAAAGAGGCTGGGCCGTAGTTCATGGTATTGTATAGGCGCTAAAACTAAAGAAAGTATTGAAAGCTTTGTGTTGAAATCCGATACTAATTCCCCGGGCAAACTTTACAATTTTAAAGACGGTATCAGAATCGTTTAGTTTCAACATGAAAGAATCGCCAGACAGCAAAGCATGCATGACCGGAAATGGATGACAAAATGATCATTCATCGCCCACGATCGTATTCGCATTTTCCTATTTCGCGGTGCCGATAATTGTTCATGTCTACTTCGATTTCCCCCCATGTTTGTCCTCAATACATCATTTCCCCTGGTATTTTCTTGACCGGGAAACATTTTTTTTACGTTTTTAAGGATTTCTCTGATGCACGGAAACCCTGTTTTTACTACCTGAGCCCTAATTGTTTTTTTTTACCCAAGACATCAATTTCCGACCATTTCAGACATGAGTATGAAAAATTTGACATATTTCCGACCTTGCTGGACACCCTGTATATTGCTACTGCTTTAAAAAAAACCCCACAAAAGCGTCACATTACACCTAATTTTACAGGAGTTAAAAATAGACAAAAAGATGTTCTCAAATGTTGAACAAACTATTAAAAATGTCAGAAAAACAATGATATTTTGTTGTTGTCAACTCCAATATTTTGATCTAATCACATAGCCCATTGATTCATAAAAACACAGTTAAAATAAAACAAAATAGGGTTGTTATGTTTTCCATCAGAATAGTGGCATTATGTCATAAATAATCTTATTACTGGTACTAAACATTCAAAAGACTATAAAGATAAAGCTTCAAGCTAAAACAATACAACTTAAAAATATTCTTAAGGTATCATGCGTAAAGAAAATAATGAAAATATAATTTTACCTGAAATACTAGGTATATGCCAAATAATGCACAGCTTGCAATGATAGGAAACATGGCAGCATCTTTGTGAGTCATGGTTTCAGGCTTCTCACCAGAGTCCTGCATATATGTGAAAACATTTCAAACCAAAATTAATATGGTAGTATTAGTAGCATTCCCTATTAGCTAAATGCAAAGCATAAGTGTCCATTCAGTCTTTGTCAAAATAAAATAAAAAAGACAGCGAAATAAATATGACGAGAAAGTTGCTGTTTGAAATGACTTCACTGCCTGAGGTGGTAACAATAACCCTTTGAGACCTAAGGTCCTATATTTATCTGCCCTATATACCTGGCCTCCTGAGCGAAAATTACAAAAAACGAACAGAGGTTAGTAAAACACTCATAACATGCAAATAAGTAGTTAGAAACTGATGAAATTTCAACATAATATACTCAAAGGGTCTACCTGAAGTCTAGCGCCAGAATTCCACCTTTGTGTGCCAATCTGACCAGCAGGTCGATCCACGTTTGATGCACAGATACTTCTTGCAAAGTGACACGCCCCCCCCCTTTCCCCCTTGGCCTAACATTACTTAAAATATCACCCAACGAAAGCTCACTTTCATTACTCTCACTATCACTGGATCTAGAACTATCACTACTTGACTCATAGATATCACAGTCACCTGCATCCGAAACATCGAACGAATCGGTCATCTGTTGTGTGGTCTAGATCTAGCCCTTTACCAGTCGAAGTAGAGGGTTGGTCGAGTGCTCGCTTCATTTTCAATAATTTTCACAAGAAAAAACACACGAAGTCACAACAATGTGGAGGACACCATTTGCAATTTCTAAATCTCCTTCGTTAAGAGATTTAACCGCGATTGGTTGACTATTTTTAGTATTATATTATACCACTTGCTAACCCAATTCTCGGTCTACCGGCCCACGGCTATTCTGGCTGCCCCTTAAATTGCTGGTTTACCGGGCCCACAGCTCCAAAGGGTTGAATGAGGGTTAATACATAGTGTTCAAATATCCATATGTACAGAATGCATTTTTAATAGACCTGAAGCAATCTCAAGCAAATAGACAAAGAAGATTTTATTTCAACAACTTAATAAATAGGACAGTTGAAAAACATAATTTAAGCAGCAACTACCATTTAAAGAGCCAAAAATAATCAAATTACGCTGGGGGCATTTGTGTGTGCATGCGGGTATTTCTGTATAAAATTATATTATGTTTTTTCTTCAACAAAACCGGAATCTGGACCTAGGACTTCTTCCCGGCTTTACCCGTAACCACCCATGTCAACATTGTACTGAAAGTAGTGAAAGACACGTTCTTTGTTTTCTTTCTTTCTCTTCCGATACTATACGTCAGTCACCTCTTGTTTTCACATTTCACTTTCTTCACCCTGCCCCACCTCTATTCATTGCTATCAGGTTGTGTGTGCATGATATCCCTTGGATCATCTGACCTTGCTGGACACCCTGACAACATTTAATTTAGCTCACTAGAGAAATTTCAATACTGAGTGCTCGACTACAAAACTGTTCCGTAGATTTCATTCATGATTCACTGGCGATCTCGGAGTTAAGGGTCTTAAATTATTATTTTTTTCCAAGATTTATTTAAACTTAAAAATAAGATTTTTTAAGAATAACTTAAAAAATATTTTGTTTTCCAAAAAAATATTTATTTCTTCAAGTTCAAGAAAAGTTACACAGGGTATTGCACTTTAATTTCATTTAGAATTTTCCCAAATGTGTTTCCGCCAGATGAAGCAAATGTGTTGTTTCTCCATCTCCATTCAAACTCCCGTAGGTAGCTGATGAGTGATTGCGAGATGTGCCTTGCATTCGCTTGATCTTCTTCTTTGCATGAGACCAAAACGCTTCAATACTTTGTGTATGGGCCATGGGATCAGCAGGGTCGACAAAGTGTGACAAACTCCGACAAATTAAAATGTAGGATCAAACTCCGATAAAAATAATTTAGGACCTTTAACTCCGATATCGCTGATTCACTTCATCACTGACATCACTAGCGAAAATTAAATGGTGTGCCCGACTACGGCAATACTTAAGTAAAAAAATCATGCAGGATACATGTCCAGCAACAGCAGGCATAATACATTAACTGTACTGGGAGTGTAAGATACAGACAGATCATAATTATGCTACAATATGGACATCCAATTGGACCACATACGAATCTAGTATCTAAATCTATAATTTTATCACCGGTCATGTAAATCTGTACCTTCTGCTCCTTATGGAATGTCACAGAGCGAATGGACCCCAAAAATATTGGTATCACAGCCATGAGAAATAAACTCCCATATGCAATGGCCATGCCCTCAGGAGTTGCTGGAATTTTTCCAGTTCCATTCGTTTCTGTTGCATTTTCTGTTTCATTTAGTACCGGTTGTACAGTTACGGAGTCTGCCATCTTGATAGATTGATGACGATAGAAGGGAAGAGTTTAAAAGTTGCATCGGAAAAATTAAGACAAGTGAAATACCAAAGACTTTCGAAAATTAGAAACTCTTTGGCAAAAGTTCGCTCTTTTCAGTTCAAAATTAGAAACTTAGGCCCCTACTTTTGTTTTCATTAGGCCCACTATTTCCCTCTTCGTCATAATTTTTTTTTCTGTTCGAAATTAGAAACTTGCGTTTGTTTAAAAACAATGAGCCAAGATCTATTATTAGAGCCATGTTATAGAATCTTGCAGAGAAGCGAAAATTGCAGTGAATCTTTTATCTAGATCTAGATTTTTTCCCCTTGATATTTCCACGGAAGAATCTAGATCAGATCTAGATCTAGAACTGATCTACATTTAGATCTAGTCAGAAGAAGTGTCGAAAATTCCAATGGTTATTAAATTCACTTATCCCCAAGTTAACAAATTACAATTACTCAGATTACCTAAACACGGTCCAGATTGTTATGTTCGAAGCCTTAGAGTCAATACATGTAGATCCAGACCAGTGGCTATTGCTCGGAATGTCTCCTGTTCCTGGAACCGTGTAGAGGGGAAAAATCTTTTTTTCAAACTAAAACCTGGACGGTCACAGACTCATTTTTCCTCGACAACCGTGGTCTGTGCTAGCAGAACTTTTGACAAGATTAGCATGTCAGCTTCATTAAACACAGATGTATCTAACAATACTAACATTGCTCTGAGTAAATCACTTGGTCAAGCTTCACAGGCCTTTGATTACTTTCTTGTCCTGGATTTTGAGGCAACATGTGACAACGGCAAGCAACAACGTCCCCAGGTATAATACATTTCTTGTTTCATTAAATTCGTTTACCATGTCGGAGTATAAAGTTATGATACAGCCTTTATAAACAGAATTTTAAAAAGTATGGGGAGAAGTAGACAATATATACAGATCTACAGTAATGTTGAAAATAAATCTATGGATTCTAACACATTTACAGGGTGACCAAAAACATCCAAAGCGGGGAAAATAGCAATAACTTTGATAGTTTGTATATCTGATTAAAGACTAATATGCATCTCCATTCAACAACAGGAAAGTTATTTTTTAAGCCAACTGGAAAGCATTATTATGTTCTACGCTTATGTCTTACGTTGGCTTGGAGCTGCCATTATAATTAAGATCTAAACATGGTGTGATCTGCAGAAGAAAAAGCCCTTTGTGGTAATAATGTGTTTTATGGCAAGTTTACCAAGAAAATCACAAATCTTATTCCAAAAAGAAATTGACAGTCTTCTTCATAATAACTGACCAACTCAATTCTTGAGTATTACTGTCAGCGCGCACATTTAACCCAACAAAAGTGTCCATCAAATTTTGGTTTTTAAGTGATGTGTGTTTAATTCTGTTCTTTAAGCCTTCAGTACTGCTGCTGAGTTTTATTTCTGTTGGCAGTCCATTCCATAGCCTACTGTACTGGGGTGAAATAAATGCAGGTGACTATTAATGTTTGAAGATGGAACCATGTTTGACAACCTGATCTGGTTGTTCTTGTATTAATTAAGGGGGGGGGGGGTCTTTCTAAATTATTCTAGGTAAAGCATTTTAATGATTATATTTGTACTTATGTTCCGAAAATGAGAGTTTTGAGAAAATTGCATTTTTTGAAAGTAGAACATGGAAATTTGGACGGAAAATGTGGTCCTACTTCAAAACATTTCTGCCTGATAGGCTGGGTCGCTTTCCTCAGCCTTTTTCTTGACTCTGGTCTTCTCCTAGGTTTTCTCACGGTCACTTTTCCTCTGCTTTTCTTTCAATTGAGCATTCAATGCATGAATAGTACTCCTATTTACTACTAATACTATGCTCTGATGTTGAAACAATGCGAGGTTTAGAGATCACAGGTTCACTTTTATAACATGACCGATCGAGCCAGGGGTGCCTTATGTACTATCACTTCAAGAAAACCAACCACAATCACGTCCCCTAATTGATTACGCTACTAATATGCTAGCATAGTACAATTATATTGTAGAATGTGGTAATGATGCTGTGTGAATTTCCTTTGTCCAGTAGGTGATGTCTCATGACCTTGAACTGTAGAAACATGCAGTTGGATGTTAGAAAACTAGCTCCAAGAATAGTAAAATACGATTCTAGTTATATTGGAGCAGAGATGACATCATGTTCTTCAATTTAAATGCTTTTTTTTTCAGTTTGGAGACTACTTATCTTCAAAAGATGATCCGTAATAAATTATCTAAGTCTTAGTGAGACAAATCTTTGATGAAATCATATAGGCTACTGGAAGGGTAAAACTAGCAAGAAATGCAATAAAATAATAGCAATTTATAGGTTAATTTTATGGATGTATATACGAAGAAGAATAGGGGAACCAAGACAGTTCCATGGGGGGCACCTGAAAGCACTGGTTAAGGATTAGATTCAAGACCTTCAACAATTACTGTTTGTGTTCATTCCAAAAGAAACGATTTGATCCATTCAAGAAGAGAGTTTTGAATATCATACCTTTCCAATTTTATCAGTAATCCATTTTGATCTACTTTGTCAAAAGCTTTTGAGAAATCTAGAAGGATAGCATCCATTTGGCTTCTTTGATTTATTGTTGTAATAAGTTGAGTTTCACAGCTTTGTTTTTGTCTAAATCCATGTTGGATTATATCTGTTAGGATGCTATGTTTATCTAGATGATTCACTTTGTTACTATGTATTATGTGTTCCAATAGCTTAGGTTTTGGATTCTGACAATGAGAGTAAAAATTTGAGACAGACTAGTTTCCTGTTCAGGAGTTATTATCTTTTTCACTTCAAGCTATAGAAACCAGGTTAAGTTGAGGTTCTATGGGGCATAACGGCCTTCAGGGAACTTTTACTTTTTCTTTTACTATTTATCAATGATGGGTGTTTCAAAGATTATGTTTCATTTTTATGTTGTGTATTTAAACCATCTATTGGGTTATAACACAATGATTTTAAAGGGTGGGGGAGGGTGGGGGGGGTCCCTGGAGTGAACATTTTCCCATTTGTTCCTATCAATTTAACTTATGTATAGGTATAATGGACATGGTGTGCTGAGTTGAAATACGTGAATTTTTTCTGACGCATCCAGTTGCCATGGAAATCTTGGATTTTGCCCCCAAATTTGACCACGTTCAATATCGATAGGATTCTACATTTTTTCGACAAATTTCTATCAAACTTGGCACACACCTTATTTGATACAATATCGAAATTTGATCAGATTAAATTTTTGTTTTACTAGTAATTTTGTTTTATGAATTTTTGAAGATAGTATATATGAGAACAACCCAAAAATATCCAAAATATTGTACAAAAAAAATTCAATTTTCACAAAACTATAATACATATCATGAGAAGCATCTGATGTTTTTTTTGTTTTCCTCTATTTGTCATTCATACCACATTTCTTGAAGATACGTTGAGAAATTAAAAAGTAGATAGGAAATAATGAACAAAAAACGACATTTTGAGAAATGGTATCATATTTTTCTCTTTTTTCTGTTATTTGAATTATTTTTCTCCCATAAACCTAAGAAAAGGGTAGGATAATACTTTAAAACATGATAAAACCTTGAAAGGCTCTCAACTACTTCTTATCAACATTGTTTTGAAGTGCACCAGCACCTTTTTAGTCATTTTGAGATGGTGCCTTTAATAGGTGTGCGTGATCTGTCCGGTATTTTCCAGACGATCTAATGCCATATTCATAAAGAGTGTTTTTGGATAGTGTATATTGTGACGATCAAAATGACTAGTAACTTGCCTACTTTAGGTAATATTTCTGGCTTTTATCGTATAATAGCTGTGTTGAAATATAGGCCTGTACTGCTTCTAAAAAATTTGTATAAATTCAAAGAATCGATGCTGAGCTTCTTTTATGATATCATTGTGACGGGAATGAACTGCTCTATCCAGTAGTATGATAGACTAGATTTGTCCCTTTTTCGACAAAAATGGCATTCCCAGAACCCCACCCCTTTAAAACTGAGTTGAGATCTCCCGTGGTGTTTTTCTTTTGCTAAAAGTCAACTGTCTGTGGGACTGTAATTTTCCTTGCATGCTTTCTCTTTGATTGTCTCTTAATAAAATCTGCTGTGCTGTTTTCTTTCTTTTTATCAGGAAATTATTGAGTTTCCAGTCTTGAAAGTCAATGCCACAACATGCAAAACAGAGTCAGTCTTTCATCAGTATGTTCTACCTCAGTACCATCCAAATCTCACACCATTTTGCACAGAGGTAAATGCTATATGGAGTAAAGGAAAAAAAGAACAGAAAATGTTTTAATTTCTGTATAATTTAGTTTTTCTCGTAGCGCATCAGCACATTATTTTTAAAGGTTTCCGAACAAAATAAAGATAAGAAGCTTGGAAGTTTCTCTCTTGTGTACACTTATTTTGAATATTGTTTGAATGCATGGCGGTGATTCGAAAAATAATTTTTAAAAGCCAAGCAAACGTTTATTTTAAGTTTAAGGATATATTCTGTTGGCATATTTAAAGCAATTTCATGTCCAATGATGTAACTCCTTAAATTTGTTCTCTTCTGCCATTTGAAAACTTTAATATCTGAATGAAACATTATTTTTAATGATGTTAATGTATGCAATATTTGTCTGCAGAAAAAATCATTCACTTTCACTCCAATACATGTAGTTTGTTTTGCTTTACATATTCAAAAATAAATACTGCACAAATAAACATTTAGATACCTATGGACTGTACACTCAATTGTGTTATTCACACATTATTCACACATTGAGAAAGTTACATAGTATAATAGTGGTTTCTGTTATATAAGCGGCACTTAGATGAATGGATTCATAACAGAAAGGTACTTTTGCAGCTTTCTCTGTAGAAGGTTATGTAAGCCAGTGACCTTGTCAAACGTCCATGAATAGATGGCTGAATAATACCTCAATGTATTTGATAAACATCAGAAAGATATATTTATAATAAAGGAGAAAAAGATTATAGAATATGTGTCATAAGATCAAAACCGTTTGGTTGTACCAAAGACACATGTGTTGTAAGATTTATGTTAACTTTGGGTATTGTTGTTTTCATATTTTTTTATCATGATTTTTTTATCAGTTGACAGGAATAGTCCAGGAAATGGTCAATGATCAGCCTCACCTTCCAGAAGTGTTGCAAGTAAGATGATTTGCTAGTTTTATTTAATTTTACCGTTTTCAGAATTTTCTATTTTCAATAGTGTCCTCAAATAATAGGAAGTTTTGTATGATAAAAGAAGTTTTGAATAATAATAAGAAAACTGTGGTCATTTGTCGATAAAATAAGTAAAATATCAGTAATCTGTAAAAAAACACCTAAATCTTTTGTACTCTAAAGATGAAAGTAAATTAGGGCAAGTTATAAAAGAATTGACATAATACTATTGACATGTTTCTTTTTATAAAATTGTTGTTTATGAAATATTAATAAACATTTCAGAAAATTTTCTTTCTTTCTTTTTTTTTTTATCACTTCCCATTCTACCTTTCGGTGTATGGGTTCAGATGCTCGAGATGATCTTTCTCCAGGATGCCCTGTCCTGGCATTTTCTGTTTCCTTCCAAAAAAATTAAACTTCTATGCTTGAACGCCTCTTTTATATCTTCTTTCCACTTTCTTCGAGGTCTGCCTTTTGGCCTTTTACCTTGGGTTTTAGCACTGTATACTGATTTAGCTATTGTATTGTCATTCATTCTGTTTACGTGCCCAAACCATCTCAATTGATTTATTTCTATCTTAGTTTTTGTGCCATCTGCTTTGGTTTGATCTCTTTTTGTTGTGTTTCTGATTTTGTCTCTTTTAGTTTTCCTTACTAATCTTCTTAGATATTTCATTTCAGCTGCTTGTACATTTCTGTATTCTCTACTGTCTAAGGTCCAGATTTCGCTGCCATAGAGGAGAGTAGGACAATAAACTGCCATTTTGGTTTTTGTTGACAATTTTTGTTTACCTACAAATGCCTTTCCTAGATGGCTATATATTGTCATTGCCTTTTGGATACTCTGGCTGATTTTTTCTCTTAGTTTTCCCTCTGAGTTAATCATTACTCCTAGGCGAAATATGACAATAAGTGACAACTCCACTAATAAAGACAGAGCAAACACGTGACGTTTCGGGTATAACCCTTCGTCAGACAACAAACGAGAAATATTTAGAATCTAGATCTAAGTAATACCTCCGGCATCACACAATGTGATGTCAGAATAAAAACATAAAGGAGAAAGAAAGAAAGAAAAAGACAGTGATGTTAAGAAACGTAGCAGTGGAGGGGGGGGTGTGAAAAAGAGCGAGAGTGGAAGGTTCAGATCTAGAATGAAATAAAAATATGAAAATAAGTAAGTAATAAAAGGTGAGAAGGAGATAGAGAGAGAGAGAGAAATAGAGAGAGAGAGAGAGAGAGAGAGAGAGAGAGAGAGAGAGAGAGAGAGAGAGAGAGAGAGAGAGGAGAAAGAAAGAAAACAGGCAGGGGAGAAAGAAAGGGAGAGAGAGACGTGTGAGTATGGGAAACAAGAACGAAAAAATAGGATAAATGTAAGACTAGATCTATATCTCACTGGGTCTAGAAAGAAGAAATGATAGGATAAATGTAAGATTAGATCTATATCTCACTGGGTCTAGAATGAAGAAATGATAGATAATGAATGAAAGCAAGTATAAATCAAGACAAAAATTTACACTGAAGGTGCGAAATGTATATAAATTACAAATTTATCGATGTAATAAGGGTGGAGAGTAAACAACTTATCTGAAATTTCAAAAAATGCCAGTTAGGACTAGCTGATGCCATCCAAGGAATCAAAATCTCAAATTATTTTTCCTTGGTGATAACATAAGGTCTATTCCGTAATGGTAAGAAACTGTGCGCCAAGATGCTTCCGGTAAATGGTGAACGTAAAAGAAATAAAAATACAAAATAAAAGTTGTAAAAAATGTAGATGCCTACCATTGAGTATGCTACCATAGGCGGGCACACGGGGTGTGAACTGCCAGAGGGACCCAACTTTGCCCGGGATAGGAAGGGGTGGAGGGGGTGGCAGGGTTAGGGTGGGATAGTTTCATGGGGGTGGTTGGGGGAGCGGATGGGGTAGGGTAGAGGATGGGAAGGGTCAGGGATAGTAATAGCGTGTGCCCGACTATGGGAGTTACTCCAAAGAAAATTATATAAATTGGTGTAAGACGTTCATACCGTCAGGGTTGATTGTGCCCAATCTTACTATAAGCTGGTTCTCTAAAGACTTCCTAGACTCAGCACCGCCAGTACATGACCTGAGAATGCATACTTTCAGGTCATGGGTTCCTCGATGTCCTGGTTTATTGAAATGTAAAGGCACCGGCTTGCTTTCGCAGTATTCAATATCTCTCCTGTGATGGCCAAATCTGTTGGAGAGTTGCAAGCCAGTTTCTCCGATATAGGCCATTCCACAATGACTGCAGCGAATAGCATAAATAACATTGCGAGAGGCGCAGGAGAATTGCCCATTCACTGTACAGGTCTGTCTAGGGAACTGAATGGTTGTGGAGCCGTCTACTAAGGGGCATGTCTTGCAGTTAGTGCGTCCACATCGGACTGTGCCCGACGGCGAGGAGTCAGTAGAGAGGCGACTGTGCACAAGGATATCCTGAAGGCTAGTGTGTCTCTTGAAGGCAATTAAAGGAAAGGAAGGGAAAACACGTCTAGTCTCGTCACTAGCGTGTAGAATAGGCAGGTTCTTGCGGACTATATTGATGACACGGTGTGTGTGTGGGATGGTACGGAAGGATAAGAGGTATGCGTTTGGTCTTTTTTTCTTCCTACGATGTTGAGGGCGTCTGTACGGGGTACAATTTTAGCTCTCAGAAAGGCTTGACAAATGATGGCCCTAGGGTAGCCTCTGCGTAGGAAGAAATCAAACATCTTAGGCGCTTCCTCTGTGATTACTCATTACTCCTAGGTAATTGTAGCTTTGAACTTGTTCTAATTCTCCCTGGCCAATTTAAGATTTTGTGTTTTAGCTTCCCTTCTTACTAGCATTGTTTTGGTTTTCTTTGCATTTACTCTCATTCCTTTTTTATTTAGATCATTGTTCATCATGTTGACATTCGACTGAAGGTTACTTTCTGATTTTCCAAACGGAACAAAAATCATCGGCAAATGAAAGCATGGATACATTTACTTGTTTGAGCATCCACATACCTACATTCATTTTCTTCATTTTTGAGGATGCCTTTGTGACTGAATCCATAAATGTGATAAACAAAAGAGGACTTAGGATACAATCCTGTCTTACTCCTATATTTACTTCAAATTCTTCAGATACAATTCTAGCTACCCTCACTGCACATGTAGGTTTATTGTAAAAATTTTAATGGCTTCTATTAAATTTTGCTCTACATTGTGTTTTTGTTAAGGAATGCCATAGTTTGTCCCCCCTCACAGTGTCAAATGTTTTTTTTAAGTCAATAAAACACAGGTGCAAGTCAATGTTTCTCTCAAGGAATTTTTCTGTTATTTGTTTAATTGTAAATATGTGGTCTTGTGCAATTCTTCCTGCTCTAAATCCACTCTGCTGTTCGTCCATTTGATCCTCTACTGTTTTCCTTAGTCTCATTTTAGGTTTCTTTGCATACACTTTTCCTGGTACGCTAAGTAGTGATATCCGTCTATAATTTGAGCATTCCATTGTTGAACCTTTCTTACGTAATGGTGCTACCGTTCCCTTTTTCCAGTCGTCTGGCACCTGTTTGGACTTGTTGGCATATTGCATGTAGTAATTTGTCATTTCTGGATAAACTTAATCTGCTCTGCTCCTGGGGCCTTTCCTAATTTCATTTTTATAATAGCTATTTGGATTTCTTTTATTAAGATATCTACATCTTCCAGGCATCCTTTTTTCTTTGATCTTAGTCTTGGCATTCTCATTCCACCATGCTGTTCTTCTCCTATCTCCTTTAATTTGTTTCCTACCACGGATCTCTTCAGTACAGTGTTTCTTTATACATTTGCCACTTTTCTTCTATTGTGCTATCATTTAGATCCATCTGTCTTTCACTGATAAATCTTTTTATCCTAGATTGGTATACCTGTTTTACTACTGGTTTATTTAGTTCCTCTATTTTGAGTTTAGCAGCTTTCTTCTCTTTCCTTTCCTGTTTGTTTTCTTCAGTCAGTAATCTCAATCTGGCAATCACTACGTGAGGATCACTACATATTTCTGCTGCTCTGTTTACTCTTGCATAAAAAAAGGGAGCTGCTAACTATTGTGTAGTCTATGGTTGACTTTTCACATCTGTCTTCATTTACTTTTGTATATTTGTGGATACATGTATCTTTATGAGAATAAAAGGTGTTGGCTATTTTCATGGTATTCTTTAGGCAAAAACTATTAGTCTCTCCATTTGGAGAAATTGTTGTCTCTTCTTCTTTACCTGTTACTCATCCTGATGTTTCTACATTGTTGCCTACTCTAGCGTTTAAATCTCCTAAAAGCATTAGGTCTTGTTTGTGTTTAAGATTCTCTGCAGCTATTTGTAAATCGTTTTTGAAGATATTATTTTTCTTAAGTGGCGTCTTCGTTTGGTCCATAAGCTATTAATAATTTAATTTCTCTTCTTTTTTGGTTTAATATTTACCTCTAATAGCCTTGGGCTTATAAATTTCCAACTTTCTAGTAGTTTTTCATGCCTTTTATGCATTAAGAGGCCTACTCCTGCTCTAGCTTTATCTTTGACATCTACTCCTGAGAAAATTAAATTATGATTTGGTCCTACATTTTGTATTCCTTGTCCTTTTTTTCTTTGTTTCTGTAAAAGTAAAAATGTCTACTATGAATTTTTCCATTTCTTCAAAAAAATTCTATCTCTTTTCCATTTATTGCCCTAATATTCCATGTTCCAAAAATTACAGTTCGTTTCCATGTTCGTCGTTGAAAGGTGTAGCCGGGTATATTGTATTTATTTCTCTGAATCTGTTTGGTTTTGGATAAGTAGGGGATTAGCCCACTGTACCCTAGGTAGATGGTGGGGTTGCCACCTTGAGGCCCCCTACCAAGCCTCGTTATTTTCTGTCAGGGTTAACTCCCTTAGCCTTTGGTCCCCAAGACCAGTCTGCAAGGCAGCAGATTGTTATTTTCACTCCTTTAGTCTTTGGTCAACCCAGACCGACTTGCAAGGCAGCAGGTTGTTTTCTGTTAGGGTTAACTCCCCCTTAGCCTGAAGTCAGCCAAGACCGCCTGCAAGGCAGCAGGAGACTCGTGGAGGGCAGGACCTGTCCACTGCCTGGATTTTAGAAAATTGAAATGCCATAAATGTAACTTTTTTTGTGTGTTTTCGCCATCCCTAACAGAAATTTAATCAATGGATGAAGGATGAGAATTTACTGGATCCAGAATGTAAATCCATATTTATAACATGTGGAGACTGGGATCTTAAAACAATGTAAGTGGATAAAAAGAGTAAGAAAAATCAGCACACGTGAATAATATGATTTGTTTTTTTCAGAGTCATTTATAATAATCATGGTATTCTTTGTGCCTTCTGGTGTCTATGAAAAATTATTTGTCTATCCAGTTTGAAATAATTCATTGATTTATCTTCTCCTTGTTATTATTAACTGATCAACTCATTTCTTGAGTTTTTCATGTCATGTGATGACATTAAGGGGGGTGAGGGGGTGGGGGTTTGCTTTTTAGTATGTACATGAGTAACTGTTTAAATACAGTCATCCTATATCATTGAAAAGTTTGTAGCGTCCTTAGTTGCCATAGAAACGGCCACCTTTTTTGGATTTTGACTCAATTTTCAAATTCTATCTCCTCCCTTAGAATAAAATCACTCAATACCTGTGCAGATCGTCTTTTCCATTCAATATCTAAAGCGATTTTTTCAATATTTTGAATAGTTTTTTTTTTAATGAATTTTTGAAAATGCTATATATCGTGAATATACAAAAACGACATTTTTATTACAAAAAAACAATTTCTCAAAAAGTTTACAATATATAAAACAAACCGACGTCATTTTATTAACATTGATAAAAGGAAGCTTTGTGCCAAATATAATACAAATTGTTTGTTAAATGGCGGAGGAGATAGAATTTTAGTGTGGAAAAACTACATTTCGAGAAAAATGCAAGTAAAAAAATCAAAAGAAAATAACACAAAACAAACGCTTCAGACGACTTTCCCTTGTTGTAGCAGCCCCCTTACTCTTTCGACAGTCTCTGGCATTGTTACTTATGTAAATAGGATTATAAATCTAGGTTTAGATGTGCACTGTTGTGAAAACAGACATCGAAATGACCAGTTTTTTGTTTTTTTCCTCTATATCCTATGCTTGTGCTCGTGTTTACATACACACTGACGCGCAACGCCTCTTATGTCACACATCGATGGGAGATGCGTCGATCGGTGTCGGCAAAATGAGGTCAAGTCGTGTGTTGCCATATTTGGTGATTAACCGCCAATATACAGGTTTTTACTGCCATTTTCTCAGTCAGTGTTAGGGTAATTTACGTCAAAATTTTGATTGTTTTTACCACCCCTCGCCTACAAAATATTTTGTAAAATAATAAATACTCGTCATATGAACATTTTTCTGCCATGAACTTGTAGATAAATGATCGTTCTACCTGAAAATGCAAAGAACAGAAAATCAACCTTTTGGTCCAAAAATCGCCAGTCCAGGTGCGGGAATACAGACTATGAATCTGGTTTTTTTCTGTGTCTTTAAAGTATTTGAGTAAAAAATGAATGTAACCAGGACTATCGTGGAGATGAAAATGTAATTTTCTGTATTCTGAACACCTATCTTACAAAGATGGTGATAACCAAGTTTTTAAAGATCCCCATGAATGAATCAATGAAAATGTATCGTGGAAAAGTGTGTTTATCACCTGGTTGTCATGATCCTCGAGTACAGCATCTTCAATGTCATCATCATCAAATTGATAAATTACATCCTTCTCGTCATTAGAACCATCTTGCATTACTAGTTGAAGGGCTCCATTTACATTGAATCATTGTTACTTGCATGAGGACGTAATGTTGATAAGAGCGTTTTTTCATTTTTCAACACGCATCTAAATATAGTCTTAGAACTATAAACAAAGCAGCTTGGCTAATTATAAGGAGTGTAAGTAAGACAGTAAATACTTAGACTTTCACTTCATAGTTACATCCCCTGTTTCGGTGAGTTTCTCTATGAATAAATGGTGTGTAAACAGTGCACATCCCCAGCGGACAACTAGAGTGTCTTTATTGAGTTAAAAATGTTTTCATTGCTGTTTAGAAGCAAGTCCTTTTTTATATTCATACTTGTATAATATCATATATGTACTTCTTTGCCATTCTAATTCACACTGGAGATATGAATTTTTTTTAAACTGAAGAAAAAAGAATCCCCTGAATTGCTTTTTATCTTGCTGGAGCCACTTGATAAGTTGTTTATATATCATTCAATTCCATCAAGGTGATTGAAAATGTTTTCTTATCTGTTTCAGGCTTCCAAAACAATGTGCGTATCTTGATCTTTCTCCGTCAAAGTATTTTGGACAATGGATCAACATCAAAAAAGTAAAAAAAAACATTCAAGTATTATTGATAAACGGAAATGATGTTGATAATAATTTATGCAATACACTTCATTGTGAACAACTTCATGAGATATGCAATGTCCTCTGAAAGGGAGTTGTTTAGCAGAGTTTATAGTGAACTTAGCAACAGCAATGACATTTCGTTCTTACGTATGTTAGCAAAAAACACTGACATAATTTGAATTGATAATTATTGGTTTACTTCACTTTGATATGTTTCAATCAGTTTGTTCTATTCGTGGTGTTCAAGTACTCTGTTTTTATTTTTGCTTTATCAGGCATTTGCAGAAATGACTGGTATGTTTCCCAAAGGTATGATGCCAATGCTTCAAAACTCAACCTTAGGCATGAAGGGAGGCACCATAGTGGAATAGGTAGGTCATATTTAAATAGACTGATGACGGAAAGTGGTGTCAAGCAATGTTCCCACTTATCTTTTGTAGTGTAGTCTATGTGCGAAAATCTTTGGTGTTGTGTAAAATTTGACAATATAAATCCTAATTGTGTGTAAATGAAAGAATATTTTTTTTTAGTCCATGCTGTTATTTTTCATTGGTATGCGCACACATTTCTCAACTGTGCACCCTTTTCTCTCTGGTGTTCGCACACACGCACACAGCTTAGAGGGAACATTGGTGTCAAGTGTCCTTGGGAATGACCCTTTACAAAGTTTTTGCAAATACCACCCCAGTGTGTATGGGTACAAGCAAAAGCTGAGGTGGCAGAGCATGTGACAAACCAGCATTTTGTCTAAGGGATGACATTGTATGATCTCTTCCACTTGACGTGACCAAATTTGGCATGTGCCCTTGGCTTGAAGGGAACATTATGTTTCTTCAAAGAAGGGGGAAGTGCAGTTACAACTCCTCAAGGATAGAAGTTTCTTGGTCCAAGTACACCCCTTTATTTATTGATTTATTTAATTTAAAAAAAAAATCTTTAGGAAATTTGAAATTTGTGCTGGTATGCAGACCACGCTGGTAAGCATACAGAACTTAATGTAGTCAATGGTCATCCATTTTTACCTTACACGCACGCTAAAAATCAATGAAAGTTTCTTCATTCACCAACATTGCATTGGTTGGACACTTATCTTTGCTTTAATTGACAACGATTAACATCAGTTGATTTGGGCATGAATTTAGACTTGCTCGTTTTACCTACACTAAACATTGTCCATCATGATGCCGTGCAGTCTGGCAGGTAGAGTAAGATTCACTGTTAACAGCCTATGGACTATTTATTACTTGGCTTAGGTGGACGGAATAAGCACCTTGCCGTCTGGCAGGTAGAGAGTTCACTATTAGCACCTATCTATTACGGCTGAATGGCATGGCTTGATCATCTACACATCTGATCAAATTGAAATGCTATCATATTTGATATTTGTGAAAGAAGACATGTGTCTTGACAACTTTGACAAGTTACATGTCTGTTAAAATTGTGTTGTTAGCCTTTCCTTGCATGTTGGCAAGGGACCAATTTAGATAGAAAAAAATCTGTTTCCTGAGAATGCTAGTAGACGGACCATGCTGTTAGGCGGCGTGTTCTTTGAACACTTTTACTGTATATATGAGAATAGTGATTGCTTTAACAAAAGACACAGACGTTCTGTTGTTTGAAATACTGAAAATAATCACAAAAGGATTAAAATGGTAAATAGTTTGGTTAAAAACATTTCACACTTTAGTAATGAATAAAAAAACAGCTTTGGAACCAAAGTGTGTATTCATTATGAAAAGATGTATGAATGTTTGTCTTGACTAAACAATTGCAATACATTTTATCTTTCACAGACGATTGTCATAATATTGCCAACATCCTTGTTGCAATGATTCAACAGGGATTTGTTTTTAAACAGACCGGATTTCTGACATGAACGTTTTTTATGATATGGACTTATGTTGAAATGAAATAAATAAATTGTGTTGCCTTTTGTTAAAAAAAGACATTTAACGGTATTCTGTTTCTTGTTTATTCACATAATAGAATCATGAATGAAGTAAATCATTCAAATATCATTTAAAAAAAGGAAAAAACCTTTATCTTAAAGGTTGGATGATTTTATTTAGTTTCCAACATGCATAAATGAAATGCCTTGATTCTTGAAAACCATTATCTAGTGTCTAGTTCTACTGGATAAAATAAAAGTTTTTTTAGCAGGTTTTATGTCTGTTTTCCTCAAAATTATTGTTTTGATTTTTGTTAAAGTGATTAAAACAACCAGCTAATTTACAATACCCCAGGACTGTTTACGAAACTTGCACACTACCATTTTGTAGAGATCAATTCACCTGAGGTCAATGTTTAAATACATCTCATTGCTCACTCATTCTCTCAATCTTCTGGCTTGGACTGCTGTATGAGAGACAATCTCGAGACCAGTCTATGCTGTGTGGTCCTGTCTGTTGTCTTATGCAGCAGTGTCATGCAATCCAAACAAGTCAGATGAGATAAAAGTAATTGCCAAAGAAGTACACAATGCAATGTGTTTCCCCTTGAAAGGTCATATCATCTACATTGAGATGAATTAAACTGGAGACATGGTTATCGATTAAGTAGGCTCTAAAATTAATGGGGATTTTTTTGTGGCTTAATTTTCTTTTTTTTCTGTAGTCCCCCCCCCCCCCCCCCCCCCCCCCCCCCCCTCATTTTATATAGTTTATTGAAGTAGACTTTAATTGACCATATTGTAGGAAGTGTTATATTTATTGTGTACATGTTATGGGCCTCTGTGTGTGTGTGTGTGTGAGAAAGACAATGAATAAGTGACTTATAAGTTATATTGATGGAAAGATGGGCTCTTACTTTTAATACTTTGATGAACTAGAATGACAAACCATTAATAAAAAGATATACCCAATAATATAAGTAAAAAACAGTTTCTTTAAGACCGTTATGGCCCATAGAGCCAGAGCTTATCTCGATTTCAATACTGTGAAGGGGAACAGGTGATAATAATCACCTCCTGGCCAGGACGTTAGTTTGACATAATATGTTTTTACTCTAAAGCTAGTGCTTATACCCATTTGCACCTGTGTAGAGTGGTGAAAATGCGTGTTAAGTGTCTTTCCCAAGGAACACAATGTCAAACCTTTGCTAGGATTCAAACCAGGGACCTCATGATCCCCAGTTTGGCAGCCTAACAGACACCACATACTCATAATATAATTGACATCACAGTTATCTTTCATCTTGTGACAGCAAAGTTTGTGAGACAAGACACTACTAGAATGACAGAATCAAAATCCTGTATTTCTGCTCATACTACTACGTTTTGTGGTGAGGGGACCGTCTTAGGCTACCACGACTTTCACTGCACCCACAACGTAAACATACAGAAGCAACTTTCTGTTTCAGGTATATGTAGGGGTGATTGCTGTAAATACTGATTCCTAACTTACGCTAGAGGGGGGACTCAGTAGTCCGGAGGCAAAGTGTTATCCTCTCAACCAAAAGGTTGTGGGTTTAAGTCCCGATGGTTGAATAATTTTCTTTAGTTTTTTTTTTAGTTGAACTGCCCCCTTGGTCCAGGTACGTGGATCAACACCTAGCCCCATCGGAGGCGGACAATAAAAAAGAGGTCCTGTGTATAGATCACAATGCTCTGTGTAGGGCAAAGATCCTTTGGCTGCTTACAGGGCAGTCAGGGTAAAATTTAAAACTTCCAAAACCCCAGAGATCACCTTAGTTGTGGATGTGGATAACATCAAATCTAATCAAAATCTTACACTAGAGTCAATGTTCTAGTTGAGGATGGGCAGTTAATAAGATCCGTTGGTAGATCCTACTCCATTCCTTTCATTCTCTTACATCTGTTTTTCATCATACCCTTTCCTCTACATTCACCTTGACATCATGGCATAGTGACACAGTGGGTTGGAGTAATTTTGTCTCTGTCTCTCTCTCTCTCTCTCTCTCCCCCTCTCTTTCCTTGGATGAGCATAAGGCACCATCAAAACGTCTCCATTCAACTCTTGTCTTGGGCCATTCGTCTGATTTTTAATGTTTCTATTAATTATATGGATTAATTCTAATTAGAAAAAAAGGAATAACTGAGATGCTAGGGACGGTTAAGAATGATCAACTGCTTTCCCGCTGACTTACCTTAACCTTAACTCTCTGTGAGCCAGGAGGCACATAAGGCCTGAACATGATCCCTCCGATTTCGTCTATCCTAGGCCACTCTTTGGCTCTTTCCCAGGAGACCATTCCTCTCTTTCTCCACCATTCTGCACCATGTTGTTTTTGGGCGTCCTCTGTCTCTCTTTCCTTCCGGAGTCCATTCTAAAGCAACTGCACAGTCTTTTCCATGGTCTTACTGTCCTGCTTACCTGAATATAAAGTAAACTTGCCATATTCACTAATTACACTACAGGCACACTGACTTAACATCATCTATTCCCTCGCAGGTCATTTCATCCAATGTCAAACCTAATTTCTTTGTAGAGCTGCCAGCTTGGTGCATTGCTTTAACATCCGGACATTGATATTGATAGAATCTGTCTGTGTCTATAGCCAGAATTTCCTCAGTGAATCACATTTTCAATATCCCTTTGATCACCGAGCTTACAACTCTATCTCTATCTTTTGGGCTTTTTAGTGGTCAAAAAAAAGGGAGAAAAACCAGAGGGAAAAACCCCCATAACCCTCTCCCCTTTAAAAATAAATAATCTAGATGAGTGACCTGCCCCCTATCTCCTCAATACCCATCAACCAAATGAAAATGATTTCTCCACACCCCTTTTCCCTCGTTCTGTATCTTGTTTTCTGGTTCATACAACATTGTAACATGGATGTCTTGACAATAACAATGATTAGATAAATTATGAAAGATTTAACAATGAAAATAAGGGACAATATGAATTTATTCTATTGAAAAATCAGAGAGGTCAAACAGATGTCATCCAATTACTTTTAGATTTCTTAACAGTGTTCGATGTAGTAGATCATAGTCTATTACAGATGAAATTATTAAAATTGAGTAGCTAGCTATGATATAGACAATTTTCTTCCCAGGTTGGATAAAATCATTTCTTTTAGGAAGAACCAAAAAATAATACATGTAGTTGAACACTGTTGAACCAAATCCCTACCAGATACTTTCAGGTGTTCCACAATGTCCTTAGGTTCTCTACTCTTTTAATATGTATCAATGTGATATTGACCAATACCATTCATCAGATATGAAATTTAGACTTGGGGATAAATGTATCTTATATAAAACAATAAACAGAATAGAAGGTTGTAAAAAGTTACAAAATAACCTCAATACACTTACTTACAACAATGGGAGAGTAAATCAGAAAATGAAATTTCAAACAGATTAGTGTCAGGTACTGGTACTTAGAATATCTATTCTAAGCAAGCAAAAGCGATTAATTCAGACTTGTACTAGTACATACATAACCAAAAACTGAAAATAACAGTGCTAAACACATTTACCTAGGACTAATTATAGACAATAAATTTCAATGGACAGAACAATCAATGAATAACGAAGCAAAATGCCAGTTAGCAATCATTAGGAACATACAGTAGTCTTCTGTAAAATGGAAGTGGAAGCAGAAAAGGAGTAGATGTAAGACGCTTGCTAATATTAATATGTCATTAATGTATATTATTTATTTTACATCGTTAAGAAAAAAACCACAGGCTTATAAGTTTGTATTTTGATGGAAGCAATGCTATCTTTCAGCTTTTTTTTTGGTGGTAAAAACTAATTAAATTTGTAATTTAAATATTTTGTTATACAAATAATGATAAAGAGAATAATATGAATACATAATGTATGATGCTCTGCTACAAAAATATAGATGTACGGTACATGTATTTCAAAGACCTTGTTGGAAGAGACAACAACATGTATTAAAAGTAGTTATGTAAATACATCATTTGAGGATATGATCAACATGAAATGTCAACAAAGAGAATTACTGAAAATAGACATTCACTCTTGATTAAATGATTATTTTTATTGATATAAAAAAGTTTGTGATGGTACATGTATAATGAAAGTAAAAGTCATTTCAAATAAGGATTAATAAATTCACATTCAAAATTGGTACAAAATCGTACTTAAAAACAATTCAGAAGTTCTATTCACAGAATTTGTGTTCCTTCACAGGAGAATGTTCACTCATCGATGCCATGAAATCCTCATTTCAATTTTCATTGGAGATGAGAAAGTATTAATCGTCAAATACTGGGGAAACGTTAGAAAAAATAGTGAATCAAAGCAGGAGAGAAATGCCATAATTCTCTGTATATAACATGATAACATTACCACTCATTACCTCCTCCCAACATAACCAAATTTATGTCTTGTTCTGTCTGATTTGAAATATTCCAGATGAAATTACTGGGCGTTGTCAAACTAGCATCGTTATAGTTATATTTGTATCCATGCAAGTGTATTTCTTTCATAATTTGATATCACACTCACTGGAGGATGAGGCCCAACTCTTTCTGACTTCATGGCTACAGCATTCTTTAGTAATGAAGGATCAGGAAATACTAAAGCAACAGTTTTGTTTAAAAAAACCCCATTTCCTGTACTTTTTATTTCGGCAAATGTTTTATTTTGAATAAAACTCTTCCGGCAATCAGAGAATACCTGTGCATGTATATCACATTGATGCATTTAATTATTAGAATCATACAATTTTGTCTATTATCACCAACAAATTAGGAGGTGAAATTATTGCATATATATACTCAACTGCTTGAGGTTATCACTCATAATACTTTTTGATAGAATCACACAATTGAGTCTATCCAGTAGGATTCATAAAGATAAGTTTACATCAATAGGAATGTGTAACAGTACTAACAGAAGTAATCATATACAGTAAATCTCGACTTTAACGAGCTCGGATTCAACAAGGTCGGTAAAAGTAAAACCCCAGATTTCCTCCCTTAATTAAGTCAATAAAACACTTTGTGTCCAACAAGTAAAAAGGTGTGCAACCTCGGCTCCAACAGGATTCAGGTGTGGGTTTGACTGAGTACTGAGTGGCATCATTCCATGGGGAAGACATTTTGGGTCATTTCATTTTCAAGCGAGGAACGAACCCATCCACTTTACACTCAGTTACAAATTGGATAGACACAAAAAAAAAAAAAAAAAAAAAACAAATAAAAATAGTCCACCAAAAGGTAGCTGGTCGTCCCATTGCCGTTTATTTGATGAATTTAGCATAGAAACACATCGGATTCAACGAGAACCTCAGGATGGCCCCGACGATCTCGTTGAATCTGAGTTTTATTGCTGTAGTTAGTACATTGTAATAGTAGGTTCATCAATAAGAATCATATTGCTGAGTCTTTCAGCAGCTTTTTTTATTTATGCAGTTAAATTTATCAACATGTATTATAGGGCTGTTTCTCAACAATATATACACTTAAATATGAATCATACGACTCAATCTATCGGTAAGAATAAAATATTTGAGTCTACCACTACTACTCAATAAAATCATACAGTTGAGTGTATCAGTGGGAGCCATACTGTTCAGTCTATCGGTGGGAGCCATATTGTTCAGTTTGTCAATCAGCAGAACTATTTAATTCAGTCTATCAGTCAGAACCATACAGCTTAGTTTATCAGTCAGAACCATATGTATGTAATTCAGTCTTTCAGTCAGAACCATACAGCATAGTCTATCAGTCTATCAGTCAGAACCATGTACATATAATTTAGTCTATCAGTCAGAACCAAACAGCTTAGTCTATCAATCAGAACCATATATGTAATTCAGTCTTTTAGTCAGGACCATATATATAAATTCAGTCTTTCAGTCAGAACCATACAGCTTAGTCTTATCAGTCAAAACCATACAATTAAGTATATCAATCAGAACCATACAGCTTAGTCTATGTCAGAACCATATAGTTTATTCTATATCAGTCAGAACCATACAGCTTAGTCTATCAGTCAGAACCATACAGCTTAGTCTATCATATCAGTCAGAACCATATACATGTAATTCAGTCTTTCAGTCAGAACCATACAGTTCAGGCTATCACTCAGAACCATATACATGTAATTCAGTCTTTCAGTCAGAACCATACAGTTCAATTTTTAGTCAGAACCATACAGTTCAGTTTTTCAGTCAGAACCGTACAGTTCAGTCTTTCAGTCAGAACCATACAGTTCAGTTTTTCAGTCAGAACCGTACAGTTCAGTCTTTCAGTCAGAATCATACAGTTCAGTTTTTCAGTCAGAACCGTACAGTTCAGTCTTTCAGTCAGAACCATATACATGTAATTAAGTCTTTCAGTCAGAACCATACAGTTCAGTTTTTCAGTCCGAACCATACAGTTGAGGTTTTCAGTCAGAACCATACAGTTCAGTATTTCAGTCAGAACCATACAGTTCAGGCTATCACTCAGAACCATATACATCTAATTCAGTCTTTCAGTCAGAACCATACAGTTAAGTTTTTCAGTCAGAACCATACAGTTCAGTTTTTCAGTCAGAACCATACAGTCCAGGCTATCACTCAGAACCATATACATGTAATTCATTCAGTCAAAACCATACATTTCAGTCTTTCAGTCAGAACCATATACATGTAATTCAGTCTTTCAGTCAGAACCATACAGTTCAATTTTTTAGTCAGAACCATACAGTTCAGTCTTTCAGTCAGAACCATACAGTTCAATTTTTCAGTCAGAACCGTACAGTTCAGTCTTTCAGTCAGAACCATACAGTTCAGTTTTTCAGTCAGAACCGTACAGTTCAGTCTTTCAGTCAGAACCATATACATGTAATTAAGTCTTTCAGTCAGAACCATACAGTTCAGTTTTTCAGTCAGAACCATACAGTTGAGGTTTTCAGTCAGAACCATACAGTTCAGTATTTCAGTCAGAACCATACAGTTCAGGCTATCACTCAGAACCATATACATCTAATTCAGTCTTTCAGTCAGAACCATACAGTTAAGTTTTTCAGTCAGAACCATACAGTTCAGTTTTTCAGTCAGAACCATACAGTCCAGGCTATCACTCAGAACCATATACATGTAATTCATTCACTCAAAACCATACATTTCAGTCTTTCAGTCAGAACCATATACATGTAATTCAGTCTTTTAGTTCAGAACCATACAGTTCAGTCTTTCAGTCAGAACCATAGTCTTTTCAGTTACAGTTTTTTTCAGTCAGAACCGTACAGTTCAGTCTTTCAGTCAGAACCATACAGTTCAGTTTTTCAGTCAGAACCATACAATTCAGTCTTTCAGTCAGAACCATATACATGTAATTAAGTCTTTCAGTCAGAACCATACAGTTCAGTTTTTCAGTCAGAACCATACAGTTGAGGTTTTCAGTCAGAACCATACAGTTCAGTATTTCAGTCAGAACCATACAGTTCAGGCTATCACTCAGAACCATATACATCTAATTCAGTCTTTCAGTCAGAACCATACAGTTCAGTTTTTCAGTCAGAACCATACAGTCCAGGCTATCACTCAGAACCATATACATGTAATTCATTCAGTCAAAACCATACATTTCAGTCTTTCAGTCAGAACCATATACATGTAATTCAGTCTTTCAGTCAGAACCATACAGTTCAATTTTTTAGTCAGAACCATACAGTTCAAGCTATCACTCAGAACCATACAGTTCAGTATTTCAGTCAGAACCATACAGTTCAGTCTTTTAGTCAGAACCATACAGTTCAGTCTTTCAGTCAGAACCATACAGTTCAGTCTTTCAGTCAGAACCATGTATATGTAATTCAGTGTTTCAGTCAGAACTATACAGTTCATTTTTTCAGTCAGAACCATACAGTTCAGTATTTCAGTCAGAACCATACAGTTCAGTTTTTCAGTCAGAACCATACAGTTCAGTCTTTCAGTCAGAACCATACAGTTCAGTCTTTCAGTCAGAACCATACAGTTCAGTCTTTGAGTCAGAACCATACAGTTCAGTCTTTCAGTCAGAACCATACAGTTCAGTCTTTCAGTCAGAACCATGTATATGTAATTCAGTCTTTCAGTCAGAACGATACAGTTCAGTCTTTCAGTCAGAACGATACAGTTCAGTCTTTCAGTCAGAACCATACAATTCAGTCTTTCAGTCAGAACCATACAGTTCAGTCTTTCAGTCAGAACCATACAATTCAGGCTATCACTAAGCAGTCAGTACCACACAATTTATTCTTGCAATCAGGACCATATACTTCAGTCTATCAGTCAATATCATCAACTGCATATCCCATAGGACGTTGCCTTCCTGACAGTGACAGCACAACACTTCTGAATGTCTCTGTCCTGTGCCATTCTTTCCGAAAGCCTCCTATATCTTTCTCCCATCTTCTGCATGGCTTTCCTGTTTCTTTTCCCATTCATTCAGCCACAACTTCAGTCTATCGGTCAGAACCATAAATTTGACACCAGCTATCTGACCTTACTCACAGCTGAATAGGCAATTATGGTTTAAGCAAGTGGAGAGGTTGTGATTAATGAAGTAAAATGCTTATTTTCAGGTACATAAAGACAAAGCAAAGCAAAGAGGATGCATAAGATAAAAATTCGTATACGTGTAACGTAATTAAAAATTCCCTCTTACTTTATATGCATATTTAAGAAAACAAAATAGGTAGAAGTCACTATATTGGCATTTAACATGACATAAAGTTTGAAATCTGTTGACTTTACATATAGTCTTTGTTAAAAAAACGCTCCAAAAAACCAATGAAACTCACCGTAGAATGTTGTATGAAAGTTAGATTTCTTGATTTATTTTCATCCATTACATAGCTGGTATCAGTCACACCCATGATTTTAATTTCTGTAAAATCTAAACTTTGCCACTCTGTATTCTTTGACACTGGATGCATTACACTCATCTCAAGAGTTGACTGGTGGGGGAAAATTAGATTAATTTATTCATACATTTTCCCATATCTTGGAGTTAATGAAAAAGTTTCAAAACGGAAATTATATGACCACTGGTTCACACAACAGTACTGTTAATACAACTTGTACATCCACTAACATTCCGATTTTCTCTGTATTGAATTTAATAGTCCATTGTAGTCTGTTTGCAACAACTAATACATTGTAGCTATCTGATTTGTTCTTTTAGTAATGTCTTTTGCTTCCTGAAGTTGAAAGTTCATTATTTTCATTAATTTTTCTGTCATACCCAAACCTTTAGTGACATATTTATGAAAATTTTTTGCATTTAATATTTAATCGCCCATATTATACTCTAGAATCAGTATTGCTCATAAATTAAATTCCACAAACTAGAGACAACATATTATTTCATGTAGTAAATTTCGCTACTCAAAATCATTGTGAATATTTCCTCTAACTTAGATTGAGTCTAACTGAACTTGGAAATGAGAATTGTTTCTACAGCACCAAAAGTACAGATCAACTATTAGTACATTTGCCAGGGATCATTGTTTGGTCTACATAAACACAGAAAAGCAAAATAACGCCATTACCCCTAGTTCATAATGTGCATACATGGATCTAGTTGTTACTCATTTTTAAGACATGCGAGGAAATGTAAAAAAACAGGCAAAAAAAAAATCTTTAAAATACTCACATCTCTTACACTGAAGTTAGCATAATAGTACTCTCCATTTTCATAGGAGTCTGAAAAAATGCAAGCAAATAGAGACATCCGAGTAAAGCAAAATGCTTAAAGAGAACTATTATAATCATACATTAGCAAATTGTATATCAAGATAATCAGATTCAAGTCCTATGATGAAGTATGATAAAATTATTTTATATTATTTTAACTCTTTTTACATTTCTTAGTCTTAAAATAGATAGAATTATTTATAGTATTTCAACTCTTTTTACATCTCTTAGTCTTAAAAGAGATAAAATTAGTTATAGTATTTCAACTCTTTTTACATCTCTTAGTCTTAGAAGAGATAAAAATATTTTTGTTTACTGTGAGGCAACAGTGATTGTAGGTTTAAAGGTAGATTTTCTATTAAAGAATAATGCAGATTTTAATCTTTTCTTCAGTCAATTGCGATGGTAGGTTTGCAAACTATTTTGTGTGTGTTGTTTTGTACATCACCCCCCCCCCCCACAAAACAGTCATCGTATGACGTTACCTATAGCAAGGCCATCATCCCAAAAGAATGAACCTTCTGCGTTATTCTTCTCGTCAAGAGCAATAAGAAGTGACAAATCGTTTCTTTGACTGCAGGACAGAGGAAATGAATACTTACATGTATATGATATATGGATATGAGAATGACAAGTCATAACAAACTTATTTCCATAATCCTTTAGAACATACTCTTCACTTCATTTCTTATTCCTTCCACTTTGTTAACAGCTATTGATAATTTATTCTTTTCTTTAAAATGAAAGTCATTTTTGAGACAATAACAAAAAACTAAAACAATGTTGCAATAGATAAACACGACCCCCCTTCCTTCCCCCAACCCCTCCTCTCCCCGACTTCTTGAAAATTATTTCGCTCATCTTATCATACAAGTCATTGTTGTCAAATAAATAATACAAATATCATGACTGCAATCACAAGGACGGCGTTTGGGACGCTAACATGGCTAGAATTTTCCCATACTGTTTACATCCACGGTAAAGATACTTAATATTCTGTGAACCTCATTTGACAGGTGACAGGCTAAAGACAAAGCGTGTTTGTCTTACATGCTAATAGGGTGCACCTAACCCTAACAGTTAATTTTTCCTTTAAACTTCCCAAGGAGTTGATCAGAAGAATAGTTACAAGTAGAACAAGACAAGACGGTGACATTTCCCTTCGTCACCAGCAAACAAAGAGTAGTTGAGAAGGATTTTGAGAGAGGATTTTCACACATTAATAATGATGTATCGTCAGTTAAACTTAAATTGCTTACTTGTGAAAATACATAATAATAAATCTTTATTGTCCATTCAAGGTAATTTTTTGTTTGACATAGTGCATGAGAATTCGAAAACATTGACACTGAAAATTGGAAATTGGATGTACTTTGAAATGTATATGAAATCAAATTACACATTTATACATTTTATACTACTCATGCATACTCTTATATGCTCACTGTTGAAGCAAATACACAGGATACAAGGAGGAAGTGGTCAAGGCCATAAAACATACAGTCATAAAGCCATCTCTATGAATTATTATTCTTTTTCATGTCAATTGATCAAGATATCCATCCATGCTTTGAAATCATGTCAATTAAAAAATATAATGGTCATGGATTTTGTTTGATGGGCATTTCTTTAAAATGTTGTTAGTATGAGAAACAAACCTGTAATATGTATTATTGGCTGGCTCTTGTTGAACTAAGATGCATCCACCTCTGATGTGAAGTTCTGGCATTGATTCACCAGTAACCGATATTGACTTCCAATTTCCTGACGTGTTTTCAGTTCTGTTCATCTTTTTTTTAAGGAAGGAAGACAACGTTTTGATTTATATTTGATGGTGACTGAAAAATGGACAATTCAGGGTTTTTTTTTCCATTTTCAAATTAATTTGTAAAATGTGATCTGAAATAATATGTTTAATCAAACATCTGGTTTGAAATCCCATGTAGGAAAGAAATCATTAATAATACACGAACACTTAGTATAACAAAACCCTGCATACTCTGAAGGTGTCAGAATCTGAAGCAGTTTTTATGATATTTAATTCTGTACCAGACGTGTATACAAGGAAGTGTTTGGATCATGATTTGCATCTACTCTTTTAATTCATTGTATATTTCATAGTTGAGATTACGTAAATGATTTGAGAGAACTATATCGTTAGCATCTTTCATTGAAAGAATCAAACACCGTGTGATCAGTCAATCAAAAATATTCTTACACTCATTCTGTCAGATATTTGAATAAACATGCTGAATAGTCCTTAAAAATACTTTTAATTTTACATATCTGCAAATGCTGAAAAAGAAAAAAAATGATAATATTGATCATGTTTCTACTGCTATTTTCATAATTACTTCAATCTTTCTTTTAACAGCTAATATAAATATTCACACCGAGCTGTAATATTACATATACATTTTACATAAATATGATGTACTGTGTCTCTTCCAGAATTTAATCTTAGAATAAATAGCCAACAGCATGGTGACAAGCCATAGAAACTGAGAACCACATGGCTGGTCAGTTGCTTAGAGCCAGGGCAAAAGGGATTAGTCACTTGCTTAGTCAGGGCAAAAGGGATTGGTAACTTGTTTAAAGTCAGGGCAAAAGGGATTAGTCACTTGCTTAGTCAGGGCAAAAGGGATTGGTAACTTGTTTAAAGTCAGGGCAAAAGGGATTAGTCACTTGCTTAGAGTCAGGGCAAAAGGAATTATTCACTTGCTTAGAGTCGAGGCAAAAGGGATTAGTCACTTGTTTAAAGTCAGGGCAAAAGGGATTAGTCGCTTGCTTAGGGTAAAATGGATTAGTTACTTGTTTAAAGTCAGGGAAAAAGGGATTAGTCACTTGTTTAAAGTCAGGGCAAAAGGGATTAGTTACTTGTTTAAAGTCAGGGCAAAAGTGATTAATCACTTGTTTAAAGTCGGGGCAAAAGGGATTAGTCACTTGTTTAAAACCAGGGCAAAAGGGATTGATAACTTGTTTAAAGTCAGGGCAAAAGGGATTAGTCACTTGTTTAAAGTCAGGGCAAAACGGATTAGTCACTTGCTTAGAGTCAAGGCAAAAGGGATTAGTCACTTGTTTAAAGGCAGGGCAAAAGGGATTAATCACTTGTTTAAAGTCAGGGCAAAAGAGATTAGTCAATTGTTTAAAGTCAGGGAAAAAGGGATTAGTCACTTGTATAAAATCAGGGAAAAAGGGATCAGTCACTTGCTTAGAGTGAGGGCAAAAGGAATTAGTCACTTGTTTAAATTTGGGGCAAAAGGGATTAGTCACTTGTTTAAAATCAGGGAAAAAAGGGATCAGTCACTTGCTTAGAGTGAGGGCAAAAGGAATTAGTCACTTGTTTAAAGTTGGGGCAAAAGGGATTAGTCAATTGTTTAAAGTCAGGCCAAAAGGGATAAGTCACTTGTTTAAAGTCAGGGGAAAAGGAATTAGTCATTTGTTTAAAATCAGGGCAAAAGGGATTAGTCACTTGTTTAAAGTTGGGGCAAAAGGGATTAGTCACTTGCTTAAAGTCAGGAAAAAGGGATAAGTCACTTGCTTAGAGTCGAGGCAAAAAGGGATTGGTCACTTGTTTAAAATCAGGAAAAGGGGATTAGTCGCTTGCTTTAAGTCAGGGAAAAAGGGACTAGTCGCTTGCTTAAAGTCAGGGCAAAAGGGATTAGTCATTTGTTTAAAATCAGGGCAAAAGGGATTAGTCACTTGTTTAAAGTCAGGGCAGAACGGTTTAGTCACTTGCTTAGAGTCAATGCAAAAGGGATTAGTCACTTGTTTAAAGTCAGGGAAAAAGGGATTAGTCATTTGTTTAAAGTCAGGGCAAAAGGGATTAGTCACTTGTTTAAAGTCAGGGCAAAAGGGATTAGTCACTTGTTTAAAGTCAGGGCAAAAGGGATTAGTCATTTGCTTAGAGTCAAGGCAAAAGGGATTAGTCACTTGTTTAAAGTCAGGGCAAAAGGGATTAGTCATTTGCTTAGGGTCAGGGCAAAAGGGATTAGTCACTTGCTTAGAGTCAAGGCAAAAGGGATTAGTCACTTGTTTAAAGTCAGGGCAAAAGGGATTAGTCATTTGCTTAGAGTCAAGGCAAAAGGGATTAGTCACTTGTTTAAAGTCAGGGCAAAAAGGGATTAGTCACTTGTTTAAAGTCAGGGCAAAAGGGATTGGTAACGTGTTTAAAATAAGGGCAAACGGGATAAGTCATTTGCTTAGGGTCAGGGCAAAAGAGTTTGGAAACTTGCATAGAGTCAGGGCAAAAGAGTTTGGAAACTTGCATAGAGTCAGGGCAAAAGAGTTTGGAAACTTGCATAGAGTAAGGGCAAAAGAGTTTGGAAACTTGCATAGAGTCAGGGCAAAAGAGTTTGGAAACTTGCATAGAGTCAGGGCAAAAGAGTTTGGAAACTTGCATAGAGTCAGGCAAAAGAGTTTGGAAACTTGCATAGAGTAAGGGCAAAAGAGTTTGGAAACTTGCATAGAGTCAGGGCAAAAGAGTTTGGAAACTTGCATAGAGTCAGGGCAAAAGAGTTTGGAAACTTGCATAGAGTCAGGGCAAAAGAGTTTGGAAACTTGCATAGAGTCAGGGCAAAAGGCATCGGTAACTTGTTTAAAATCAGGGCAAAAAGGATTGGTAACTGGCTGGAATCTGAAATATGGTTCACTAATAAACAGCTTCTTGTCATTTTGTAGATTCCAAGTATCAACTGATCCCCTTGTGAACTAAAATCTTTAGGCTATGAAAATGAAATAGATACATACATGTGCTATCTGATACACCTTTAAATGTGTTGAAGAAAACCCCATTAATGAGAATGTATTTTTGGTTTAAAAAATCTGCGATTAAAAATGCCATGCTATACAATCAAATCTTCTAGAATAGAAAGATACCTGGTACATGTACAATGAATTCATAATCAGATAAACATCATGTCAATATTTCATGAATTTTACAATTTATAATTAAACAAAGGATTTTGAGGGCATTGCTAATGTACAAGAAATGCATCCATTTTGTGCTATTTAATGCAGGGGAACTGCAGTTTCATGTTTTGAAAAATGTCATTTAAAGTAAAATTTGCTGTAATGGTCAAAACAATGGCTTGATACATCCATTTGTAAGAAAAGTAGATATACTCACATCGTGATAGCTATACCAGACTCCTTTGGGTAAGTAGTATGTCAAATTGTCTGCATTCTGGAATGTATTTGCCATATAACAAGAAACATGATTATGTAAAACAAGTTTCGAAGAACACCTTACTTCTGTTGTTATGAAAATGCTCTTCAAGAGTGGATGGTACTATTTCATCCCTGAGATTCTTATAGTACATTTTTATCAATTTTATAAGGAGAAAGCATTGCTTGTTACTTGCTAGTTTAACATTAATTTACAACATCCGTGCAATATTTTGTTCCTTTTATTTCTTAAGTTTTTATCTCCCCTTTTCATTGCTATATAATTTTATTCATGCATTAAAAGATATCGTTTAGGAGGAAGTAAATACATTTTGACAATAAAATTTATGGTTTGATATTTTGTGTGTCCTGTTGATATGTATGTTGATATGCATGCTATGAGTATAGCATTTTGAAAACAAAAACAAACCTCTTCTAAGATTGGAGATATAAGAAGACATGAGCCCCACAAAAACTGTCTATCGATGGACAGAGTCTCCTGATCAGTGGGAAACCTGATAAATGGAGAAATAAATGAAAAAAGTAGGGACCATTTTCTGCTACAGATTAATTAAAATTTAATCCACTTCTTTTTAATTTTGATTGGGATATTTCCACTCCTCACCAAACCTTTGTACAATTTTCCCCATCAAACTTTATATAAAATCCAAACATTCACTTGCTTGTTCCAAACATTATGATTCTATATGTATAGAGAAAAAATACTCTGAGTAAAAAGTACAATCGGAAACTCAATTATCACCAAGACAATGACCAATCATACCGTATGATTTAGCAGAAGAAAGCCATGTGTTGTTGGTACCTATATAAAATAAAAGTGTATACAGACAATAAAAAAAGTGCACGTTGTGGTTTCCATATATCTAACCAATAAGAATTAATTTGAATGAAGTTGATGAAAGTTATGTGCAGAGATGAAAATTTTGAATGCCAAAATAAATATGGTGTAATCATTCATACACATGATGCAGTGGTCTGGCTACAGTTGATCCCCGAGTATGTGCCTTGTGGAATAGCGTATACAAATATGGCAGTAGCGAGTAGCGAATGAGAAGAATTTCTCTTGATGAATTGCCAACATCATTACCCAGCTGCCCAGGACCTTGGTCCTGAAAAGTATGAAAAACAAATGATTAAACCCTCTAGCGATCTTGCTGTTTACTTTAATACGGTATGATTATAAATCTGTCATTTAGAAAGGGCTTCAATAAAGAATGATGACAAGCATAGCAATTGTTTAATGGACATGAAGCCCTGGAATTATAACGTTTCTGTGGTCTTTAAAACAGACAGTGGTTAAACTATAAGCTACTGTAATCTATATTTGAAAAAGAAAAAAGATTTGAAACCAATGAAGCGAGATTCAAGTGTAAATTAGTACCATAGAATCAATGCCATTATGATTTCTGCTGAAAGGATAAAAAGCACCAAGCTGCATCCAACGTTTACACAACTGAACTGTAGTGTTCTGGAAAAACCCACAGATATCAGCTCCAACCTGAAAATGATGACAAGAACAGAAGGAAAAAACCCCACACCACAAATATTGGATATTGGTTAATCCAATATGTGTATAAACAACATTTTTAGAGGAACTTCATATTTCCCATGTTTTGACTATGTGTTGCTGCAGATTACAGTTTGAAATGAAATTCTTCAAAAACATAAATTCCTTTTAAACATGAATATTTTGCTTATGGTCAAGGACGTAAATGGAGAATAAAGGAAACTTAAATTCATTCTTTCAGCCAACTATTTATCTACACTTTATGGAATTTCTACTAAGATTGCATGTAAAAAAAATGTAAACAATTTACCTCTTACAGTGAAAAGAAGTAATTACCGTAACATACATTTTTTTGTTAAAGAATGAAGACAAATGAAATACATCAAATATTTTCTCATTGTATATTCTTCTTCTTAACGGCAGATTCAGATTGAGATAGGAGATGCTCATTTGTTCCAACAAATCCAATGCTCTAGCAAAATATCTTTATCTTGTCTAAAGTCTCCATATTATACCCAGTTATCTTCTGCACGGAACATCGAACATCTTATACAAATTTTACACGTGATGAGTAACATGTTCATTCACCACAACCTGATAGCAATGACTTTTTTACTATCAAAGCACACAATTCGCAGGTATTAAGATTTGACTAAATATGTACTTTTTATGGTTTAAAGGTTTGTGATGGAGATAATTTCTATGAAGGGTTTTACCAATACCCTTTCACATAATGCTATGTGAAGGAAGTTGGGACTTCTTTCGATTCAAAAGAAAGTTAAATAAAATATGTTTACTAATTTTCTCTCATTTTCTAATGAGTTGTCGGAGTTTGCATTGCTGTGTGTGTCAGTCACTGTTTTTTTTGGTATATCCCTGTTTGTTTTTTTTGTTTTATTTTTCTTCTGATTTAAATTTCTGTCTTTAAATTTCATACTTTCGATATGTCTGACATACCAATTTAACTGTATACGGTACCTTGCAAATAGTACATAACTTGTTTATCTTTTTGCTGTGCCCCTTTTTTATGACCCTCGGAACATTTGTATTTAATTTTGCCTGTGGGTAACATAAATTGGTACTTACATATGGAATTCCAAACAAATTGAATTCTAGCATGCCTGTATAAAGTGAAAGAAAAATGGAGAAGAAGTTGATGAAGTGAATCTTTCGAAAGATATACATAATATACATTCAATATTTTCAAGGAAAACATGTGATAAATTCTACATGTTAGAAACATTAAAATTTGTTTTAAAAAAGACAACAACAAACTAGCTGATTTTACCCTTCTCAATCCCTTCCTTACCCAATCTATAGATGAAAACTTTTTCTAAGTGGATAAACTAATCCTTTCATATGGAGGTAGTTGATTCATAGTTGATTCATATTTCATACTAATTATCACAGAAGATCTATTCAAATGTGTTAAGAAAGGAGGTAACTCAGAGGTTAATACCAACATATACTAAAATGTTTCTGATATTTTACCAAAACATCAACGGAATGGTCTTTCAAGTTTGTTATGAAAAGAATCAATTCAGAAACAACTTTCCAAAATATACCAAATTATCTTTCAGGCCTTTCATCAGAACACCCAAAGAGTCTGTTCAAGTTTGTATGTGAAGGGCAGTAAATGGGAGCCTTCACATCCACTAACTTACCAATAATAGATTCAGCAAGTGCACTCCATGCGCTCACATTATCTCCCAGCCAATGCCCAGCCATTGTTCCAGATCCAGGGAATGTGGATCGACTTATGACTACGCTCCTTGTTCCTGTTGCTCTTTGTACAGCTCTGAAATGGTGAAAATTAAAAAAAAAGCAGCTACAGAAGAAGAGATGAAAATTGTTTACCAGACAAAGCAAATTTTGTCAGGAAGCAACACAGATCTGAAATGCCTCTAAAAGATACCAATGGAAATACATGTACTGTTTTTGAAAGAGAAACACAGTGGAATGATGGAGATAGCATTTTAATCAACAGATTATCACCAGAACACCCACCGGATTTGTTACCAGCAAGGAAGGGCCTAGCAATTACCACAAACCCACCAATAAAGGAAGAAGTTGCGATGGCAATGAGAGCTACCAAGTCAAGTAAGGCCAGTGGAATAGATTTAACCACGCCAGAGGCATTGAAAGCAGATATCTCAACCACTGTCAAGATCCTACATAGTCTATTCACCAAAATCTGGATATTGAAGAAAAGGTCCCAAGCTATAACTTCTACTAGAAGGTCAATTAATAAAGCTTCCAAAGAAAGGCAACCCAAGTAATTGCAACAACTACAGCCATTAATCTTGTTGTCAATTCCAGGAAAGATTTTCAATAGAATTTGTTTTGGAAGGACAAAGAATGCAATGAGTGAAATTGAAAAGCTAAGAGACGAGCAGGAAGGATTTAGCAGAAAGAACAGAACATGCAATGACTAATTTGCTACTTTGAGAATTATGATAGAACAATCCCTAGGATGTAATTTACCAGTTATCATCAATTGTGTAGACTCTGAGAAGGCCTGCGGAAGTGTTGACAGACAAATCGTATCGAAACAAATGTGTCATTACGACATTACGATACTTCAGAGAAACCTGTCAAAGCACCGTATGAAGGAACATCATGCAATGTTTTCCATGATGACCAGTTGTCTGAGGGTTTTCAAGTAAAGACAGGCGTTCAAAAGGGCTATATGTTCTTACCCTTCTTTCTCATCATGAAATAGACTGCTAGAGGAAGATGCAATATCATTCAATGGACTGTGCTATTAGCTAAATGATCTAGATTTAGCAGGTAATATGGCCTTACTCCACCACTCACTACAATGCTTGCTTGCGTATCCTCGTGGTGCTTGGGCAGCACATAAGGCCGACACAGTGGATCGCTATTGAACATGATCATATGCCGATTTTGTCATCTGCCCCCACGTCCATCCCTGGATCTTCATCTCTTTTTCGATGCTTCTGCTCGAGGTTTCTATCGGATGATCTCTTCCTTGTTCCCTTAGGGGTCCATCTGAGTGCGATTTTAGGGATGGCATCAGTATTCATTCTGAAGATGTGACGAGTCCACTTCCATTTTTACTTTCTCACAATCTGGGATATTGACTCCAGTGATGTTCTTTCTTGAAGGTCGTTGTTTGATAATCGTGTTTGACCAAAATATTTTGAGGGTCGTTCCGAGACATTTGTTTTGAAAGGTGTCCAGCTTTCTGCAGATGTTATTTGTTGTTTTTCAAAGATTCAGCACTATAGAAAAGGACAGCTAAAATATTAGATTTATAGAATCTGACTTTTGTTTTAATTGAGATTTTTAAAAATTCCAAATATTTTTAAGTGATCCAAATACTTTTCTTGCTTTTGGATTGTATATCTACGATGTTCTGTGACAAGAATACAACATCATCAGTAAAATCAGGTCCTCTTATATTTCAGTGAATGTCCACCTTAGTCCCGTTTTCTCATTTTCAACGGATTCTTTCATAATCCAATCGATAGCAAGGCATAATAGAAAAGGTGATAGAATGCAGCCCTGTTTCACACCTGTGTTGATGGTCAGGCTCTCCGTCAATTTATGTCCATATATTACTTTAGCACGAAAATTCCTGTAAAGCAGTTTGATTATGCTAACTACCTTGGAGGAATGCCGTAATGTCGTAGAATGTTCCATAATGCAGGTCTGTGTGCCATATCAAAAGCCTTTTCAAAATCTATAAAATGTGAGTACAGGGGAGCATTCCATTCTTGGCATTGTTAAAAAAATTGTTTAAGAGTGAATACATGGTTTGAGCAAGAATGGCCTTTCCTAAAGCCTGCTTGCTGCTTTCTAAGTTTTGGTTCGACTGCAGTGTTTATACGGTTTAGTAATATTTTGCTGAAGATTTTGCTGGTGATAGAGAGTAGCATGATTCCCGTCCGATTATTGCATTTATAAAAGATCTTCCTGTTTTGGTAATTTGACAATAAGTCCAACACTCCACTCATTTGGTAGCTCTTCCTTTTCCTACATTTCTTGAAATATGCTTTGTAATATTTTAGGGGTCATTTCTTTTCTATCTTAATCAATTTCTGCTGTTACCTGATCTTCACCTGCTGCTTTTCCGGTTTTGAGACTCTCTATTGCCTTTTATTTCATCTAAAATAATCACTACATTAGATGCAACATAAAACTGATGGGTTAAACAAGTTAGCAAAGTCAGACCTATCCATTTATAAACAAAAAACCAATCTAAAAAATACAATGTACAGCAAAATTCTTTAATCAAAACAAAACAGAAAAAAAGAAAGTGAAAGTAACTGGCTAGAGAAATGCAAAAAAGCAAATTCCATGAATTAGATAACAGATTGTGCACTGAGCAGGAAAGCAAATGACATTTCAACTTTCGTTAGAAGATACCTTTTCAACTGTTCTAATCATGTCAAGGAGAAGTGCTACACATCTTCAGAAAAACCAGGTTTAGATTATAGTTGCTGTGTCTGAGACACACACCACTCATGCAAAAACAAATTATAATGAGAAAGTGCAAAAAGAATGCAGTCTGCTTTGTAACTAATAGTTACACCTCAACAAAAGAAAATACAAAAACCAACTGGTGGAATCTGTTACGATGGATATCTTTAGAAGAAGATAGAGCCAGAAATAATAATATTTGTTTTCTTTAAAGATATAAATGGCAATCTGTTTATTCCATTAGATGAGCTGAAAGTTAATACAAGAACAACCAGATGGTACATACATGGTTCCAATGAACTTTTAGTTTGCAATGCAAGCAGGCAGGCAGCCTGTTGTGACTATTAACATTGATAAATATCATCAAGAAGAAAAATAAGAAGGTAATAATCAGTTGATCTCACCGATGTGTGGGAACTGTGTGACTCCATCCATACAGATTATGCACATTATAATGCAAGAACTCATTGTCATTCCCTTGACTAGTACTCATACAAATTGTCTTGTCGGATATTCTTGCCTTTCTTTGGTCAGTGTCAAAGCCGTAAGCAGCCTCTGTTTTTTTTCATTTAGATAAATTAGAACCAAAAATACATGAGACAAGACATCATCATCATATTCACTATAGCTTCTTTAGTCAGCAAAGATAAGCTTTCAAAAGT
>JAXRKP010000108.1:182500-215000 GCA_037039925.1 Doris montereyensis | reverse complement strand
TGTGTGCTGAAGTCAATGTTTTAAGAGAACTTAGATTAAGAAAGTTTGATAGGTGGCCTAATCGTCTGATTTCGAGGTGAAGAGTTTTACAGAGATGGTTTATATGATGATCCATAGATAAATTATCATCGAAAGATACCCCAAGATTTTTAGCGTTCTGAGTGAATTTTTCTTCATTTTCGACCTTTATAGAGTTAGTTCCGCCTGGCCAACTGAGATCTTTTTGAATTACATAGTAATATGTCGGTTTTTTCTTCATTTTCAGTTCTAAGCTTGTTAGTAGACATCCACATTTTTACATGAGATATATATATATATATATATATATATATATATATATATATATATATATATATATATATATATATATATATATATATATATATATATATATATATATATATAATTCTATGGATTTCAAAATATAATTTGTATTTATAGACATGGCAGATTTGTAAAGTTGCGTATCGTCAGTATACATGTGATGGTCTACCTCATGCTGTTTGACAATATCACCAAGCGGTTGTGTATACAATGTATATAGTAGGGTACCAAGCATTCACCCTTGTGGAACCCCATACTTGAGTGGAAAAGAAGAAGATTGCATTTTATCAAGAGAGATAGATTATAAACCAGTCAAGCACAGTGCCCTAGACCAAAAAGTTTTCGAAAGTCGCTCAATAAGAATAGAATGGTCAAGTGTGTCAAATGCCGCGCTTAAATCAAGCAGGGTAAAGAGTGACACTTTGTATTCATCGGCAGCGCACAACAAATAATTTTGTTTCTTAAGCAAGGCTGTTTCCGTGTTGTGATATTGTCTGTACGTTGACTGATTGGGTTCGATTAATTCATATTTGAGAAGATGCTTTTTAATTGCATTGCAACGACCTTTTCCAAAATCTTCCAAATTTTCCAAAATATAATGGAGATTTTGTGAAAACTAAAGTAAGCAACGTCTAGCTGAGATTCTAATTTTTATTTTGGTGCACCAGTTGTGCAAAAAGTTTTGAAAATAAGAAAGTTACGGCGTAACAGGTATACCTTTTCAGCCTCCCTCGTACTTTACTTTGCTAAATATCATTGTATTATCATGAATGTTGTTGCTATTGTTGAATATAGTTTGTTTAAAAAATCCTTTGATTCGTTTCCTTGTATAGGAGGAAAGTGAGATGTATATGTCAAATAAATAAGGTACAAATTAACAAATAAATTTTATTTGTCAGCTTCTTGTGCAAGAAAATCATTTCGTAATGCATGGATCTACTTACAATCCAGAGACCATCAAAAGTTAAATTTGACCTGTACTTGACTATGATAGATTCCCAAACGTCTTGGGTGACGTTTTTAAAGAAATCAGGAAATATGACATTTCCCAGGCCAAACCTGAAAATATTAAAGATTCAAAATTTGATGTTCGTTATTTTGAATCCCCCCACCTCCCCCCTACACCATGATTATGTAACAACAACAAAAACTCCAAGCGCACGAACATAATTATAATTTTGGAGTTCTTACTTAATGTAATTCAGAGACGAATATCATATTGGAAAAGTAACAGTTAATTAATAGAAATATTTTGTAAAGAGATTAATTTATTTTATCGGCAATTCTCTATGGGAAATGAAATGACGTATTGAACGTACATATCCAAGAATAGGCTCCGTTGGCACCAGTAACACTCTGAGATACGTTCACTCCTTCTTGCCAGTGGACCTCTCCTTTCACTGACTTTACACGTTCATATGGCTCGTAGTTGTCTTCTACTGCAATCATGCAGGGGTCCTGCCAAAATAGTCAAAAGGAAGCAAAGCTGAACTTTCAAATGTATGCAATTTTGAAATCTCGCAAAAATAACCCAAAGTAGAAACAAATCTGCCAGCTCCTTCCCCCTCCCAATACAAAACTAAACCAAAATAAAAACAAAAGCAAAACCCACCAAGACACATACACATACACACACACACACACACACACACACACACACACACACACACACATACAAAGACCCCCACGCCCCCTAAAAGCAACAACAACCAAAACAAACTACAAAACACTAAGAACGTACAAGGAGTTATAATATGCAGGTTTTAAGATTGTTCCAAATAGTCTATCGAAAATTAATTTTGGTTTTAACACTACAATACTACGATATGAACATGTGAAGGAATACTATGTCTTATAACAAGACCTTCATAACGTTCTTAAAATTTCATGTATTGTCAGAAAAAGTAGCTTTCTAAATGACTTAGCTTTGCTCTTTGAAAAATGAAAGATCATTCACTCTTGATCTCAGGTTGCAGGGATAAGCCCTATAGAATACCACCCGGTATAGTAATCTGCAGGTTTATGACCTACACATTATGTAAGATGGCATATATTGAACAACTGGATTTTCCCTCGTTTCCCAAAGGACTAGGTGTTATATCCAACTAACGTATCATCCGAATGTGATATTTTCCACCCCACTCTTCGACTCCAGGGGTAAATTTATGTTCATGCCTATCGGATTTGTCAATTCTGACCCTTTGACACGAGAATCAGCAGTGAAGTAGTAAGTAAGATTACTTATTCCCATTGAGCTGGAATTCATTCAGGTTTCTGTAGTTTTCTGCGGGGACAGATCATTTAAGATTATTCCTTTGGTAGAACGCTGGTCTGTGCAAACATGATTTCCAAGCTATAGCTAGTACCCGTTTGCATCGGGGGGGGGGAGTGTGGAAGAGTAGTATTATGTGTCACAATAGGCGTTGTGACGTAATTGATAGTGGGTGAGTCCATAATCACAACGACACTGGTTCAAAACCCTGGCTGGCTATGATGATGTACTTTTAGGAAAGATACTTTATTCTGCTTTCCTCACTCTACTCAGGTGTGAATGAATACCCAGCTATATACAGAGAAAGATTCTATCAAGGAGTTAGTACGAATCGCCTGCCAGGTTGCCGTGTTGTAATGCTACCCAAGGAGTAGGATTCAGCATTGACCTTCCACGGGATAAGTAATGTACAGTTGGTAAGCCTGCACCTGTGCGGGGATATCGACTATAAATCCAGCGTTTTGATTTTTTCCACATGTCTTGGCAAAACCAGGGCTAGAACCCTTGCCTCAGGGTGTAAAATCAAGCTGCCCTTCGCCAGATCCCCGGCGCCACAAACTATGCACATCCATCATAATAACATGAAGCTTAGTATTACAAGACGAGGAAAGACGAAACAGGACGTGTGGTAAATCGACACGAAGGAATTTCCCTGAACCTATATACTACAACGTGTGGCGTCGGTGGTTGAGTGGTCAGGCTGCCGAACTGGGGATCACGAGATCACAGATTCGAATCCTAGCAAAACCAGGCCCGACGTTGTGCTCCTTAGTAAAGACACTTAACACGGATTTTTCACACTCGACCCAGGTGCAAAATGGGTACAAGCACTAGCTTGGGAGTAAAAACACGCGTCAGACTAGCGTCCTGTCCAGGAGGTGATTATTATCAATTGTTCAGCTTCACGCTATCGACACCGGGATAAGCTCCGGCTCTAGGGGTCGTAATGGTCTTGAAGGAACTTTACTTTTTTCTGCTTTACTATACAGTACAACACCACCTAACATATTTGCTTAATGAAGTTTTATCATATAAATAGTGCACACCAGAAGATAAATTATCCTCATTCCCCCTGCTTGTAAGGACTGAAGGTATTCATTGAGGTGCGGGAATGCCGCCTCATTCACAGTGAAAATTTTTTGTTTGTCCATGTGATCAATATCGACGTACTGGACATCCTGCACAGACAGATGAAGAAAGAAATAATAATAATTGTGGTATTAATTCATAATAAGGACAAAATTATTCCATTTGAATATACTCCATCCATGTAAAGTATCTATGTTATGTTTATTTTTCACTAATGAAACTAAGCTATCGGTAGTTTTAAACTCCACCCTTTACTCCTATTTTCATTTGACAATAAATCCCTCGTTAGCTGTTTGCCAGCGTAACTTAATAGTGATATGATTGCCTCACACATGCTTCTTAAAGTTGAAGAATACATCTATATATATAATGCTGAACATCTCAACTTTGACCGCTTATAACTCAGGAACGACTGTACCCACAACCGACATATTCTGCATATAGATTTCAAACAGCCTGTTTTATGTTCTTAGCGAATGAACTCTTGGAACAAGTCAGTATTTTAATTGATTGGAAAAAGATTCTTTTATCTGCGATCCACGAAACTTGTTATTGTTATTAAATATAATTTCTCGATTTCCGGTCATTACAATAAAAATCCCGCAAGTGAAGGAAAGGACATTGAATAATATTAAAGCCCCGATGAAACAACGACGAGACAAATATCAAGCATGGACAGAAAAAATCCCCTGGCCACCATGAGGATCGAACCTTAAGGAGTGAAGTGAGCTCGGTTTCTAGCACGCTTTCCTTTCATGGCGAGGCAATGGGTGTCGACGCAGAGGTCGCGGGTTCGATCCTCATGGGTTCGCGGTTTTTTCTGTCTATTCCTAATATCTGTCTCGTCTTTGTTCGTACGGGGCTTTAATATTATTCAAGGTCATTTCCTTCACTTTCGACAAGCCCCTCGCCTCACTGTTTATTTTTTAATAAAATAAACCTCGCATAACTTCAGTATCGAGTACTACGTAAAAACCCGCGTAATTTCAGCATCGAGCACCAATTTGATTTAATAATTGTACTTGATATCATCCGTAACCGATACAGTGGATTCTGAATTAACCGTAGCCAAAGTTAAAGAGACACAGCTTAATAATAAAGATAAATCGTAATCCAACATTATTTACGGGCATGCTTGTAATATATAATTTCCCAATCAATATTTCCCATAGCTCGTGAGAACATAATTTCATTAACTTAAGATACCTGTGTTCATTTTTTTACACTGCTTAATGACCTTAAGGGGACGTCATGGCCTAATGCACCAATCAAAAAAAACAGCTCACTAGCAATGCTTCGTTGTGGCCTGAATGTAAAGTGATATAGAAGATATGGAGAAGTTAAACAGTCACAGTTTTAAGAGAGTCGGTAATATCTCGTACAAATAGCTGCAGAGAATCTCAAACCCAAACAGGTACTAATGGTTTTAGGCGATTTAAACGCTCAAGTAGACAGCAATGTAGAAACATCAGGAGGAGTAATAGGAGAGACAACAACTTCTCCAAATGGAAAGAGTCTAGTAGATTTTTGCCTAAAGAATAACATGACAATAGACAACACCTTTTTTCCTCATAAATATATCCACAAATATACAAGAGTAAACGAAGACAGATGCGAAAACTCAATCATAGATTACATAATAGTTAGCAGCTCCCTTTCTTTACAGTACGATGAACGCAAGAATAAACAGAGGAGCTGAAATAGTGTCCATCACCTAGTAATTGCCAAAATGAGATTACCGACTGAAGAGAACAAACAGAATAGGAAAGAGAAGAAAGCTACTAAACTCAAAATAGAAGAACCAAATAAACCAATAGTAAAACATATATACCAATCTAGGATAAACAGATTTATCAATTGGAAGAGTTTGGACAAAGACCTCAAGAAAGCTCTCAAGGAAATCAAAAGCTGTTCTGGGAGCAATGAAAAGCACGAGAAAGATCAAAGCATGCCCAATGTGACAAATATTAAGAATGCTAAAGGAGAAATAATGAAATAAGACAGCGAAATAATGGAAACATGGAGAAAATATTTGTCAACAATTACATAATCCCTCCAGAACGTATGAAACAAGGAGTACAGGTCAATTAGTAAGAGTAACAAGTAATCCAGAGGAGACAGCTGAAGATGTAGATATATCAATGGAAGAAATCCAAACAGCTATAAGAAAAGTGAAATTAGGAAAAGCCCGAGGAGCAGATCAAATACATCCAGAAATGATTAAACACCAAGAGAGAGAGGCAGACAAACTATTACATGCAATATGCCAACAAGCATGGAAGTCCAAACAGGTGCCAGGCAACTGGAAAAGAGAATGGTAGTACCAATACATAAGAAAAGTTCAACAATGGAATGCTCAAATTATAGAGGGATATCACTACTTAGCGGTCCAGGAAAAGGATATGCCAGGATAATGGAAATGAGACTAAGGAACAGAGTAGAGGATGAGATTGAAGAATATCAGAGTGGATTTAGACCAGGCAGAAGTGTACAAGACCCCATATTTACAATTAGACAAATAATAGAAATATTCATTGAGAGAAACATTAACTTGCACCTGTGTTTTATAGGCTTAGAAAATGCAATTGACACTGTGAAGAGGAACGAACTGTGGCATTCTTTAAAAGAACACAAAATTTAATAGAAGCCATGAATTTTTTTACAATAAACTTTCATGTGCAGTGAGAGTAGCTGGAAACGTATCGGAAGAATTTAATGTAGTATAGGAGTAAGACAGGGTTGTGTCCTTAGTCCTCTTTTGTTAATCACATTCATGGATTCAGTCGCAATGGCATCCTCTAAAATGAAGAAAGTGAGTGTAGGTATGTGGAATCTCAAACCAGTAAATGTATCAATGTTTTGATTTGCTGATGATTTAGTTCTATTTGGAAAATCAGAAAGTGACCTTCAGACGAATATCAACATTATGAGTAATCAAGTAAATAAAAGAGGAATGAGAGTGAATGCAAAGAAAACCAAAACAATGCTAGTAACTAGGGAAGCTAAAACACGAACTCTTAAATTGGGCAGGGAGAATTTAGAACAAGTTCAAAGCTACAATTACTTAGGAGTAATGATTAACTCAGAGGGAAAACTAAGAGAAGAAATCAGCCAGAGAATCCAAAAGGCAATGGCCATATTATATAACCTTCTAGGAAAGGCATTTATAGATAAACAAGAATTGTCAACAAAAACCAAAATGGCAATATACAACACAGTTTATTGTCCTGCCCTTTAACGCAAATAAATTTAACGTTCACGGAAGGAAACAAAAAAGTCAGGACAGGGCAGAAGAAAGATCATTTTGGGTATCTAAATCCATTCACCGGAAGGTAAAATGGGATACGACAAGGAAGAAAGGTAATATCTCGTTAGAATTAGACTTAAAATCGAAAAAAATATTAACGAAACTGAATGTGCAATCTTACGTGTGGAATACCATACTCTCTAGTGGAATCAACTGCATCTTTCAAATGTTCGATACTGTTGTATCCATAGCGACACAACTGAAAACCAAGGCCCCAATATGGAGGCATAACAGGTCGACCAATTACCTGGAAAACAAGCACAAAGGCATGAACTTGATATGAACCCCAGTTACATTTATTATATCTTATTATTTTTTTCCTATTATGCATCGGGGTTCTGGTAATGATAAATATTTCGATACAAATAATAATAATATGTATTCTGAATTTTAACACAAAAGTCCCCAATGTTTGCAGCCAACCTTCCAACCTTTGTTACTGTCATGTCTAGCCAGTCTGTTACATCTTGTTCCCATCTGCGTGTTGGTCTCCTATCCCTCTTTTGCCCTCTATTTTTGCTTCTAGTATTCATTTCTCCAATGTTTTATGTCTCTTTATGTGCCCAAAATATTTGCGGTTGGAGAGAAAATGCTTCTTGAGATTTTTAATTTTGTCTGTGCGCATTGTCCCTTCGAGGTCTTTCTGATCGTTTTTAATTTGATATTTGTCATTGTGAGTCGTCGTTAATCTCTTGAGCTGCTTAGTTTCTGTTCTGGCCTAGATACTCAAAACTGTCGACTCGTTCTATTTCCTCTCTTTCTATTTCTATTTTTGTCTCCTGATTGCACTTGCCTATATCCATTATTTCTGTCTTCACTACGATTAGTATCAATCCTTTCTTTTCACTGCGTTCTTTCACTACATGGATGAGGGTCCCCATTCCTTCATCTAATTTTGACAAAAAGGAGCTGTGCCATCCACGTATCTAATATTTTTCAGACACGTCCCTGTTAATTCATCATATTGTTTTTTTTTCTGTCTTCTTCTACGTCATTCAAGATCTCTTCTGTGTACAAATCAAACAGATGAGGAGATAAAATACAGCCTCGTCTTACACCCGATGCTATTGGAAACCAATCTGAAGTTCCACATTCAAATTGCACCAATGGCTGCTGTCCTGTGTATTATCAGATGTATGAATCTTGGGTGGAATATCATGTGTTTATGTGAGTTCCATAACATTTGGGGATTTACATAGTCAAATGCCTTTGAGTAGTCTATGAAGCACATGCATACATTTTGGTTGACTTCCGGACATTTTTCAATAATAACACGCAGGTTGAATGTGTGATCACATGTCCCTCTTTTTTTTCTACAATCGGTCTGCCTTTCCCTGACTTCATCTTCCGGTTTGTTTTGTAGGCGTTTTATGATGATCTTTAACAACATTTTATTTTCATGGCTAATTAGAGATTTTGTCCTGTAATTGGAGTATTGTTGGATATCTCCTTTCTTTGGTAAGGACATAAATGTTGTTCTTTTCCAGTCTGATCTTTTGTTTTACATAGATAATATTACACCTTTTTTTCCTGGGTCCCTACTGGCTTGTATCATTTCAGCTTGGATATGATCCCAGCCTGGGGTTTTCCACCTGCTTAAGATTTTATTGCCTATTAGGTGGGAGGTTGCAAATCATATTTATCGTCTTCCTCTGAGTCTTTTGTCGATTCTTTGCTCTGCTCTAACTTTGTTTCTTGTGTATACATCTTTTCGCAATATTTCTCAATCAGTATATATTATAATTTATACATTGATACATGTATACATATATATGTATATATATATATATATATATATATATATATATATATATATATATATATATATATATATATATATATATATATATATATATATATATATTAAGCATGCTATGATGAGAATCCAATTCTCAATTTAATATACTTGGTCCCTGCTAGGTGGGTTGTCGTTAAGTTAACACATAAAGGATCACATTATTATTTACTTGCGTGTACTGTTGTACGACTTGTTCCGGCGTTGGGCCCATGAAGATGTAAATATCTATTATTCCACCAAAGGTACGGAATTTCAGACTTGGCATGTCTGACAATGCATACTCTGCAAAGCGTTATAACAATGGCCGTTAATACCATCAGCGACGAGGCAGACGGCATCATACATGTCAATGTACCAAACGAAGAGTACTAATGTACAACAAAACTTGTAGTATGCACCTGGATATCTATTCTGTGTGTGTGCTTGTGAGTGTGCGTGTGTATGTGCGTGTGTATGTGCGTGTGTGTGTGTGTGGGTGTGCGCGTGTTTCTGTGTATCTGTGGGGTTAAGAAAGATAGTGTATTTAACATTAAAGTGTGTAATGAACTAATAGTTGTATTTGGTCACATCGATGTATTCGATAGATTAAGTCGGGTGCTGTTACTGAATGTGGCTGTTGGAAAAAAAAACGCGAGGAAATAGACGCTGGTGATATTAAATGTATTAATGCACACTTCTTTGATATGTTTTTAAAATTGTGTAAATCCTTTGTTTAAACATCTCGGTAGTCCAGAGACAAGATATCGGCGTATCAACCAAAAGTTTGCGGGTTGAGTTTGTGCCTGATCTGACAGTTTGGAAAATAATCAAACCCCGCCCCCTCCCTTCCACTCCTGGCCTAGGTAGATGGATCGACACCTAGTGCTACCAGAGACGGATAATTGAAAGAAGGTCCCGTGTGCAGAATGATAACACTTTGCGCAAGTTAAAGATCAATTGGCTGTTTACAGGGTAGTCCGGGCAACAACAAAAACGAATCCTATCAAAAACCTCGAGATCACCTTGCTGTGGATGGGGATAAAATCAAATGATTTCCAAAACAAATTAGCGCGCATACACACACACACACACACACACACACACACACACACACACACATACACGTACACATACGTACACCTCATTATAAGGAGAAAATAGAGATGACACAAACCTTGAGCATTGCTATTAAAAAGGAAAACACCGTGAGTATTTCCCTCGCCGTCCTCCACACATGTGTAAAAGGGATGAACTCCGTACAAGTTGGCGTTGGGCTATATCCCATCGAACAGAAACGAAAGCAAAATGTTGACCTGAATATATAGCATTGTCAAACTACAATATTTTGCATATAAGTAATCATCAAATAAACAGATTTGCAAACCCAATATGCAGAACAAACGTAAACAAAAACGACTTTTACCCAAGAACAATCAGGGAATGAAACTTTCTTTCTTTCTTTATCAGTTCCCATTCTACCTTTCAGTGTGTGGGTTCAGATGCCCGAGATGATCTTTCTCCCGGATGCCCTGTCCTGGTATTTTCTGTATCTTCTTCACACTTTATCCGAGGTTTGCCTTTTGGTCTTTTATCTTGGGCTTTAGCACTGTATACTGATTTAGCTATTCTATTGTCATTCATTCTGTTTACATGCTCAAACCATCTCGATTGATCTGTTTCTATCTTAGTTTTTATGCCATCTGCTTTGGTTTGGTCTCTTATTGTTGTGTTTCTGATTTTGTCTCTTTTAATTTTCCTACTACTCTTCTTAGATATTTCATTTCAGCTGCTTTTACACTTCTGTATCCTCTACTGTCTAAGGTCCAGGTTTCGCTGCTATAGAGGAGAGTAAGACAATAAACTGTATTGTATACTGTCATTTTGGCTTTTGTTGACAATTCTTGCTTACATACAAATGTCTCTCCTAGATGGTTGTATATTGCACTTGCCTTGTGGATTCTCTGGCTGAATTCTTCTCTTAGTTTTCCTCTGAGTTAATCATTACTCCTAGGTAATTGTAGCTTTGAACTTGTTCTAAATTCTCCTGCCCAATTTAAGATTTTGTGTTTTAGCTTCTCTAGTTACTAGCATTGTTTTGGTTTTCTTTGCATTTACTCTCATTTCTCTTTTATTTGGTTTATTGTTCATAATGTTGATATACAATTGAAGTTCACTTTCTTATTTTCCGAACAGAACTAAATCATCGGTAAATGAAAGCATTGATACATTTACTAGTTTGAGCTTCCACACAACAACATTCATTTTCTTCATTTTAGATGATGCCTTTGCGACTGAATCCACAAATGTCATAAACAAAAGAAAACTTAGGATACAACCTGTCTTACTCCTATATCTACATTAAATTCTGCAGATATGTTTCCAGCTACTCACTACACATGTTGATTTATTGTAAAAACGTTTAATGGCTTTTTATTAAATTTTGCTCTACATTTTTAAGGAATGCCATAGTTCGTCCCTCCTCACAGTATCAAATGCCTTTTCTAAGTCAATAAAACACAGATGCAAATAAATGTTTTTCTCAAGGCATTTTTCTATTATTTGTCTAATTGTAAATATGTGGTCTTGTACACTTCTTCCTGGTCTAAATCCGCTCTGATGCTTTTCAATCTGATCCTCTATTTTTTTCCTTAGTCTCATTTCCAGTATCCTGGCATACACTTTTCCTGGTACACTAAGTAGTGATATCCCTCTATAGTTTGAGCATTCCATAGTTGATCCTTTCTCATGTATTGGTACTACCGTTCTTTTTTCCAGTCGTCTGGCACCTGTTTGGACTTCAATGCTTGTTGGCATATTGCATGTAGTAGTTTGTCTGCCTCTCTCCCTTGGTTTTTAATCAATTCTGGATAAACTTGATGTAGTCCTGGGGCTTTTCCTAATTTCCCTTTTCTTATAGCTGTTTGGATTTGTTCCATTGATATATGTACATCTTCAGCTGTCTCCTCTGGATTATTTGTTACTCTTACTAATTGATCTTTACTCCTTGTTTCATATGTTCTTGAGGGATTATGTAATTGGTGAAAATGCTTTCCCCATGTTTCCATGATTTGGCTGTCTTCTTTCATTATTTCTCCTTGTAATTCTTAATTTGTCGTATTGGGCATGCTTTGGTCTTTCCCATGCTTTTCATTGCCCCCCCAGAACAGCTTTTGATTTCCTTGATAGCCTTCTTGAAGTCTTTGTCTAAGCTGTTCCCATTGTTCCTGTTTTGCTTTCCTAGCTTCCTCTTTGGCGATAGTTCTTTTATTCCCGTAATATATCCTATCCTCCGGTCTTTTTGTTTGCAAGTATTAATTCAAGGAATCCTTCTTTTCTTTGATCTTAGTCTTGACATTCTCATTCCACCATGCTGTTCTTTTCCTATCTCCTTTAATTTGTTTCCTACTACAGACCTATTCCGTACAACTGAGGAGTGTTTCTTTGTACATCTGCCACTTTTTCTTCTATTGTGCTATCATTCAGATCCATCTGTCTTTCACTGATAAATCTTTTTATCCTAGATTGGTATATCTGTTTTACTACTGGTTTATTTAGTTCCACTATTTTGAGTTTAGAAACTTTCTTTTCTTTCCTTTTCTGTTTGTTTTCTTCAATCAGTAATCTCATTTTGGCAATCACTAAGTGAGGATCAGTAAATATTTCTACTCCTCTATTTAATCTTGCATCCAATGTACTGTAAAAAAGGAGCTGTTAACTATTATGTAGTCTATGATTGACTTTTCACACCTGTCTTCATTTACTCTTGTATATTTGTGGATATCTTTATGAAGAAAAAATGTGTTAGCTATTTTCATGTTATTATTTAGGCAAAAATCTATTAGTCTCTCTCCTTTAGGAGAAGTTGTTGTGTGTCCTTTTTTACCTATTACTCCTCCTGATGTTTCTACATTGTTGCCCACTCTAGCGTTTAAATCTCCTAAAACCATTAATTCCTGTTTGGGTTTGAGATTCTCTGCAGCTATTTGTAAATCATTTTCGAAGATATCGTTTTCTTCTTTGGTGGCATCTTCGTGTGGTCCATAAGCTATTAATAATTTAATTTCTCGTCTTTTTGGTTTAATATTTATCTCTAATAGCCGTGGGTTTATAAATTTCCAACTTTCTGGTAGCTTTTTATGCCTTTTATGCACGAGGAGGCTTACTCGTGCTCTAGCTCTATCTTTGACATCTACCCCTGAGAAGATTAAAATATGATTCTCTGAATCTGTTTGGTTTTGGATAAGCAGGGGATTAGCCCACTGTACACTAGGTAGATGGTGGGGCTGCCATCTTGAGGCCCCTTACCAGGCCTTGTTATTTTCTGTCAGGGTTAACTCCCTTAGCCTTTAGTCATTCAAGACCAGCCTGCAAGGCAGTATGTTGTTATTTTCTATCAGGGATAACTCCCTTAGCCTTTGGTCAACCAAGACCGTCCTGCAAGGCAGCAGATTGTTTTATGTCAGGGTTAACTCCCTTAGCCTTTGGTCGGCCAAGACCCGGCTGCAAGGCACCAGGAGATTCGTGGAGGGCGGGATAACCTACTCCCCCGTACATATGCTTACCTGTCCACTGCCCGGAGGGAATGAAACACCTTCCCAAAAAACAAATTTTAGACATTAGCAATCACGAAAATTTCACAAGAGTATTGGAAAAAAAACAACATTTGTAGGGATGGGCGCACTGTCTATTGATCAAGCAAGTTCTTTGAACATAAACTTTAAGCAATCAAAACAGTACAATTGTCCTCTTACGAGTAAAAACAAACCAAATGATTTAAATATGTTTATCTTGGAAAAGTTTATGCGTCTTCAGCTGCTTTGATGAAGAAAAATCGAATGTGTCACGTAAATGTTTTTAAACCTACTGCCTCAAAAGAGATGAAAAGCTGTAGTTTTCCCTAAGCAGAAAACGTTTTATACGTACTCATTCAAGTTGTAGAAATTTAATTGGCTATTAGAGCCATTATTATTATCTAGGCCCCACACACTGGGGGACTCTGTAGTCTGGAGGCAAGGCATCTGTCCGTCAACCAAAAGGTTGTGGGTTCAAGCCCCGAAGGTGGTTGAAAATTGTTCGAGTTAAAAAAAACCCCACTCTCTCTCGCTCCTCCCCCCGGTAGTCCAGGTTGATGGGTCGGCATCACGTCTCCTAATATATATGGTTAGATAGATATATAGATAGAAAGGGAGGTGAATGTTCAGGAATTGAATTCGCCTAATTCTTTTTGTCATGAAGAATGAATAAATAAATAAATAAATAAAAAATAAACTAATAAATGAATAAATAAATAAATAAATAAATAAATAATAAATAAATAATAAATAAATAAAATAAATAAATAAATAAATAAATAAATAAATAAATAAATAAATAAATAAATAAATAAATATTAAAATAAATGATTAATTATATAATCATTGTATTGATTTGTTATGGTTGTTTGCTCACATGCCATCCTGGAGGCTGATCACGGCCAAAAGCAGGCCAGACGTTGTTCAATTGATGCTTGAAAGATTTGTGATTGTTTTCTCCTAAACCATACACATTAGCTGATGGAAGACGGGTCGAAATTTGCAGAAGTTGATTGGATAAAATCAGACCATTCTCCGTGTCCATCAATAAATCCCAACTGGAAAAAAAATTCCCCCCAAAATAATTACTTTTTTTTATTCCTTCAAATAGTTTCAAGGGAATGAGACGTGATCTTTTGTATTCAATTCAATTCAATTCAAAATTTCTTTATTGTCGGTAACATTATACATAAAACAGAGACATGCAGATATTATGAAAGGCAAATAATTTAATAAAACCTGATGGGTTTTTCAGCGACATTTCAATAGAAAGTATTAATAAAATGTTAACTAAGAGGATTAAGAATCTTTTTGTAATAATTTACAGTTAAACTAAGAAATATTACGAACAATTACATAAAGCAAATGATGCAATGACAATATTTACTAGTCCACATCGAAATCAGATTTTTAAATTGATTAATCTTTGTTTCAGATCTTATATGTTCAGGTAATTTGTTCCACAAAACTGCAGCATATTTAAATGATTGTTTTCCGAAAGCAGTGGCTCTAGGTTTAAGGATATTGACTACATTTGTATATCTGACATTTTACCGTCTATCTTTAAATTGTATCAAATCTTTGAGACAGGATAGCGATAATTCATGCAAAGTTTTGAAAGTTTCAATGGCCATAGCACGCACCCTTTTCTCTTCCAGGGTTGGAAGTTGTGCAATCTCAAGAGACCTTCATATGTATTACTATAGTCATTGTATATAAACATAAGAGCTCGTTCTTGAATTCTTTTCTAATTTCCTTATATTTGATTTTTAACAGAACCGCCATGCTAAAGGACAAAAGTTAAAGTTAGAAAATAAACGTGTGAAATATAGGTCGCTTGTTTAATTTTGAGAGACATCTACCGATTCTCTTAGAGTTATTGAGAAGCCTTATGGAAAATAATTTTTATGTAGGTATCAATCTTTAATTGATAATCTATCTCTATTCCTAACAGTTTTTACATTTTCTTCACAAGATATAGAGACAGTGAATTTGAAAAATGAATTTCTTGGAAAATACCCATTTATCTAGTACAAGGGATTGGCATTTTTCTGGATTAACTTGCATAAAGTTCATATAGAACCAGTTTACTAGCACACTGCTTTCTTGTTCCAAAGTATTTATAAGCATACTACTGGCAGTAGAAGTTGACGCCAGAGGGTTTGTAGGAGCATCCACGTATTCCCTCCTAAAACAGCCCCCAATTACAGGAAACAAGCTTACTAGAGTACTCAAACAGCTGGCAGAAACAGCGGAAAAGAGTTCCAGCTGGATCTGGTCAAGAAGAAATAAGAGCTTGCTTCATAGTATTTATGCGCCTAGAGCTGTCGTCAGATGGGAGTGGGCGCTATAGAATGAATTATATCATAGTATAGAATACAAATTACCACTGAGTATGGAAAAAGCAATGACCAACTAGAAAAGTCAAGTAACAACGAGTGTGGTTAGATGTTGGATGAGTGACCAGCTGAGTATCCAAACCAGACGCGACAACCCCTCCCCCCCCACTACCAGAAGACAGAGGGGCACCGAGGAGTTATGATCAAGGTACGGCCCGGTCCCCATAGAGTGTAAGGAAGGTAAGGGCCGAAATACATGATCGAAAGGGTTTCTCTTCTTCTGGAGACTCTAAAATATAGTTCATGCTATTTCATAAATTCGAACCTCCGAACTTAAGCTCAGAAGTTAATCCATCTACCTATCTCTGTACATTTCTCCACTTTTCGATCAGTTACACTCTTTCTCTCTTTAATGCTATGCCTTTTCTATTGCCCCCCCTTTTCTCTCTCTCCCCTCTCTCTCTTGCTCTCTCTCTCTCTCTCTCTCTCTCTCTCTCTCTCTCTCTCTCTCTCTCTCTCTCTCTCTCTCTCTCTCTCTCTCCCTCTATTTATACATATACTCATATACCTACAACAACAAAAGAAAAGCCTAGATATGTCATGTATCAGACATACACAAACAAAAACAAAAATAGATAAATAAGTTACGACAATAAAATCATAGTAAAAGAAATAGCAGTAAAATAAATGAATTTCTTACATCTTTGTTCCAGTAGCTTTTCTGACCACTTGAAAAGAGAACGGATTTTGCGATACTATTTGAAAATCGTACTTCTTGTCAGTCGATGTCGCTTTACGTCGATTCAAAGGAACAGGGACTTTATATCTGTCTCGGGCCTCTGAATCAATCTGCAGAAAATTAAAAAGAATTGTGGGTATGGCATTACGGTTCAACTAAGTCTATTTTTTTAACCGAGTCCAAAGATTTTATGAGATGTATCATCAATGGCAGTCGCGTCAGTGGCTCACTGGTTAGGCTGTCAGACTTGGAATCATGAGGTCATTGGTTCAAATCCTGGCAATCCTAGGTTAGATGTTACTTTCGGAATACATTTAACACGCATATCCCCGTTCGACCCAGGTGGAAAGAAAAACCTGCGATAGACTAACGTCCTGTCCATGATGTGATGTATTACAATCCGTTCCGATTCACACTTTAAAATCCGGGAAAAACATCGGTTCTATGGGCCTTACCGAAAACATCGGTTCTATGGGCCTTAGCAAAAACATCGGTTCTATGGGCCTTACCAAAAACATCGGTTCTATGGGCCTTACCAAAAACATCGGTTCTATGGGCCTTACCAAAAACATCGGTTCTATGGGCTTTACCAAAAACATCCGTTCTATGGGCCTTACCAAAAACATCGGTTCTGTAGGCCTTACCGAAAACATCGGTTCTATGGGCCTTACCAAAAACATCGGTTCTACCTAAAACATCGGTTCCATGGGCCTTACCAAAACATCGGTTCTATGGGCCTTACCTAAAACATCGGTTTTATGGGCCTTACCAAAAACATCGGTTCTATGGGTCTTACCAAAAACATCCGTTCTATGGGCCTTACCAAAAACATCGGTTCTGTAGGCCTTACCGAAAACATCGGTTCTATGGGCCTTACCGAAAACATCGGTTCTATGGGCCTTACCAAAAACATCGGTTCTATGGGCCTTACCAAAAACATCCGTTCTATGGGCCTGCCTTACCAAAAACATCGGTTCTATGGGCCTTACCAAAAACATCGGTTCTATGGGCCTTACCAAAAACATCGGTTCTATGGGTCTTACCAAAAACATCGGTTCTATGGGCCTTACCAAAAACATCGGTTCTATGGGTCTTACCAAAAACATCGGTTCTATGGGCCTTACCTAAAACATCGGTTTTATGGGCCTTACCAAAAACATCGGTTCTATGGGTCTTACCAAAAACATCCGTTCTATGGGCCTTACCAAAAACATCGGTTCTGTAGGCCTTACCGAAAACATCGGTTCTATGGGCCTTACCAAAAACATCGGTTCTATGGGCCTTAGCAAAAACATCGGTTCTATGGGCCTTACCAAAAACATCGGTTCTATGGGCCTGCCTTACCAAAAATATCGGTTCTATGGGCCTTACCAAAAACATCGGTTCTATGGGCCTTACCAAAAACATCGGTTCTATGGGCCATACCAAAAACATCGGTTCTATGGGCCTGCCTTACCAAAAACATCGGTTCTATGGGCCTTACCAAAAATATCGGTTCTAAGGGCCTTACCAAAAACATCGGTTCTATGGGCCTTACCTAAAACGTCGGTTCTATGGGCCTTACCAAACACATCGGTTCTATGGGCCTTACCAAAAACATCGGTTCTATGGGCCTTACTAAAAACATCGGTTCTGTAGGCCTTACCTAAAACATCGGTTCTATGGGCTTTACCAAAAAGATCGGTTCTATGGGCCTTACCAAAAACATCGATTCTATGGGCCTTACCTAAAACATCAGTTCTATGGGCCTCACCTAAAACATCGGTTCTATGGGCCTTACCAAACACATCGGTTCTATGGGCCTTACCTAAAACATCGGTTCTATGGGCCTTACCTAAAACATCGGTTCTATGGGTCTTACCAAAAACATCGGTTCTATGGGCCTTACCTAAAACATCGGTTCTATGGGCCTTACCAAAAACATCGGTTCTATGGGCCTCACCAAAAACATGGGTTCTATGGGCCTTACCAAAAACATCGGCTCTATGGGCCTGCCTTACCAAAAACATCGGTTCTATGGGCCTTACAGAAAACATCGGTTCTATGGGCCTTATAAAAAACATCGGTTCTATGGGCCTTACCAAAAACATCGGTTCTATGGGCCTTACCGAAAACATCGGTTCTATGGGCCTTACCAAAAACATCGGTTCTATGGGCCTTACCAAAACATCGGTTCTATGGGCCTTACCAAAAACATCGGTTCTATGGGCCTTACCAAAACATCGGTTCTATGGGCCTTTCCAAAAACATCGGTTCTATGGACCTTACCAAAAACATCGGTCTATCGGCCTTACCGACCTTGAAGGAATTTTGCTTACAACCAATAATACACATTTATTTTGTTGTTGTTGACAATACCCAAGTTATATTTGCATATGCGCTTTCGGAATGATAATATGCTTAAGATTCCATGGGTAGTGGCGAGGAGTTTGAGGAGCTTTGACCCACCGGTTTAAACTATTATACCACCACGTCTTTTTTTTCTCTTTTTTTCTTTCTCTCCAAACCTTTGGTGAAAATCGTGCAGCTTTACTTTCTTCACTGGGCCAACTTGTGGAGTAACCCCCCAAACTAAAGGAATTTAGGTGAAATGTAGCTCAACGTCGTTCTTGTCATAAATCAACAAACACGAGGAAATGATAATACATTATATGACCTCAAGTTCTCTTAGCTTACATATTATTATTTATCAAACAATGACACTTACTGTCGTGTGAATACTTTATTAATATACAGCAAAATAAATATATACAGTACAGAGAGAGAGAGAGAGAGAGAGAGAGAGAGAGAGAGAGAGAGAGAGAGAGAGAGAGAGAGAGAGAGAGAGAGAGAGAGAGAGAGAGAGAGAGAGAGAGAGAGAGAGAGAGAGAGAGAGAGAGAGAGAGAGAGAGAGAGAGAGAGAGAGAGAGAGAGGTAATGTAATTAACTTATTTTACTTATTGTGATGCTAGAGCTTAAACCATGCTCCTCGAAACTTACGTAAAAACGCATGACGTCGTTATCAAAGTATTCTACGCCAAATGTCCAATTTGCATCTCCACTGTCTGCTGAATTGTCCAACAGTCCCACCATGCCATCGTCATTCGAGGTCAGCTGCGCGTATGAATATGAGAACGATCTCGAGGCAATAGCACACACAGGTTTTGCATCTTTGTCGTAGTCGCATTTTCTTTCACGACACGCGGTCTCATCAACCCTGCTCGGGTCACCTTGACACATGGCGGAACAGAATAAACACAATCAAAGTGAGTATCTTGTCGAGTTTAACAGGATCCGGTCTTGTCAGTGAATGCTAAATTTATAATTTAATGAACTAGTGCCTTCTTCGTCTATACAACCAATCCCGCCTCCACCTCATAACAATCCAACAACTGTCTTTGCATCCTCCCACGCCCCAAACATCCAACCAAACAAAAACCCCCAACAAAACAACAAAAACTTGATAAAACCGACAAAAAAACAAAACTATCAGAACATTAAATGGCCGAAAGCAATCCCCACCCCTACCCCAATAAGATATATTCCACACTCCCCTCCCACAAAAAATACAAAACGCTAAAAACAACAAAACAAAACAACCACAAAAAAAAGATGAAAAGCCCCTGAAAGAAAACACCAAATGAAAGAGCCAAAACATAACAGCCTCGAACAAAATATAAGTAATGGAACAAATAAATGAAACAAAAATTGGTGCATCCCCTACCCCCATTTACCTCCTCCACCCTCATACAAAAACAGAACAACTCCCCCCCCACACACAAAAACAACAAAAACAACAACAAACCCATACAACAACAACCAAGAAAAAAATAATTTAAAAACAGAAGTACAAGCATTAACGTTTTGAAATCTCAGAAGCAATGTGTAATTGTGCGTTAATAAAAATACATCACATCTCGTTGCTGAGACAAGTGAACTACTTAAGGATATCCTCAATATGGTTTTGATTTCTGAAGTTGAAAGAGACCAACCAGTTCGGGGGGGGGGGGGGGGGGGCGGCACCTGAAGTGATTTTTTTGGCTTTTGAGTTTAGGTTTTTGCTTTTCATATGTACATGAGTAACTGTCACAATACAGTCATGCTATATCATTGAAAAGTTTGTAGCGTCCTTGGTTGCCATTGAAACGGCCGTCATCTTGGATTTGATTACATTTTCAAAATCTACCTCCTCCCTTAGTTATGAATAAAAACACTCAAAACCTGTGCAGATCGATTTTCCATTCAATATCTAAAGAGTGACGTCGGTTTTGTTTTGGATATTTTGGATAGTTTTATAAAAATGAAATTTTGAAAATACTATATATCGTGAATGTACAAAAACGGCATGTTTTTACCACAAAAAAAATTTCTCAAAAAGTTTACAATATGTCAAAAAAGCTCGACGTCGGTCTATTAACATTGACAAGAGGAACCTGTGTGCCAAATATAATACAAATCGTTCGGTAAATGGCGGAGGAGATAAAATTTTAGTGTGGAAAAACTACATTTCGAGAAAAATGTAAGTAAAACAATCAAAAGAAAATAACACAAAACAAACGCTTTAGACGGTTTTCCCTTGTTGTAGCACCCTCCCCCCTTACTCTTTCACAGTCTCTGGCATTGTAACTAATGTAAAGAGGATTTAAATGTGCACTGTTGTGAAAACAGACGTCGAAATGACCAGTTTTTTTCTCTCCTCTATATCCTGTGCTTGTGCGCCTGTTTACATACATACTGAAGCGCAACGCCTCGTATATCACACAGCGATGGGCCGAAGCGTCGATCGGTGTCAGCAGAAACAAGGTCAAGTCGGTGTTGCCACATTAATTTGGTGATTAACCGCCAATATACAGGTTTTTACTGCCCTCTTCTCAGTCAGTGTTGGGGTAATTTACGTCAAAATTTTAAAAATTGTTTTTAACTACCCTCGCCTACAAAATATTTTGTAAAAAAAACCCATGAACTTGTAGATAAATTATCGTTCTACCAGAATATGCAAAGAACAGAAAATCAACTTTTTGGTCCAAAACTCGCCAGTCCAGGTGCCGCCCCTCTCCTCACTTAATGCACTTATTTATATAGCATTTTCTCATTTCAAATGCTTACCCTCTGCTTCTGGATAACAGTCCATCCGAGTGTGTCCTGGATGATAGATGATAGGAAAGCATTATATTTTGAGTCGGCATGGTGAAGAGAATAAGTTAATGTTTAGGACTACCAAAGAGGGTTTTGTAGTTTAGTTTATGTGCTAATGTATGTTTGCTGTCTTTATCAGCTCCCATTCTACCTTCCGGTGTATGGGTTTAGATGCCCGAAATGATCTTTCTCCAGGCTGCCATGTCCTGACATTTTCTGTTTCCTTCCGTGAAAGTTAAATTTCTTTGCTTTATTCCATGTTCCAAAAATCACAGTCTGTATTCTTTTCCAGACTCGTCTTCAGAAATTCGAGCCGGCTATATCATCGTACATACTTCTTTGAATCAGTTTGGTTTTGGACAAGCAGGGGATTGGCCCACTATACCATAGGTAGATGGTGGGGTTGCCACGTTGGGGTTAAGTCCCTTAGCCTTTGGTTGCTCAAAGCCAGTCCTCAAGGCAGCATGTTGTTATTTTATGTCAAGGTTAGCTCCCTTAGCCTTTGGTCGTCCAAGACCCGCCTGCAAGGTAGCAGGAGACTCGTAGAGGGCGGGACCGCCTAATTCCCATACATGTGCTTACCTGTCCACTGCCGAGACTAATGTATGTTATGGTTTTAATTCCTCATATGCGCAGAATGTGTATTATGCCATTTCCGACAAACAATGATAACACATTTTTTTTAGCAAATTAACTCCACAAACTGATGGGTTTCTTTTTCATGGCTGGCTTGTGATTAACTCTGTGTGTATTTGTGTTTGTGTGTGTATGTCTGATATATATATATATATATATATATATATATATATATATATATAATATACTCACCACATTTAAAAACGCACCACTGGATTACTCCTTTTGTTATTGAAACAGGCACGTTTATAAAATCGTTTAAATTCTTTCTATATTTTCGTTCACATTAAAAAAACAATGTTTTGCTTCAAGTGTATTTGGATAAGAATAAATTAACACAAAGTCAAAGTCAATCATACAATATTTATCAAAACACCATACAAAAATCGGGAAATAAGACCTTTTGAATAAATTTTAAATCACATCGAATGTGTCTAATAACTTGTGTGGCCCCCTCTTGCATGCACACAGGCTTGAATCCGCCTCCTCATGGACCCGATGAATCTCTGTATGAATTTCTGCAGGATGGCTTGCCATTCCTCCTGCAGAGCGTGCTCCAATTCACAGATGGTGTTTATGACTCGGTTGTTGTATGTGCGGTGTCCAAGCTCATTCTAGAAATGTTCTATGGGCGACATATCCGGTAAATATGATGGCCAGTCCAACAGGTCAAAGATCTGTTGCCGAATAACGTCAATCGTAATACGGACAGTGTGGGGGCGAGCGTTGTCCTGCTGGAAAACGTGGAAGCCTTGATGCGCCTGGAAAGTGGGGATGACACTTGTAATGTTTTCATCCCAGTACACCTAGGCGGTAACCGATTCTCTAAACACGTGAAGAGATGTCCGATGATGGTACCTGATGCCTCCCCACACGTAAACACTGCCTCCTCCATAGCGGTCACGTTCCTTGACGCAATTTGGAGCAAATCGTTCTTCTCGCCTTCTTCAAACGAAGACTTCCATCAGGGTGGGAAACGTTAAATAGGCTCTCTTGTGTGAAGACAACTGAATTTCAGTATCGTCCAATCATTCTTTGATGCTGGCGGGCCCAAGCGAGACGACCCTGGCGTTGCCGATAATTCAGTACAGGACCAATGTATGGTCGGCGACAGTTAAAAATCCCGCATTCCTTAATCTGTTGCGGACGGTATTTGGGTGCACTGGTCCTCTATTGCCAACAATGGTGATGGCTATGTGGTATGCCGTTTGGAACCGATTACGCAAGTGGGTAAGCACAACATGGCGGTCCTGCGCTTTCGTTGTCACTCGTGGTTCCCCACTTCGCTGACGAGGTCGGACACTACCTGTGGCATCATGTAGTTACAACAATCTTGAGATTAAAGTGTGGTGACAATTCATCAGTCTGACAACTTCCCTGCAAGGCGTGCCGCATTGAACAAGTCCTATGACGATGTTACGCTCGTCATGACTCAGAACTATGTGTCAATGAGCAAATTAACGAAATGAAGTAATGATTTTTCAATTCCGAACATACTACACATTTACTGTGCAAACATTGGTGTATTTTTATCAACGCATTTTCATGCACGGTATAAAAACGTGATTTCTTCTGTCCAATTACCACGTGAAGAAGAAGAAGAAGAAGAAGAAGAAGAAGAAGAGAGAGAGAGAGAGAGAGAGAGAGAGAGAGAGAGAGAGAGAGAGAGAGAGAGAGAGAGAGAGAGAGAGAGAGAGAGAGAGAGAGAGAGAGAGAGAGAGAGAGAGAGAAAGAGAGAGAGAGAGAGAGAGAGAGAGAGAGAGAGAGAGAGAGAGAGTGAGTGAGTGAGAGAGAGAGAGAGAGAGAGAGAGAGAGAGAGAGAGAGAGAGAGAGAGAGAGAGAGAGAGAGAGAGAGAGAGAGAGAGAGAGAGAGAGAGAGAGAGAGAGAGAGAGAGAGAGAGAGAGAGAGAGAGAGAGAGAGAGAGAGAGAGAGAGAGAGAGAGAGAGAGAGAGAGAGAGAGAGAGAGAGAGAGAGAGGCAGACAGGCAGACAGATAAACAGACAGACAGACAGACAGACAGAGACAGAGACAGAGAGAGATATTTCTCAGCTCAAATGAATGTAGGCTGTCCTAATGTCGCGATTTAATATTTTAACGTTATTCCCTGTATGATTAATGTGAACAATAAAATAAAAACGTACCTGTCATGTCGTCACCACCACCATCATCATCATCATCATCATCATCATCATTTCTGAGAGAGAGTGGCACAGCTATTGCAATGATAAGGACGACAATTAGAAGAGCGGCTAGCACGAGATAAATCCGCCTGTTTACTTGGGTGGGCATTTTGGCTGTGGATGTCGACGTGAATCACAGCCACACAAAGAGTTTCTGAGAAGACATTAATTGGAGAATAACACCATATAAAGAAAGTGTTTTTATACAAGAATAGATAAAGTGGCGTAGCTAGGTGTAGGCTATAAAGGCTTAGCCCCACCTTTAGATATGATTTAATTACAAGTCATATTAAAAAAGTTATTATTCTAAACTATTACAGTATTGTAATTTTCTACTTTCATTCCTAAAATATTACGCTAGGCTTTTTAGATCTCTAGGTCCAGCTCTACATGCTTATGCACGTAGCCAATCGGTAGAAACCACTCTAAGCACTACGGTAGAAACCACTCTAAGCACTACCAAACGTTAGATCTAGACAATAAAATGAAAGGTCAAGTCTTTTCCACACGGATTTTCCCATTTTAATTATTATGGTATCGTTCTAGATAGTGTAATACATGTATATGAAATAGAGAGAAGGTCTTCATCAATACCATGGCTAAAAATGCTGGTATTGAGGCTCAAGCACATCCAGCCCCAAATGCTTTTCAAATGGGTACTGGATGAACGTTCAGGGTACTTGGTACCCTTGAGTAATCAACGCTTGTCATCGTGGTATCGTGCATGCCGAATTTAGGCCGATATGCACATGAGAGTAAAAATGTTTTCAAGGTTAGATCTAGTAACGTCTGGCCTTGACTCAACGCAGGCGAACGAGACAGTAAGAGAAGGTTGAAGGTAATATTAAAACAAGAAGAAGAAAGATGTTTCGGCCTCTCTCACAAGATACATTATATAGCATATATATGTGTCTTATCATAAATGTTTGTATCGTGTGTAGACTTTTGATTTTTTATATTGTGATTTCCTTCTGACACTTTTGTACATTACGAGCGGGTAACGGGAACAGTTCATTTTTGACACAATATAAAATCTAGATCAATGTAGTTATGGTAGTAACAATTTTATACACAATACGTGTAGGTCTACATCAATAACGTATTTTTCCGTCAAGAAATATGACCATTTACCGGTACTGTAGTGTATGCCTAGATCTAGATCTAATTTTGCTCACTTGTGATATGAGTATGAAAGATAAATTACGCTGACCACCTCTTAAGTTAGTCTTAAGTATAAATTTGAACTTTCTCGGTGGAGATAAAAAGCTAGAGATGATGTGTGCAATTCATTTTTCTAGCTTATGCATTGTGTAACAGTTATTTGCATTATCATGTGGCAACAAGCTCATTAAAATCAACCACATGTTTCTGACAGGCCTAGCTTCGCCACTGAATGAATAGCAGATACATATTTATTTTATTTTGATGTGTATGAGTGGCAAGAAAAAGTTAAGAGTCGCGTCTTGGTTAGAGCCTGATGCATGTACTTGAAAATAAAATTTGAAAGCGATGATATATTGTTATGATCGTTTGAAATGCAACACTCACAAGAGGTGATTTTCTAATTTATTCAATTCATGTATCTTTCGTCAATGTTTTCAAATGGTTTAAAGGAGCACGCAATTAGACTTCTATGCCAAAAAGGGGACATGGTTGTGAAAATATAATTTGTCACCATGTTTTTACAATGAATACAGCACGAATGTCTGTAAATAACAAGACAATAAATGTATATTGCTATAATCAACTGGCACGCATTAATAAAACCATATCTTGAGCAAAACATTCGACGCTTATATTTTCTCAGTATGATAATCAAACGCACAAAATGAGATAAATCTTTGGTTATGTCCTTTTGCCTCTTTCCTGAATCGAACAGAGTAACCAAGCACATGTTGTAGGAAACCTCAGCGAGTCTTTAAAAGAATATAATTCCACTTGAACAACGTACTTGGTTCTGGACTTATTAATAGTCAAAGATGACAGGTCATGGCCTCCGTATATTATTGCATCGAAGCGTCGCCCATAAATAACAATCCATTTGTTGATCATTTTCTATTACCTGCTTGCAATTAGATGGTCGCGGTCATAACTCAGTTGCGGCTTTTACATTGTGATTATGTTATGAAGGAAGCCCGCGATACTTCTTGATCAGCTCTCTTTTCTACCATTTCTACTGGCTTTTTGACGATTTTCGTTCGCTAATTTCCAGTAATTGAGAACTGTCGATGTGACTGAGTCAGTCAAAAAATCAACGTTTATTGCGCCAACTAGTCTGAAATTCCACCGCCTCTTAGTCTTTAACATTGTTATCACGATAGCATGTGGCTGAATTGTATCCATAACTTGACATTGCCAGTTCAATCTCAATGATCTACTTTGTGGAATATGCTTGAAATACAATGTTAAGGCCCATTCCTCTCTTCTTCATAACTTATAGTCAATTTCATTTCGGTAAATACATCTTTTTTTTTAAATATTACAGTGTTTCATATTGCAATATTTTTCGTTCAATTTTAACACAAAATCATAAAAACTATACGTGCCACCGACATTGTAAAAAAGCGCAAACAAAACAAACCCACCCACATATTCAAGAGTATACAGTAAATACTCAGTTTGAAAAGTTCACTGTCTTCTTCGTGACATTTCAATGGTATCGATAAAACTGTATAAGAACAATATACAATTACATCAATGTAATTGCTTTATTGCAACGCTTCGTTTAATGTTAGTAAATGTAAAGCTGAAAAAAACAAGCAGAATAGTATGAATCCAAAGAAGAAGACAAAGGCGTAGAAGACGATTCTGTTACATTTAAAACAAAGTATGAATTTGCTATTCAGATTGACATGAAAGGAAAACTTAGGATGTAAACCTTGTAAAATTAGATGCGTTACAATCACTTCATATTTTGCAAATACTATAAAGAAAACTTTTCTGTTTCGAGCTAAAAATTTTTTTTTGCAAAATAATAAATAAATGTATATTGCGATATACGTTCTCAAAGAACTGCACATAATTTGAACTTGATATTCTGATGTAAAATGACAAAGTTATCACTATCAGCAAAAAAAAAAAGTTGCCCATATGAAGTGAACATGACTATAGTTGTTTCTCAGTCTATCGGGTGTGCATATAATCGCCGGCTAATGTCCCCATGTAGCATACGATGTCACCCGGAGGACCCTCAAGCATTTCCTTACCCATTAAAAGGATTTTCTGTTTCCCTGAAATTGGGGGTGAATGATAACCGCGGCATTCGTTTGGCTGTGGTGAAAGTGAAAGCGTCCCTAGCAACTAAACTATCCGATAGTGTTCTCATGTCATCAGCTGAGATTACAATGTTTCTAATGACACTTTTCCGTGCTAGAGCAATTCAACGTGTAGGTCACCACAGTTGAAATGTAAATATTGTAGATCGTTCGTTTAAATGCTTCATCGTTATTTTAATATGATAAACAGTAGTACCTATAGCAAGCTAATTTTCAGTTTCAGCAAAAGGCATAGTTATGATCCTTTACATACCTGAGCACGAATGTTTTCCAACCCCGCGTACAGATAGTTATGCAGGAATTGAGAACATGTTTTACTGTTTGTTGACATTTACACAGTGGACAAATTGTGTCGCCTTTGGTTTACATTCAGGTCATTGGGTACACGTGTCGCGTAACACGACGTACATGTTTTAACAACGTAGATCCACAGCAGGGCAATTTGACATTTGACATTGAGGTCAGAAAGCATTGTCTGAACAGCAATCATAGGCAAATTACCAGTGAATACTACAGTAAAATAAATATTTTTAATCCTTCGTTTTTCTCTCTCTTTATCTCACTCTTTTTCTTCTACCATATCAACATAATACTCTTCATCACACTCGCCTTCCTTTATCATCGTTGTCATCTTCATCGTCGTGGTCGTTGTCTTATACACACATGCAAACACACATCATCATACCAAAACTACAAGAGCATCAACAAAAACATCAAGCAAGAGGCAAACTTAAATGTTGTACCTCTAAATCACAACAAAATGATCTCATTGCACGACAAACTGATTTGTAGCGTAGCAAATACAAATAGAGAAAGATAATAATAATATCACTCCCACTGATCTACCATAGAAAATGGCCCAGCGTATCTTTAATGCGCTGGTGATGATGAATTATCCTGGATGAGAGTAGACTTGATAAGACTAGAGTGGAAGACAAAACCGACAATGCAGCTGGACAACCACAACTGAGTCATTCCCTATGAGCGGACACGATCGCCGAGAATGCTGAGTTATTTATAGTTGCGATGCCATGTGTTTTATTAAGACAAAACCAACGATTTATAGGCGATCTTTGATAAAACGTTCCCTCGATAGAAAATGTTAACAAATTAACCGTCAAAGCAGAAGTGGCAGTTGTAGCAAACAGTACCAACAGTTAAAACAAAAGAAGCATCGGGTAATGATTTCAACTAACTGAAGCATGTTTTTATTCATATTAAAAAAGCTCTCTCTCTCTCTCTCTCTCTCTCTCTCTCTCTCTCTCTCTCTCTCTCTCTCTCTCTCTCTCTCTCTCTCTCTCTCTCTCTCTCTCTCTCTCTCTCTCTCTGTCTCCATCTGTCCCTCTCCCTCTGTCGCTCTCTGTCTCTTTGTCTGCCCCCTTCTCTCCCCCTCTCTTTCTCTCTTTCTCTAATTCTGTCTATGTCTCTGTCTGTCTGTCTGTCTCTCTCTGTCTCTGTGTCTGTCTCTCTGTCTCTCTTAAAATGTCTGTCTGTCTGTCTGTCTGTCTGTCTGTCTGTCTCTCTTTCTCTCTCTCTCTCTCTCTCTTCTTTGTCTGTCTGTCTGTCTGTCTGTCTGTCTGTCTGTCTGTCTGTCTGTCTGTCTGTCTGTCTCTCTCTCTCTCTCTCTCTCTCTCTCTCTCTCTCTCTCTCTCTCTCTCTCTCTCTCTCTAATGTCGAGCAAAAAACTGACTTACACAACAATCAAATGTTTAAAGAAGAGAATGACACATGTTACATATACTTCCCCTTACATAAATGGCCTAGCATGAGTTGGCATATCAGTTTGACTAGTGATTTTGTTAAATTTTATTTGTTATGAAAGAAGTACTTAATATTCGAGGTGTACTTTTAAGTAAAGTGTAATCGATAATATGTTTATGGTGTTGACAATCACCCACCAAGGAACCTGATAATTTAGGGCCTGCTAATCTTTGTGATTTTAAACAACTTCATATTTGTCTTGAAAGAAGTGCTTATCATTGAATGGACTTGAGAGTGAAAAAAAGGAAAGGAAGTCAGCCGCCGACGTATATTTTTAGCCTTGACTGCTACACCCTACCACCAACATAACCACAGTCTATAATAGAGTGTCTATGGTGTTGACAACCACCGACACCGGAAGAAGATAACCATATCTGGAGAACTCTGCCAAGGATCGACTACTTACTGCTTCTTAGATAGCTTCTATGGAATGAGTTTTCAATCGTCAAGATGTATTCTAAAGTAAAAGTCAACCGCTTACCTACGTTTGTGGCTTTGACAACTACCACTGAAAAAACTCAGCTACTGAAAACATGGACAGTCAAGCAACTAAGAAATAAATGAAACAATAACCATGCCAAGAGACGCTTTTAGAAATTTGAAACCAATTTTGATATAAAGATCAATTTCAATCCACTAGACATTTGTTTCGGTTTCTTTTTGTTTGCGCATATGAGAGTGCTTGGTATTAATTACAGAGTTCAGTCAAAAGACAGAAAGCACGGACACTGTGATTTCTTAGCAGAATCCCCAGAATAAGCTAGGTAGAGAAAAAAGCCACACCGAAACAGTTCTAGGAAAATATAAACGTCCAAAGATTTCTCATACACAACATGGAGGCAAGGCGAATTGATATATTTCAGCCACGTCGTGAGAAAAGACAACCTCGAAAAGCTAATGATGCGTGGAATATTTGAAGGAATATGGGGTAAAGGAAAAGAAAGAAAAAACAACACAACAGCTATGGACGACCTCGAGGAATTTGTCACAATCAATGTCTGTCATTTCCGTAGGAAGACACACGTAATATTATACAAATAAGATGTGGGCACAATGGAAATAGTATTTATTACACAAGTACATTTCCATCAAGTTCTCAAGTCCTTAGATCAAGTAAGAATATTTCCGATGAATACACAAGAATTATATTTTAAGAAGCGCAGGGATGTTTACATTACTAAAGAAGACTCCTCTCCCAAACTCCCCTCCAAAAAAACAAAACAACCCAACAACAACAAACTACAAAAAAAAAACCCCACAACAAATTAACAAATTATCATTTTTTTTCTTTTAAAGGAGAGTCATCTAAGTTTAGAGACTGAATATGTTTTGAATGAATTGACAATGCCATTATAAGTAATAAAAAAAAATCAATCTTTGCTATCGGGTATTTTTGATGAAAGGCTGGATAAGAACAAAAATCGCATCCGTCATGTAGTTGACAAATGAAATAAATTCTATTTTTGAACATTTCTTTATTTTCCATATATTCTGAGTTGATCATGATTTTTCTTTTGTAGAGAAAACCACCTGAATATAAGTCATCAATATTTTTTCGGAGGGTATTTATATGAAAATGTCTTGTAAAGTCATAATACTTCAGTCCGAAATACATTTTCTATGTGGTTTATAATTGGTGTCGTATATTCCGGGCCTAGTATAAATACCGGGTCTATTTGTTAGTTGTTTCCATTTACTATTACTATTAAACAAGCGCCTTATCCAATTGATTTTTAATGCCCGAATGAAATTGCCAACATCAACCATGGCTAAATCACCTTGTTCTATCTCATTTCTTGCTATGTTCCTTTTTATTTTATCCCTCTTATTGTCCCATAAAAGTATTGACCATGTCTTGGAGTTCTTTTATCAACTTGGGATCTGGGTCAGGAAGACCTTCTAAAACGTGTAGAATCTTGGACAAAAGCATTGATTTAATTACCACAATTTTTCCATATGGGGGTAAGGTATATTTTCCTCCAATGAATTATACTTTGTTTTTATTTTATCCATATGTTTCATGATGTTGATGTTTGAGATATTTTTTAAGTCGGTTGAGAATTATATACCTGAAATTGGGAAACTGTTTTTTTTTTTTTTGGGGGGGGGTGTCAAGATGAACTTACTTGCCTTACTAAACCTTGATTTAGGAGGTCTCGTACATCCGAACCATGTCAAAATTGATTTGTCAAAATTGATTTTAAGCCTGAATATCGAGAAAATTCATGCATAGTATTCATGCAGCCGTCAAATGACTCTTCACTTCCATAAAGAAAAGACTACTGTCATCAGCATATTGATTTATCTTTATATTTGGGGCAAACATTTCATACCCTTTAATGTTTGTATTGTCTCTTATCAAATGTACTAATATTTCGCTGGCTAAAATGAATAGATAAGGTGATATGTTTGTTTCAACGAGGAGAGATTATTAATTGATAATCATATACATTTACATTTCTTTACTAATAGCCTGGTTGTTCTTTGCAAATGAATACCTAATACCTAATCTGCTTGAGTCAGATGCAAATGAGTACCAACTTGAGTTGTGAGAATAATCTACGACACACTAGCATCATGTCTATATGATGATGTATTATCACATGTTTTGTTTCACGTTATAGAGACAAGGGTATGCTCCGACTCTTGAATGAACTTTCTTTTCTTTTCTGGCTAATTTATGCGGTTGTAAGTTTCTAAAAGCAAGCAAACACCACTTATAAAAGATCCAGTTAATAGGATATTACACCAAAAGACAGCATTGCTTTTATAACTAATCCTCTGGTCTCGTTTAATCTTTGCAAGCATGAATGTATTATCATTGATTTAACTCGCGCCACAGGCTTAGATTCGTTCAGTTTGTAACTTAAGTCATGATATGTATGTGTACCGAGGCCCGCCTCGATGTGTACGGTAGGTGGAATCATGTCAGGTGACCTTGTGGCCCGCTATATCTTCTCACGTATTACACCGTAAGCATATTATGATACGTCACTAGAAATATAGAGTTAAAAGAAGTAGGTCCATGGAATTGTGTCAAATATCCCCTCCCCCTCACTCACTTTCTCTCTCTCTCTCTCTCTCTCTCTCTCTCTCTCTCTCTCTCTCTCTCTC
>JAXRKP010000108.1:170000-172500 GCA_037039925.1 Doris montereyensis | reverse complement strand
CTGCTTTGGTTTGATCTCTTATTGTTGTGTTTCTGATTTTGTCTCTTTTAATTTTCCTTCTACTCTTCTTAGATATTTCGTTTCAGCTGCATGCAATTTACTGTATTCTCTACTGTCTAAGGTCCAGGTTTCACTGCCATAGAGGAGAGTAGGACAATAAAGTGTGTTGTTTACTGCCATTTTGGTTTTGGTTGACAATTCTTGTTTACCTACAAATGCTTTTCCTGGATGGTTATATATTGCACTTGCCTGTTGGGTTCTCTGGCTGATTTCTTCTCTTAGTTTTGCCTCTGAGTTAATCATTACTCCTAGGTAATTGTAGCTGTGAACTTGTTCTAAATTCTCCCTGCCCAATTTAAGATTTTGTGTTTTAGTTTCCATAGTTACTAGCATTGTTTGGTTTTCTTTACATTTACTCTCATTTCTCTTTTATTTAGTTCATTGTTCATAATGTTGATATTCGACTGAAGGTCACTTTATGATTTTCGAAACAGAACTAAATCATCGGCAAATGAAAGCATTGATACATTTACTGGTTTGAGCTTCCACATACCTACATTCATTTTCTTCATTTTTGAGGATGCCTTTGCGACTGAATCCATAAATGTGATAAACAAAAGAGGACTTAGGATACAACCCTGTCTTACCTATATCTACATCAAATTCTGCAGATGTGTTTCCAGCTACTCTCACTGCACATGTTGGTTTATTGTAAAAACTTTTAATGGCTTTTATTAAATTTTGCTTTACATTGTATTCTTTTTAAAAATGCCACAGTTCGTTCCTCCTCACAGTGTCAAACGCCTTTCTAGATTGATAAAACACAGGTGTAAGTCAAAGTTTTTTCTCAAGGAAGTTTTTAAATTTATTTGTCTAATTGTAAATATGTGGTCTTGTACACTTCTTCCTGGTCTAAATCCGCTCTGATGCTCTTCAATCTGATCCTCTATTTTTTTCCTTAGTCTCATTTCCAGTATCCTGGCATACACTTTTCCTGGTACACTAAGTAGTGATATCCCTCTATAGTTTGAGCATTCCATAGTTGATCCTTTCTCATGTATTGGTACTACCGTTCTTTTTTCCAGTCGTCTGGCACCTGTTTGGACTTCAATGCTTGTTGGCATATTGCATGTAGTAGTTTGTCTGCCTCTCTCCCTTGGTTTTTAATCAATTCTGGATAAACTTGATGTAGTCCTGGGGCTTTTCCTAATTTCCCTTTTCTTATAGCTGTTTGGATTTCTTCCATTGATATATGTACATCTTCAGCTGTCTCCTCTGGATTACTTGTTACTCTTACTAATTGATATTTACTCCTTGTTTCATATGTTCTTGAAAGATTATGTAATTGTTGAAAATACTTTCTCCACGCTCCATGATTTGGCTGTCTTATTTCCTTATTTATCCTTTGGCATTCTTAATTTGTCGTATTGGGCATGCTTTGGTTTTTCTCATGCTCTTCATCCCCCCTCCCCCCCCACAGGACAGCTTTTGATTTCCTTGATAGCTTTCTTGAAGTCTTTGTCCAAACTCTTCCCATTGTTCCTGTTTTGCTTTCCTCGCTTCCTATTTGGCATCCTTTTTTCTTTTGATCTTAGTTTTGACATTCTCATTCCACCATGCTGTTCTTTTCCTATCTCCTTCTATTTGTTTCCTGCAACAGACCTCTTCAGTACACCTGAGGAGTGTTTCTTTATACAATTGCCACTTTTCTTCTATTGTGCTATCATTCAGATCCATCTGTCTTTCACTGATACATCTTTTTATCCTAGATTGGTATATCTCTTTCATTATCAGTGTATTTAGTTCTCTATTTTTAGTGAAGTAGTTTTCTTCTCTTTCCTTTTCTGTTTGTTTTCTTCAGTCAGTAATCTCATTTTGGCAATCACTAGGTGATGATCACTAAATTATATCTGCTCCTCTGTTTACTCTTGCATCCAATGTGCTGTAAAAAAAGGAGCTGCTAACTAACATGTAGTCTATGATTGACTTTTCACACCTCTCTTCATTTACTCTTGTATATTTGTGGATACCTTTATGAGGAAAAAAAAGTATTGGCTATTTTCATGTTTATTCTTTAAGCAGAAATATATTAGTCTCTCTCCATTTGGAGAAGTTGTTGTCTCCCTTGCTTTACCTATTACTCCTGGTGTTTCTATATTGTTGTCTACTCTAGCGTTTAAATCTGATAAAACCATTAGTTCCTGTTTTTGTTTAAGATTCTCTGCAGCTATTTGTAAATCGTTTTCAAATGTATCTTTTCTTCTTTAATGGCGTCTTCGTTTGATCCATAAGTTATTAATGATTTAATTTCTCTTCCTTTTGGCTTAATATTTATCTCTAATAGCCGTGGGCTTTATAAATGTCTAACTTTCTAGTAGCTTTTCATGCCTTTTATGCGCTAGGAGACCTTTTCCTGCTCTAGCTCTATCTTTGACATCTACTCCTGAGAAGATTAAAATATTTTTTAGTCCTACATTTTCTATTCCTTGTCCTTTTTCTT
>JAXRKP010000108.1:162500-165000 GCA_037039925.1 Doris montereyensis | reverse complement strand
TCTACAATGTACTTACTTACTTTCTTTCTTACTTTACGTACACTGTACTTACTTACTTCTTACATACTTCACTTACAATGTAATTACTTACTTACTTTCTTACTTACTATACTTACGATGTACCTACTTACTTACTTTCTTGCATACTTTACCTACAATGTGCCTACTTACTTGCTTACTTACTTGCTTTATTTACAATGTACTTATTTTCCTATTTTCTTACTTACCTAAGCTACAATGTACTTACTTTACTTACAATGTGCTTATTTACTTACTTTCTTTACTTTCTTTCTTACTTACTTTACTACACTGTACTTACTTACTTTCTTTTTTACTTCCTTTACTTGCACTGTACTTACTTACTTACTTTCTTACTTAATTTACTCACAATGTACTTACTTACTTACTTTCTTACTTACTTTACTTACAATGTACTTGCTTACTTACAATACATGCTTGCTTCATTTCTGACACGTTTACAAGAGATCTATGAACTTGTCACCATCTTTGGTAGTTTAATATAGTGCATCAACGAGGTCTGAACATGGGACGATATTCTGGCAAAAAAACTGACCTTACCTTGGTGATAAGAAAGTTGGAAGTGTGTTTTTTTTGTTTTTATTGCAGTCGCAGCGTTCGGTTATGTCTCGTTATATCCGGTACAGTTTATCAATGGTTTGCGAAATACATGAAGTGCTGTCAATGGTCGTGATGATGACGCTTAAGGCCGAAAATATACTAAGCTCGGTTTGAAGGAGACAGATGAAGGAAAGAAGTCACAGGCCAAGATTACAAATGTAATAGAGTGTTGAAGGACGGTCTATATTGTATTGCACCTACTTGCAGCTACTGTTCATGGTTCGTCAAAGTGAAGTGGAACGTGCTGCATTTCAACTTGCTGGACGGACGCGATGAGCGATCGCTCATTGTCTCACCGGATGTCAGTGACGTCACTGAGTCTAGCAGGAGATGTATCTGGTCCAATATCTTTTTAATGGTTGATGGGATCAAAAAATCTGATTTCAAATTTGAAATTAGCGACTCAAATTCAAGGCAAGATTAGAGCCGAATTTAGTTTTTTTCAATTATAAGATGATTTTGTATCAATTCTCCCACCGCGACGGGGAGCAGTGGCGGGAAGATTGTGTCTGACACGGTGATGAAGCAGATATTATAATATAATGGGTAGTACAACCGTTGTAATTTATCTCTTGTGCACAGCATTTATTACAGATTACTCAATTCAATTCCTAAAAATAATGGCTGTCTTTCCACCACAAAAAGAGCAGGCGCTAATTAATGCAGTTGAATCGAGACCGACCTTATATGACAGAGGAGAGAAATTACAGCAACAGAGATAAGAGATTGAATTTAGAAGGTTCCATTCGAAACTACTCCTAAAGTTGATCGAGTCCTGTCGCAACATCGGCATTAGATGGTGATATTCACCACACACATTCCTTAACTTGTTGATGGAGTGAATTGACATTAAACGCCGTTTGGTGCGCCTTCTTCGTAAATACAGCATCAAAGCTAACTTGCTTTTCTTGAAAGCGCCATTGTGTCAAATACAGTGACTAAGTGAGTTGCTTTCAACGATGAATAGTGTATTACGAGCTTATTAAAAAAAAATGAAGGCGGAAAAGGGCGGGTGCAGTATACCCATACGTTTGCATCCGTCAACCGTCTTCATTTTGAAGACAACAGTTGACGGACTTACTATATTTTCGGCCTAAGGCTAAAGATATAAACTGAGTCCGGTTTGAAGACAACAAATGAAGGATGAAAACCCAACATGCCTTAATTACAAATGAAATAGAGACTTTACGGACAGACAAGCTAGGCTAAAGATATGCTAAAGCCCCGTCCGTCCGACTGTTGTCTTCAAAATGAAGACAGTTGAGGATACAAAACTATGAATATACCGCGCCTTCATCATAATTTTTTATATTATTTTTATTTTATTATTGAAAAAAATATGAATTTTGCTGATCATGCCTAGAAATGTGGTCGCTCGTTTCAAAAACGTTAAAAAGATATTGACAGTGAAAAATGACCCCGCTAAGCCCGGTGACGTCATCGTCAGCCAGCGACGCCATGCGTGAATGCCAGTCTCGTCCGTCTTGAAGGATAGAATGCAGCATGCGACATTTCAATCTGGCTGTCCTCGAACAGGTGCCTGCAAGCTGAAGCCTCATAAATGAAGGCAGGTGAAGGATGAAAAACAGTAGTTATACTGAGCCGTCAAATTGTCGCCTCCCTATGACATAGGTAGCTAGTCATAACACATAGCGTTTTATAACAATATTTCAAAATCATAAAAAGGGGTATTAAATTGCAAATTCTTCGATGGTACTGAAGTCAATTTTGAAATTTAGACAGCGATGAAATGAGTATTCAAAGATGAAAAATTGTGCGATTTTATTTTCCGCCTGACGCTTTTGTTATATTATTTTTCAGTTGCAACGTCATCCGCCTTGAAGGATCGAATGCAGCACGC
>JAXRKP010000108.1:110000-155000 GCA_037039925.1 Doris montereyensis | reverse complement strand
AATGGAAGAAAACACACAGAGAAAGAGGGAGAGGGAGAAAGAGTGAGAGGATGGAAGAAAATACACAGAGAAAGAGAGAGAGGAGAAAGAGAGAGAGGATGGAAGAAAACACACACAGAGAATGAGAGAGAGAGAGAGAGGTGAGGGAAAAAAAACCAGCTGAAAATAAGATCCGATAACTGCGAGAATCTCATCTCTAGGGCGAGATCCGGTGAGGGGAAAAACCGGCTGAAAATAAGATCAGATTTTATTTTCAGCCGGGATGAAAATAATCACTCTGAATTTTTAAATACGATTATTAGGATTTTATTTAATAATGATAATGACAAACAACACAGTCAGGCAAGGGACGTGTCAAAAGTGAAGGAAATGACATTGAACCTGCAACCTCTGCGTTGGGGTTGCATGCATGCATTGTATGACCTCGTGCTGTGTAATCAAATCAGACATTTATCAAGAAATAGAACTGAGGCGGTTCCTTTGTTTAGTTTGTCTCCTTAAGTTATCTCTCTCATTATTTTAAAATAGAATAAAAGAAAGAAAATACAACAAAAACCTCCAAATATAATCGCCCAAATATAATCGGTTTTGTTACATTTAAATTTATCCTGTCCAGCATTGTGGTGATCTCAGAGTGAGTTAAGAGAAAACAGCAAGATGAAAGATAAGTGATCTACCAGCAACCCACGAGAGAGAGGGGGTGGGGGATGGGGCAAGATCTCGAAACATTGTTGCCGAATCTACTCTGTCGCCCGCACTCCTCGAAAAGGGGAAGGAAAATAGAGAGTGCCAAGTGATTAAGGAGAGAGAGAGGCGATTACTGGATATCAAGGTACAGGAATTGAATAAGTTGAGACCATTCAAGGACAACAGAGTAATGCCGAAAATTGTGTTATCAGAATCAACAATGTTGACACAAGTATTGTGGAACCAATGCACGTCGCACACATCTACCACAGCCAAGCCACGACATTTACTATGAAAACACGATAATAATATACAGGGACGGGGGCAAATGACAAATTTAAAGTAGCCAACGATTCAGTTCGCCAATAGCAATAGAAAGAAAAGCTTTTGAAAATATGACATGAAAATTATATATTTATAATTTGAACATTAGATAAGTTTACCAAAAAACGATTCATTATTATTGCAATGCATACATACAGTACATGGAGATAAATTATTTATTTACATGGTACAAAAAGAACAAAGTTATCAAAATCAACAATGTTGACACAAGTATTGTGGAACCAACACATGTCGCACACATCTACCACAGCCAACCCACGACATCCACACACACACTCTTATCAGCCTCTTCCATTCCACATTCATGATACACATTCCTATTAATTAGATATTTTTGTGCCGCTGATTTAACTTCCAACGTGAAGCGCTGCCGCTTTCTGGGTCGACCACATGACTTCACAGGCAGCAGCTTGACAGCCGATTCTATTGACAAATAGTATTTTTTCTCTCTCAGGTGTATTTATCATTCTTGCGAATAGTCACTTCGTTATGGAAATTAGTTTTTATGCAAAGTAGATAATTATACTGAGTTCCATGCTTAGATAGATCATGTAGTTGTAAGCAAATGAAAGTCAAAAAACTTTTGATTTGATGGTTAGTCCCAGCCCAATATGTCAAACTGATTTTTGTTAGTGACATTTGAACTGCTCGTGTTCAAATAAAGCGTCCATTGTACTAGTCTTGTACATAGTGAAATTGGTGGAAATAACAATCTAGTCACGGACATTTTCTTACACCTTACAACCTTTTTTTGGGTTTTAAGTTATGTCCCTTTGATGTGTCTGGCTCTTATATTATAACTCACCATCTTTTGTGGCTGCCGGGCGCTGTCAGTGGAAGAATTTCTTTGTCTGGCATACTACTGACTAAAAATCGTCTCAAACAATTCCTTCAATTTCAACCATTATTAGTAAAACGTTGGTTTTTTTTCGGGCTTGCTTAATAGTTAAGAAATTATGCTTCATGCATTGAATGACAGGGGAGGATTTCCATAGTCAGACACACCCATTTGATTTTGGCTATTGAGCTTAATTCAGTAATATTATTAACATAACTTAAACAACATTATATAATCATAAAGTCACATTTCCATCGAAATAGAACCTTTTTTAGACAAAATAATCCATCCCGTTCTGGTGAACCGTGGCTAAAAACTTCAAACTGTGGCCATTGTGTTCTTTGTCACTATTGTCAGATGCAGTAAATTAAAGATTAGTCTTAAGCCTCTTAACATGTCAGATTGTCATCTCATACGGTCATGAAACACTGCGATGACTGAAACACCCCCCCCCCCCCCCCTCCCTTCACTACCAATTTTATATCTCATTTATGTCCTTTGGATGTGCTCGAAGCAAAAATCCTTCCATAATTGATTAATTATAATTAATATACAATTATGTTTTTAAGAATTCATCGATGTTATTTCATTAATATGTCTCATTTATTTTCTTTGTCAAAAGTGATGGATGAGGATACGCCCCTCGGTTCAATGGATTGAAGTCAAAAGTGCAACAACAATTCACTGAATCCGAGGTCGTTATAGAAGGGGAATAGGACGCAAAGGTGAGTTGTTAAATTTATATTATTTCCGACATGTGGTTTTGAAATGATATGTTACTATTTGTGACTTTTAAGAACCTAAAATATATTTTTTTAATGTAGTACACCATTTATAAGTGTTTAGAATTTAGAATGCTAGATTGTAAATATAACTTAATCAACCAAGATAAATTCAACATTTATAAATAACATTTCTGTGAATCCATTTCGGTGACATGATATGTCAAAGATTGCTTTTGTGAGTGGAACCCGAAATATTTATATTACCTTGAAGATAAGATTGAAATTGATTACTTTTCAGAATCCTATTCCTTTATTGGACTCTGAATAGAGAAATTTGGAATGGTCATAGGGACATAACAACATTTGTTTAAAAAAGCCCCAACAAAACTAGCATTAGCAATTGTAATAGATATAAAATTTAAATCATTTGAAGCTTGTAGAGATGTACTCATGGATGAAACATAAATGAATTTGCCTTATTTCTCACTGTTTTACATTTTTATGAGGAAAAGCATTCCTTGGCTTTATTAATGACAATATTTCAATTAAAAAAAAATTCTTTTCCTCCCTGAACAACAATTTTTTTTATCAGCTTTCTTTGTTTTTAGGCATATATATGAATATGATAGAATATTTTTCATTTTCATTCAAGGTTGCTTTGAGGTCACAGTTAATGGAGAATTAGTCTTTTCAAAACTGTCTCTGGAGGGATTTCCTTTCCCTGAAGATGTAAGTCTGATGAATATTCCCTAAACCTAAAAGATAGTAAATTGTAACCCCATGTCTTGATTAACGGATGTAACTGAAATTAAGAACAATGTATCTGTCAGAGACATAGAGAATGTTTTAGTACGTTGACTTGTCCTTGTTTATTGATTGTTAATGGATTTACTCGCAAACATATCTGATGGCCTCTTTACATGCTGTATAATTCACATAGATAAATTATAGGTGAGACATATATCTTTTCAATCTTGCAATCTTCATATCAGTACTGTGCTCTTATCTTGGCATGTAAAGATAAAGCCAAAAAGAATAAACTGTAAGCCTACACTGAAGGGAAGAAAATGTGAACCAAGTAAACAAAATCCTTCACCTTTCAGCACCTCCCCCCCCCTTCCCTTCCCTCCTATTGTACACATGCTTACACATAAACCGAACCTCAAAACCTCCATAATATCAACTATACACGCTGCAACAACAAAGAACACATCACAAATATAGAGCAGCAATCACACCCTAGTGGAACAAAGCTCAGTGCTAAGAATCCCTACCTCTCACAGGAAAAAACTTTGATGAGACAAGAGATAAATACAAGGCTCATTAATCTTTTCAAGTGAGGCATTCAATTGTTATTGCTATTTTGAAGCAGCTGGGGGCAAGGTCCAGGTGAATGATAAAATTCTTGACTGATTACTCATACATCAATGAAGCCCCAAAGCACCATGGACTATTTTTTCATTTAGATATAATGGGATAATTTTGGTATGTATGTTAGCAGGTTTAAAATGGCTTTGTAATTTTAGTTTTAGCTGTTCATAAAAAAAACAAGAAGAATTAAAAAGTACTATTTTATGCTAATCTAATAGACAGGTAGTAAGTATTTCTTAATTTTTCTCTGTGTAAGCATAAAAATTTACCAAAGGGACATGTTTTTTTTTTTTTGCAAGCAAAATATCTAGTATGCAGTCTCAGGGTTCTATGTAATTGTAGGACATTTTTTTTTTATTAAAGATTCCTTTATGGTTTGAAAATTGTTTCAGAGAAATGAAAATGCTTCCCTGGATATCAAGATCACTGTATATGGTGGTTGTGGATCATACAATAACGGATCTTACAAATTTTCTGTCTTTGTTGTGTTTAACAATATTTGATTGACATCTTTTGCACTGCGGGCGGTTGTTGGGGCCTGCTGATAGGTCCTTCTTCTTTCCTTTCACTTTCATTCTTTCATATATCTTTTATCTTTCTGTTTCCTCTTAATTTCCTCTAAGATCACTGCGTATGGTGGACAGGGTAAATTCCAATCAAACGACACTCTCTTTCATCTCTTTGGACACGACACTATCATATTGCTCTTCTTTCTTCCATTTTAAGTTATTTTTTACTCCATCACTCCAGTGGGCGGTTGGCGGGGACTGCTGGTAGGTTCTTCTTCCTTCCTTTCACCCATCTTTCATCTTGTTGTTTCCTCTTACGTAATTCACCCTGAGATCACTGCTTATGGTGGACAGGGTAAATTTCAATCAATTAAAACTGTCACTCCATTTAGGCAGGCAATCTAATGGCTGTATAGCTGGTGTGATGATTGTCATGTGTGTGTATGTGTTACTTTTTCTGGAATAACATTTCTTGTAAAGCTGCATGTCAATCTTGGCTTTGGCTGTTAGTATTACGCTTAAATGCTTGTCCAGGAAACCTGATTTAGTTCAAATTTTGTTTCAGATATTTCAGTAGTTGCAAAGCTTTAACAAATAATACAATTAAAAAAAGAATTATGTCATTAAGCTGACTTGACTGAATTGTTTTTTTAGTCTGAAAATAACTCAATCTTCCAGGTGGGATTATGAAGACTTAATAAGATATGAATACTGATATTATATTTCAATGGAGAGGCTGATCCTTGGGTGGCAACCAAATGCGATGTCTTAGCTGGATAGTCTCTAAGGCGAATATTGAATATCGGGAGTGGGGGCTGGGAAGGTGTAGCCTAGTTCATCGTTTCGTAATGTTTATTGGTCTAGAGGTCTGACTCAAAACAAAGGGGAGTAGGATATTTAAGAACAAAGCAGTGTACAATTCCAGAAATTTTTATTCCTCTTCTCTGTTTCTATTGATCACAACACTAGGTAGCCGTTGCATCAAACAATAAGGCCTAATCTAGTCCTTTATCACTGAAAGCATGCTTTTAGTTCTAGTTCGCAATGTTTATGGCGGTGTTTGTGATCTGGTAAAGATATTCCATCCAATGACAGTGACTGTTCTGCAAGTGTTGCTGGCCGTAAAAGTCATTTCTCTTGGTCATTGGGTGGATAACATCAAAGAGCCTGACACTGGTTAGAAGCAGCAAGCAGAGATTCTAGTACTTTCTAGATCTACAAAACTATGTAGATATACAATGACATGTTCGGAGTGAGAAAAATGTGGCACACTGGAATCTCTCTAATCGGAAACTCTCGGTGGGCTGTAAAATTGTCCTGATTTTTTTGGTTTTCCGAAATCCCGAGGATCTGGGGGTTTTGATTTTCCCTCAGCAGTTTGAGGTGCAACAATTGTACCTAAGCCCTTCTGTGAGTGGTAAAATGCAGCTTTAAACGAACAAGTAGCTACAGGACCAGTTGATCAAAACAAAGATGGTATGCACCAGAGATATCACTCACACTCACAGTCGATCTTTGTTGGACGGTAGATAGATAAGACATGAAATCACATGAATCGTTAAATCTCCTCGCATGTCCACCCTTATGCTTGGTGGATTAGGCGGGCAATAAAAGACTATGACAGTGCAAAGTCTGCCTTCGAAGCGCCGCCTGTGTCAACACCTTTCTGTATTGTCAGGTGCACGAGCAAGGATGGGCTTGACGCCTGCTTTCATACCTTCATAATGGATGTCTGGTGTGTCTGACTTATGGGTGTCGCAAACTGGGACTTGCGACATCGTGTACATATTATGTAATTTGTATAACACATGTAATGTAGCACTAATGCATTTGTAATAATCAATGTTATGCTAACACGGGAACCAAATTTTGATAATAAGTGCATGTTGGAATAAATAAATATGTGGGGAAATGGTGATAAAAATTAATGCAAGTCCGTGAAAAATTGTGCCGATATGCCGGGAACCATTCGCGTATAGAGAGGTAAAATATGTAGAAAAATTCTGTTCCCTGTGATTTCATCCTGATTGGCAGGGTTTCCCGAGTTCCCGGTTAGAGAGGTTCCACTGTATTGCGTTCTAAATTTAGATTTTATGCCTTATTGCATTGTTATAACAGCCCATTTTGCCTATCGATGAAAGAAAACCTGCTCTCTCAGCAGGATTGAAGGTTTTGAAGTGGTCTCTTAGACATGACAATAGAGGAAAAAAATCTGTTACACAGAAAAAGTGGCCTCATAGGTGGACAGCCTCTTAGGTCAAGACAACTGTAACATTATTATCCTGTTGTGAGATGAAGCTTAACTGAATGATACATTTTTATTTTTAATTTTGAATTATATTTTTTTACCACTTTATTGTCTTTTTGTTCTACACAGGTTGTGGAAAGCATTCGTGCTGCCCAGAAAGGGGAAGTCCACAAGATAACAAAAGTTCAGTCTGGTGGATGTGTTATCGCCTAAAAGGGATCTTATTTAATTTTAGAGCTATGCAAATATACCGCCATGCATGTGTGATGTGATGCATTTACTGTGTATCATTTCACTGAAGTAAACTTTACTGGAAATTTATCTTCTTATTTTATTCAATGTTTGGACTAAGATTACTTTTCACCGTCATTTAAAATGTGTATTATATTTTAGCTTTTTACTCACTATAAAAAAGAAAAAAGGAAAGAAAACTGATGATAATTTCTCATTCAAGAAGATCTTTTGTTGTTGTTTGAAAAATGTAATATTCAAATTTAATAAGAACAAGATTTGCACCTCTAACATCATGGTAGGTAAATGTAGCATGGCTACTAAGAGCTCATCTGTGGCTTGAAATTCTGTAATTGTCTCTACCGTATTGGTATTTTAGCTTTTCTATGCTTTATGACCTTAGCCTAACACCTAACTACATGTATTTGTGCATTGTATAGATGCTAAAAGAAGATGTCTAAAGAATATGAATGGGAGATAAAAAAAGAAAAGAAATATTTTTCATCATGTCGTCATTTAATGCTTTAAAAGTATTAAGCTTTGCCTGCACGCTGTTTCACCTACACCTTACAAAGTCACAGGTTCAATTCCTTTTTCACTGGAGCAGATGTTGTGACATTGGAAAAGAACACGTTGCACAGTTTTTGTAGCTGCATTAAAGTGCAGAATGTTAATACTTACACAGGTAGGGGATAAAGCTTGCGGCAAGCCTGTGTCCTGTCCAGAGGGTGACCTTATGTCACCTGTTGTGCCTAGTGCTATAGAAATTTGGGCTCTAAAGTGGTGTGGAGGCCTTGAAGGAAATCTACTTTTTCAGCACTGTCACAATTTCTCAGACGATTTCATATTTTGTGATGACACCATTAAAGATAAAGTATAAATTCTTGCAAGATAATAACTTGCAACCTAGATGCTGAGGTACCGAAAAGCAAACCTGTATACTAGTAAGTTGAAAAAAATTATATACATTTATAGTTACAGTGCTAATTAAGAATTGGGCTTCATATGTTAGAGAACATTGTCATGTGAACAAAGAATTTCTTTTACAATATTGGTTTGAAAAGCTACCAATTTGTTTTTTTCTTTATAGCATAAAAGGAGATAATTTATTAGAATTTCAACCACAGATGAGACAATCCATCCATATTGAATGTATGACATTTAGTCAGGTTTTTTTCATTGAAAATATACTTATTACATGATGATATTAGTTAAAATTTGAAGAATTAATATTTGATATTCAAAAAATGAGTTGGTTTTCATTGAATTTAATTAGATGTATGTCATATATTGTACACTTGGATGTCTTGTTGAATGTTTGTGATATTTGTGCTTATATAACTTAAACAGTTTGCTCACAAGAATATGCTTAGTAGATGAGGACTTTATAGTATCTTCATATTTGATGTATTGTTATAAATTTATATTTTTGTCTTTCAATAGTCAGTACATGTATTATCTTTAGGCTTAATTTGCGTTCTCACCTCTTTATTGAAATTTACATATTATGCAAATGAATTTCAGGTAAGTAGGAATAGATTATTAATGAAGGAACTTGTGATAAAATAATGTTTACTACTTTCACAGTGACATGTCCTTTACCCATGATGCACATAATTCAACTATTTTCTGAACGTTGTTTATCCTCAAGCTATGGATTTGTTCATGTATGTTGTGATTTCCTCGTGTTCATACATTGTAAGATTTCCTATAGAGTCGTTCATGCATTGTAAGATTTCCTATGGATTTGTTTATGCACTGTAAGACTTCCTATGGATTTGTTCATGCATTGTAAGATGTCCTATGGATTTGTTCATTCATTGTAAGATTTCCTATGGATTTGTTCATGCATTGTAAGATTTCTTCCTTGTTCATGCATTTGTTCATTTGTTCATTGTAAGATTTTTTGGATGTGTTTATGCACTGTATTGTAAGATTTCCTATGGATTTGTTCATGCATTGTAAGACTTCCTATGAATTTGTTCATGCATTGTAAGACTTCCTATGGATTTGCTCAGGCATTGTACGATTTTTTGGATGTGTTTATGCACTGTATTGTATGATTTACTATGGATTTGTTCATGCATTGTAAGACTTCCTATGAATTTGTTCATGCATTGTAAGATTTTTGGATGTGTTTATGCACTGTATTGTAAGATTTCCTATGGATTTGTTCATGCATTGTAAGACTTCCTATGGATTTGTTCATGCATTGTAAGACTTCCTATGAATTTGTTCATGCATTGTAAGATTTTTTGGATGTGTTTATGCACTGTATTGTAAGATTTCCTATGGATTTGTTCATGCATTGTAAGACTTCCTATGAATTTGTTCATGCATTGTAAGACTTCCTATGGATTTGCTCAGGCATTGTACGATTTTTTGGATGTGTTTATGCACTGTATTGTATGATTTACTATGGATTTGTTCATGCATTGTAAGACTTCCTATGAATTTGTTCATGCATTGTAAGATTTTTGGATGTGTTTATGCACTGTATTGTAAGATTTCCTATGGATTTGTTCATGCATTGTAAGACTTCCTATGAATTTGTTCATGCATTGTAAGACTTCCTATGGATTTGCTCAGGCATTGTACGATTTTTTGGATGTGTTTATGCACTGTATTGTATGATTTACTATGGATTTGTTCGAAAGGCGAAATATGGCAATAAGTGACAACTCCAGTGCCTACCCACTTTTTATAATAATATATAGCATTGATTGTTTCAGGTATCCGTCCGTCAACTTTCTTTTTCCATCTAGGGGTAGTAATAATAATTAATATTTTACACAAAATTATGACGACTGAATCAATTTAACTTCTTTCACCTGACACTCATGAACTTTTTTGCTGGCTGCTGCTATACTAGTACTTGACATAAGCAATTTTTTCTAAATGAAGATTTAAAAAATTTATATATGTTCCTTCATATTATGGATTTGTTCATGCCCTATGAGATTTCCTAGATATCAATTATACATTTTGTTGACTCTTTACCTTATTTATTCTTTACTGATCCGTTCACTCTTCAGTGTCTTTCCACTTTGTATAATAATATATAACATTGATTGTTTCAGATATCCATCCGTCAACATTTCTTTTCCATCTACGGGTATTACTAATAATTAATATTCTACACAAAAATATGACGACTGAATCAATTTCATTTCTTTCACTTGACACTCATGAACGTTTTCGCTAGCTGCTGCTATACTTGTACTTGACATAAGCAATTTTTTTCTAAATAAAGATTTTTTAATTTATACATGTTTATCTAGATCCCTTGAATTGTTTTTATTTGAATAATATTTACATGAGTTTCCTTTGTGAGGTTTTGTTTGTGGTGTTATATGTACATACTATATACGGAGTTAAAATCTTTATGAGGCAAATACATAATTATATGGTATATATATATATATATATATATATATATATATATATATATATATATATATATATATATATATATATATATATATATATATATATATATAAATATATATATATATATATATATATATATACGCATACATGTATATACAAGCTTGAAGGAAACTTAAGAAGTGCCATTTTCGATACGATGGTTGTGTTTGTGGTGTTGGCGGGTGTTGTTGGTAGGTTTTGTTTCTTTCCTCTCACTTATCTTTCATCTTGCTGTTTCCTCTTGATTCACCTTGATATCAATAATCATTGGATATGGTGGACGCAGGCAATTTTGATAATTAAACAGAGAATTTCTGGCAGGCATAGATCAGGGATGGGGGTTGTCCGGGTTTTTTGAAAGGACCTCCGGGATTTTCAGATGAGATTTCCGAGATTTTTAAAGATTTTCAGATGAGACTTCCGAGATTTTTTAAATGGCATAAGGGAGTCGATGTTTGAGGGAAAAATGATGTGTCAGCGGTCGTTCTCGCAGGCAAGGCCTGAGCCCGACACCGTTTTCACCGGACTGACCTCTTACCTGTTGCTTGCAGTTGCAGGCCTATCCTAATTTCAAGGTCAAGGCATGTTATTACTTCAGGGCTAGAACTAATGAAATGAAGCTACTTTGATTGAAGCCTATACCTTTTAATATCCGAGACTCAAGTTCAACGTGGGTGGATAGCGGGACTACTGGTAGGTTCTTCTTATTTCCTTTTCCTCTTTTATTTATCTTTAATCTTGCTGTTTTCTATCACCTGAGATCAATGTATGTGTTAGAGGGGTAAAATTCAATAAAAACAATGTCCAACTGACATCCACGCTCTTTACCAATCACGCACATAAAGGGAGATAACTCATACATATTGACATTGTTTAAAAAATACTATTTTTTAGCTTGAATTAGGATTTTTCATTCCAAGAGTGGCAGGCATTACTTTTGCATTATAGGTATCTTTGAGAAAGAGAGAGGGAGGGAAGTGCGCAAGGGCTTGAAGAGAACATTAGGGAATATTGTAGTTGTAGTAAAATATTCTGGAGGGAAGTAAAGTGACTACAGAGTAAAGAGTCATGGAAGAAAGTGAGTAAGAAAACATGAAAAAACATGGAAAATTAGTGGCTGCGATAAAAGAGAATGAATAATGTTTGATGAGAAGAGGTGGCTTTGATTTGAATATAAAGAAATGAAGATAAATGAAAAGAAGAGATGATTCACTAGTTTTTGGCTGTTTTTTGGGTTGTTGATTATTTTGTTTTATGTATGGGTGTAATTATTTGGCTAGAAGTAGAACCTAGCAGGGGGAGGGAGGGGGCAGACCTTTTAAATACATTAACTGTTATGGGATCTGTAACTTGCACAACGCACATGGCACTTGTGAAATTTTCACTCATGTTTTATAGAATCAGAGGATGAATAACCTGCAAAACTATGCTGGCTTAATATACCTTTGAAAAATAAACCCATAGATATATATAGGTAGTTACCATATAGGACTCAACTCCAAAACCCTGTCTTGCCAGTCCAGCAATGTACTACTACAGGACTGACGAAATGATACAGATCTCTCTTGGTTTGAATTGATTTACCCACATTACAACTAGGGGTGATCTCCAGGGTTTTGGTAGGATTTAATTTTTTTTGCCCTGATTGCCCTGTAAACAGCCAAAGGATCTTTAATTTTAATGTGCACAGCATGGAGAAAAAAATCCCTCTAGAATTTTGGCTGTCTACAGTTGGCATATCTGATAGCATTGAGTGTTTATTTATATTGTGGCCCTTTTCTTTATATTTCTTGAATTTCTTGTATATGTAGTTAAATGTAATGCTCTTACATAATTATTAATATTATTTTGAATTTTTTAAGAGGGTGATAAAGCTCAGGATTTTTTTCAGGGCTTGTCCCCATCCCTGCTAGATCCTGTTATGCTCAACATCAACAATTTTTGTTAACTTTCCATGTCTACCTGTTACTACGTTAATTAATTGTCGAATTCAATGGTATCCATAGAAAAATTCCAGTGATCATATTATTGTAATGGTCAACACAATGCATGGATCTACATTTGTACCTGTTTTCAATACATTGTACCACATACTGTATTACTTTATTGGTTGTTATTCCAAAACAACTGCTTCGGGAATAAAGTAAAATTATCTTGACTTTGACAAATACATAATTTTACGTTTTATGGCCACCTCGCGCCTCCTCAAAAATGTGGAGTTGTGGTTGATGGGCACTGCTGATCAAAACGATAAAGATGAATTTATAGGCCATATTCCCGCATAAGTGCAGGTTCAATGACTATTCATCAATTATCCCCCAGCAGGCCATTTCATTCAGTACTTCTGAACTCCTGGGGAAGTATACAGTACACAAGGCTGTTATGTTTTTCGTACTAACACTCTGAAAAGATCTTTCTCTACCTATAGCTGGATACTCATTCACACCTGATTCAAATGAGGAAAGTAGAGTGAAGTACCTTTCCTAAGAGTACAGTGACGTCGTGATTACCAGCTCACAACACTACGGTTCAGCTACAACGGTCAAGCTTCTTTCCTTTCCTTCTATCACTTATCTTTAATAATAATGTAGTCTACTGTGGGACAGAACATAATGAGAAACTTCAAAATAAAAATGTTGACAATGATAGGACATTTAAAAACCAAGTAAAAACGAAGACCCCCCCTCCCCCCCCACCTTCCACTCTCCCAGACAAAGCTACTACTACGGAACAGCCCCTTTAATCTACCCATGCCCCCCCCAAAGAAAGGAGTTAATAAAGGAAACTACAGTATATAAAACCCGAAATACAATGTACATGTTAAACAGACTTGATTTTATCCACACCTACAACGAAGGTGATTTCAGAGTTTTACGAAGGATTTTATTACATGTCTTTTGCTTGGTGGACTGTCCTGTAAACAGCCAAGGGATCTTTAACACCTGAATGTGTGACCTGCACACGGGACCTCCTTTTATCGTCCGTCTCCAATGGGACCAGGTGCACTATCAATAGGGTGGATTTTACCCGAAACAACTCGAGAAAATGTTTCAATCTGCGGGCACACACCCACAACAATTTAGGTTAGAGGCCAACACCTTATCTCCAGACCACCGTATCATCCTTGCCAGCAAGGAATGTGCCCCACGAAACTTCCTCTGTCCATGTTAATTGTTATGCCCCTTTTCTTCTTAGGCTTTTTCCTTACATTTCAGTTGAGTTTGTACATTCATGTTATGGGGCAAATAAGATTGAAATGCACCGAATGAGCGGTCAGTGTGGGACACTGCTTTATCGATATGATTGTGTCCACCGGTACGATATCGAATGAAAGTAAACAATCTTTAAAAAAAGATGGAAAAAATAAGACTCAAAAAGAGATAGCCAACATCAAAAAGAAAACCCCAACTGCACGCAGCCTCTTCCTCCTTCCTCTACCATACACGCAAAAACAACACCCAAAAAAAGAATAAATTCCAAAATGAACAAACAAAAAATTTAAACAGATAGAGTAACCAGATGTGGAATATATATTGAAAAAAAAAGAAAGTATCATTCGTATTAATAACAAACTACACATTGTATAAATCTTGGAGACGTACGCTTCATGTCATGTTTAAAAGACCAAACCTTTTAATACTGATATAAAATCATATTCAAGTGATGTGACAAGTGAAATAAAAAAAGACACCGGTGCAAGAAACTGACACTACCAAAGTTTATAAATTAGACAACCTTTGACACTACTAAACTTCAACATTCCTAATAAATGATGATTTACACGATAAGGAACAAACAGCTTATGGAGCTCACACGAAAGCTGTGCAGTTAATGCAAATTAAAAATGAAAAATTGCTTACATGATCACTCTTACACATTGGTTCTTCAAATTCTACAATTCTACAATAATCACGATTCAGTCACCAGGCACATTCTTTTCAACATTTCTTAAACTAAATAGCAGAGACACAGGAGACGCCATTTCCGGTTAAGACCATAGCTACACGGAGCACGGAGTGCTTACCCAGCAAAAGAGTTCGTTTACTGAGTAATGTACTAAAACCCTTCAAGACCGATATTGAGGGTAAAAAAAATAATGGGCTATGTCAACTATGTGGCTAATGAACACACTGTGCACTTTAGTTTTAAGATTTGCATTCAAAGGTGCAGATTCAAAAACAAACACACATACACACATAACATTTATGATTTGTATTCGCATAAAGGATGCATAGCAACAGTTGTTCTTTCATTTCAAATGCACAATGAAGTTTACAACACAATATACATCTAGCCAGGGAGTACGATGAAGGGGAAACAAACAAGCGTGTAACACAACAGCTAAATTTTATGTATGAAGTCATGGATTCTTAAGCTTTAAACAGTTGCTAATGATATGAAACGAGTTACACTATGTTACTTGTAAAGCAATGTTGCAAATATTTTAAAGCATTAACAATGTCTACATAATTGTTTGACTGTTTCAACTTTATTTGTTGCACCCCTTTACTTCTTTTCAGGGTTGCTAAAGACTGACCACTTATTCAAACTCCCAGAGAAGAAGTACGATGTACTGTACTATGTCGTATAAACTCTCCTCAAGAATTTTATGAGGTTTGAATTCTTGAACTTAATTAGAATCAACGCATAACTTCTTTTGCCGTGTAGCTGATCCTCTTAATGATTCTGTCTGTGTATACACGTATTACCAATACAGAAAGTCCGTAATAACTTTTCCGACACAGTCTTTTTTTTGTTCCATGACGTTGCATCAATTAAATGTCTTCTAGGCATTTTTTTGTTTTGGAAAATGAAGTTATATCGATGTTTTTTTCCCCCCTATTTCCAGAGTCGGTGCGTCACGTGTTTGTTCTGTCTTTATTAGTGGAGTTGTCACTCATTGTCATGTTTCGCCTTTGACTTCACTCCACTGTGGCTCTTCGTATTATTCACAACTATTTAGATAGTTCACATTGCCACATATCTCTGTTGTTTACGTTATTTATCTAATATATCTAGATCTATAGTCATCTTCTTTGTCATACTACATTGTGTGATGCCGGAGGTATTACTTAGATCTAGATTCTAAATATTTCTCGTTTGTTGTCTGACGAAGGGTTATACCCGAAACGTCACGTGTTTGCTCTGTCTTTATTAGTGGAGTTGTCACTTATTGTCATATTTCGCCTTAGTTTTATGTTGGTGTGTTTTTTTGTGTGTGTGGTTCTTTTGCAAGTTAAGAAAGTACAGAAATCACATCATTTGATATTTTCTTCCGGAAGTTCAAATTTTTCTTGAATTCGTTTCTGCTCCAGGTTTCCTGGGGCTTCATCATTTAAGACAAAACCCATTTTTTTCCCTCTCCCCTTTAAAAGAAATAACAACTCTTCTGACCCATGCATGATGACAGATTTAATGGTAGACGTCCACAATATAAAATGTTGTAATCTTAGTATGAAATTATTCATAGTAGGCTACGACCAAAATGGTATGTGCAAAGGTGGTAAGCAAAAATGTAAGGTAAGTTGATGGTTTTTCTTTCCTGGAGGAAATCTTCTTTTGCCTATACATCTGTCATTGGTTCTGGCTCAGAGCTGTGCCTGGCAGAATGATCATTCAATGGCTTTTTCAACGAACTCCTTTCCCTGTCTCCCTGTAAAAATATAACAGAAAACTGAATTAAAACGATCAAACAAAAACTAAATATGACGTATTACTGTACCCGCTTAAATACCTCTATAAAAGGGATTGAGAAGTTTAATATCAATGAATATAAAGCAACAGGTCAATTTGAAAAACGAGGAAAATACCGAAAACATGTGCATAAAAAATAGCTGACATCTAATACCTGTATGTGTTGTTATTCCAAATGACTAGAAAACGTAGATATAGTGCTATTACCTAAAAGAGGAGATCGATCAGGAACAGAACATTACGTACGATTTCCTCCAAGTTCAGTAATTTGTAAGCAACACATAATACATAGTACATGTAACACAACGGTCCACCTAGATAAACATACCATCTCGACAGATACCCAACATGGATTCAGACAAAAAAGAAGCCGTGAAATTCAACTTATTACGTAATAAAGGGTTTCGATAACTCTTTAAATAAAAAAAGCCAAACATGCTATCCTCCCAGATTACAGATTGGATAGTATGGTGTTTAAAAACATCTTCTTGAATGGATCAAATCGTTTCTTTAGGAACGAACACATAAGTAATTAGTGATTGTTGAAGGTGTTGAATCTAATCCCAAACGAATACTTCAGGTGTTCCCCAGGGAACTGGATCGATCCTCTATTCTTCTAAGTATAAGCTTATAACAATATTAGGATTAACAACAGACAATAAATTGCAATAGAAATAGCAACATACAGCATTGTGCAGAAAGGCAAATGGCATTTTGGCCTTCTTTAGAAGAACCTTTTACAGATATCCTGTCATGTCAAAATAGAAGTGCTGCAAGTCTTTACAAAAAAACCCCCAATAACAACCCCAAACAGTCATAGGCAGCTGTGTCTGGAACCCACAACATCAGACCTCCATACAAATAATTCAGAAAGTGCAAAAGAAGACAGCCCAGAGTGTAGCTAATAAATCATACATACACGATTGGAAATACCGAAACCAAAACAAATCAATTGCAATGGATACCTTTTGTAGAACGTAGAACAAGAAATAACAGAAATCTTTTCTGTAAAGCTGTAAATGGCCAACTATTTGTTCAATTGGATCAGCTTAAAATCAACGCAAGAACAACCAGCTTAGGCTGTCAAACACACATGGTTCCATCAGAATCTACAAACATTGATTGTCACCTGTACTCATTAGGTACAGTAAAGCCGTGGAATGAACTGCCAACAGAAATCTAGATGCACTGAAGACTTTGAAAACAGAATTAAACACGTCACTCTAAAATCAAAATTAGATTAACAGTTAAGGGTTAAATTAAAATTAGGCGCGCTAGCGAAAATACTCAAGAATTGAGTTAGTCACTTTTTTATAAAGAAGAAGAAGACTTGAGACGATCCGATTTTTTTCCATATTAAACGTCTTTCAACGCCAATGGACACAATCATTGAAAGACACCAGCCTTGCAAACGATTAAAGTGGATACTCATAAAAATAGTCAAGAATACTGCACCTTGCTCAGAGTAATAATACTGATAATAATAATAACAATAATAATAATAATAATATCAATAGTAATGATACTACTACTACTACTACTACTACTACTACTACTACTACTACTACTACTACTACTACTACTACTACTACTACTACTACTACTACTACTACTACTACTACTACTACTGCTACTAATAATACTACTACTAATAATAATAATAATAATAATCATAATAATAATAATAATAATAATATATATAATAATAATAATAATAATAATAATAATAATAATAATAATAATAATAATAATAATAATAATAATAATAATAATAATAATAATAAAAAAAAAGATACATATCCCCGCACAACTGCAGGCTCACCGATTGTACATCATTTATCTCCCCAGCAAGCTATTTCATTCAAAGTCCTTCTCAACTCCCGGGGGGGGGTGGTTACACTACACAAGCCTGTTAGGCTTTCCATACTAACATTCGGACAATATCTTTCTCTACTTATAGCTGGATACTCATCCACATCTGAGTCAAATGAGGAAATAACCTTTCCTATAAGTACAAATGTGCCAGCCGTGGGGCTCGAACCAGTGTCGTCGTGATTACCAGGTCACAACACTACGGTTCAGCCACCATACCTCATAATAATACTCATACGAATACTACTAATAATAACAATAATAATGATAATAATAATAACAATAATAACAATAATGATAATACCAACAACAGCAACAACAATACTACTACTACTACTACTACTACTACTACTACTACTACTACTACTACTACTACTACTACTACTACTACTACTACTACTACTACTACTACTACTACTACTACTACTACTACTACTACTACTACTACTACTACTACTACTACTACTACTACTACTACTACTACTACTACTACTACTAATAATAATATTAATATTAATAACAATAATAATAATAATAATAATAATAACAACAATAAGAAAAACAATAATAACAATAAACAATAATAAGCACATTACCATTTTACAAAGACATTATACATAAAACATCTTTGAGATTGGTTTTGGGTTTTTTGTATCATGGGGTTATTCAGTGAACACAGAATATAGCAACTAATATAATATGCATGCCATCTTGAAATATTTAAGTTACAGACTTTGGAAATATTGCGCCTGACGCGAACATTGACTTTGCCATAGTATGATATATAAAAGTTTGGTAAGTGGCCATTACCGTTTCTGCATACTTGTAGATACATATCTCGAAACCAGTGACAATAGCACCCAGCACCAGACCAATCACAATCAAGATGAGTGCTCCTGAGAATGAAGCTAAGTCAACCTGTGAATGAATAATTTATAATGAAATATTGCATGGAAAATCACGCATGTGCTCTCTCTCTCTCTCTCTCTCTCTCTCTCTCTCTCTCTCTCTCTCTCTCTCTCTCTCTCTCTCTCTCTCTCTCTCTCTCTGTCTGTCTGTCTCTCTCTGTCTGTCTGTCTCTGTCTGTCTCTCTCTCTGTCTGTCTGTCTGTCTGTCTGTGTCTGTCTGTCTGTCTGTCTGTCTGTCTCTCTCTCTCTCTCTCTCTCTCTCTCTCTCTCTGTCTGTCTGTCTGTCTGTCTGTCTGTCTGTTTCTCTTTCTCTCTCTGTGTGTGTCTGTCTGTCTGTCTGTTTCTCTTTCTCTGTGTGTGTGTGTCTGTCTGTCTGTCTCTCTTTCTCTCTCTCTGTGTCTCTGTCTGTCTGTCTGTCTGTCTGTCTGTCTGTCTGTCTGTCTGTCTGTCTGTCTGTCTCTCTCAATGTCTCTCTCGCTCTGTCTGTTTGTCTGTCTATCTCTCTCTCTCTCTTGTCTCTGGCTCTGTCTGTCTGTCTGTCTGTCTGTCTGTCTGTCTCTGTCTCTCTCTCTCTCTCTCTCTCTCTTCCTCTCTCCATCTCTGTCCATCTGTCTGTCTGTCTGTCTGTCTGTCTGTCTGTCTCTCTCTCTCTCTCTCTCTCTCTCTTTCTCTCTCTCTCTCCTCTTTCTCTCTCTCTCTCTCTCTCTCTCTCTCTCTCTCTCTCTCTCTCTCTCTCTCTCTCTCTCTCTCTCTCTCTCTCTCTCTCTCTCTCTCTCTCTCTCTCACCCTCTCTCCGTCTGTCTATTTCTGTGTGTTTTAGAATCTGTCTATGTGTCTTCATTTATAGAAGTGATAATTCCCAAGATTATTCATACGAAATGATGCAAGTACTATTCCGCCACACCCCAAATAAAAAAAACAACAAAAAAAACAACACAAAAGAAGACACAAAAAATCCCCCACCCCTGAACAAGCCCCAACTACAACAAAATAAAAATACAAACTTCAACCACAGGCGAGCAAACAAGCAAAATAAATCTGAAAACTACATGCATAAAAACAACAATCTCATACCGCAGAAGATCACAACATAATCTATCGCAGGTACAATTTCGTTGATCCTTTAAAATTATGTAAGATATAGCCTACGTTGCTCCATCTTTAATGAAATAAGTTATTGCCATTTAATCATACACACGCACACACACACACACACACACACACGTACACACACTCCCACACTCATACACACATACTTTACTCGAATAAAACATTACAGACACTTACTCTATGGAAAGGAGGTGCAGTTGTCCTTGAATCTTTTGTAGGATTTTTTACGATTTCTGGACATTTATTGTCAGGGAACCAAAACTCCTCCATTTGTTGTAGTTTGCCTGATTCTCGCAGCATTAACAACACAGAGTCTACGATGGCTCCTACTGAGTTGTCGATGCTGAGTGCAAAGGAATAACTTCCTATACAAATATAAAAATGATTAAAACACAATAGACAGATCCAGCAGTATAAGTGGTACAACGTATTTATGGTTGTTCATTCTTAGCTACAAAATGTTATTTATTCTTAATTTACAAAATCGTTGTCTTCATAATAACTTTGTCTTATATATAGTACATGTAACATTATGACATAAAAGCTTACTAAGGAATTAATACATTTTTTTTCATGACATGACAAACTTGAAGTTTGTTTATGAATGTGTGTAATGGGCAGTCTTATAACTTAGCAGGTTATGCTAAAATGTATGTATATATGTATCTATGTATGTATATATATATATATATATATATATATATATATATATATACACACACACATACCCATATGCGTCTTTATCTATACATTAATACCATTAACATGAAGTAAAACCAGAGCGATGCTTACTTGTAGCGGTGTAATCTTTCACCATGTAGATGTCACATGGTCGTTGATTAACGTAGTACTTGGCCATAGCCGCCTCCATGATCAAAGCAAAGGGCTTGTCATCCGATGAAGTTCTTACTCTCTCAATGCCAGCATCAATGGATGGAACGTAGGAAGATTTTTGACGAATTGTACGAAACATACGTGCATATTTATGTCGCTGAAATGGAGGAATGTACAATGTATTTTTTGTAATGATGACAAATTCTGTGAAAACTTTGAGTGTCAAATTTTAAGTCAAGCTAAAGCCTACCCAATGCATCAGAGAGAGAGAGAGAGAGAGAGAGAGAGAGAGAGAGAGAGAGAGAGAGAGAGAGAGAGAGAGAGAGAGAGAGAGAGAGAGAGAGAGAGAGAGAGAGAGAGAGAGAGAGAGAGAGAGAGAGAGAGAGAGAGAGAGAGAGAGAGAGAGAGAGAGAGAGAGAGAGAGAGAGAGAGAGAGAGAGAGAGAGAGAGAGAGAGAGAGAGAGAGAGAGAGAGAGAGAGAGAGAGAGAGAGAGAGAGAGAGAGAGAGAGAGAGAGAGAGAGAGAGAGAGAGAGAGAGAGAGAGAGAGAGAGAGAGAGAGAGAGAGAGAGAGAGAGAGAGAGAGAGGGAGAGAGAGAGAGAGAGAGAGAGAGAGAGAGAGAGAGAGAGAGAGAGAGAGAGAGAGGGAGGGAGAGAGACAGAGAGAGAGAGAGAGAGAGAGAGAGAGAGAGAGAGAGAGAGAGAGAGAGAGAGAGAGAGAGAGAGAGAGAGAGAGAGAGAGAGAGAGAGAGAGAGAGACAGAGGAGGGAGAGGGAGGGAGGGAGAGAGAGAGAGAGAGAAGAGAGAGAGAGAGAGAGAGAGAGAGAGAGAGAGAGAGAGAGAGAGAGAGAGAGAGAGAGAGAGAGAAAGAGAGAGAGAGGGAGAGATAGAGAGAGAAAGAGAGAGAGAGAGAGAGAGATAAAGAGAGAGAGAGAGAGAGAGAGAGAGAGAGAGAGAGAGAGAGAGAGAGAGAGAGAGAGAGAGAGAGAGTGGGAGATATATATATATATATATATATATATATGTCTCTCTCTCTCTCCCCCCCCTCTCTCTCTCTCTCTCTCTCTCTCTCTCTCTCTCTCTCTCTCTCTCTCTCTCTCTCTCTCCCTCTCTCTCTCTCTCTCTCTCTCTCTCTCTCTCTCTCTCTCTCTCTCTCTCTCTCTCTCTCTCTCTCTCTCTCTCTCTCTCTCTCTCTCTCTCTCTCTCTCCCCTCTCTCCCCCTAGCTTTTTCAAAAGTACACCAGAGAACAAGACCAAAGCGAAAGAATCCAGAGCTTCCAAGAAATTAAGTGACTTTAAGTTAATCGCTGCTTTAGTGGTACTGAGTCTTTTTAAAAACATACATGTGTATTAGAGTTAATGAAGCTATATTCCAATAAAAATGAATAACTATGAGCAAACATGAGTTGAAGCAAACAAGCCCGATTCCTTTTGTTGTTTTACATTGAATGCCTCTCATGTGGTGTTTAGGAAAAGCTTAGTGACATTAGGAAATACCAAGTATCAACGATGACAATTTTTGGCGGAAACATGTACCTTGGAACTTTGGAAATAAGACAAGGTTGCACTTTTTTCCAGCACTCCATAGGTGATCTTATTTTGTGAGGCCAAATCTTCGATATTCTGTGGGGTAGAGGAAAGGGTTTGGGGGCAGGGAAAGTAATCCCATTAAATGCAATAACATGAAAAATTGCGAGTAAAATAATATCATATTTCAATATTTTTTGGAAACAGAAACAAATAAAACCAAAACAGCAATCCAAAACTAGAAGTACAACAAACAAACAACAACCGTCTTCCTCCCAAACTAACAAACAACCCATTCGTCCCCTGGAAAAACCCATAAAAAGAAGAAGAAAAGCAACCAAAAAACGAAAAAGAAGAAGAAAAGCAACCAATAAACGAAAAAGAAGAAGAAAAGAACCAATAACGAAAAAGAAGAAGAAAAAGCAGCCAAAAACAAAAAAGAAGAATAAAAGCAGCCAAAAAACATAAAAAGAAGAAGAAAAGCAACCAAAAACGAAAAAGAAGAAGAAAAGCAGCCAAAAATGAAAAAGAAGAAGAAAAACAACCAAAAAACATAAAAAGAAGAAGAAAAGCAACCAAAAACGAAAAAGAAGAAGAAAAGCAACCAAAAAAACGAAAAAGAAGAAGAAAAACAACCAAAAAAAAAGAAGAAGAAAAGCAACCAAAAACGAAAAAGAAGAAAAAAACAACCAAAAACGAAAAAGAAGAAGAAAAACAACCAAAAACATAAAAAGAAGAAGAAAAGCAACCAAAAACGAAAAAAAAGAAGAAAAGCAACCAAAAATGAAAAAGAAGAAGAAAACAACCAAAAACAAAAAAGAAGAAGAAAAGCAACCAAAAACGAAAAAGAAGAAGAAAAACAACCAAAAACAAAAAAGGAAGAAAAAAGCAACCAAAAACGAAAAAAGAAGAAAAAAGCAACCAAAAACGAAAAAGAAGAAGAAAAGCGGCCAAAAAACGAAAAAGAAATCAAGATATATCAACATAACACAGAACACAAAAAGGAACGTTCTCATTCTTATAACATGCGTCTCAGTTTACATTCTTCATAACGCCACCAATGATACACCAATGACTACAACTGACACTGGAGGTATAGTGGTTGACAGCCAGACTAAAGATAAATGTAATGCGATTATGGATTTCACTAGGTTTGACATTGTGTCCTTCTGAAAGACAGTCAATACATTTTCTCTATTCCGTCCTTGCCTACTTGGGTACTAGCTAAGCTAGGGAAAGCATAATAAGCTTGCTTGCAATAGTCCAGCGTTCTGTACAGGAGATGATGTTACGCACCCTGTTCCATCGAACATTACAGCAGCTGGGATCAGCTCCTGCTTTCTGGGTTTCTGAGCCTGTATGGAACTTTTATTGCATACTTATCGAAATAATTTGTCAAAAAGAGTGCGAACCACAATTCGGGCACATGCCTACTGTATTCTTGTCAACCAAATGAGAAAGCTTCCCTAAAATGTTGGAGTCAGAAAGTGAATGGAGCCATTGACATGGGTTTCTCATGAAGACAAAGTCATCATACTAAAATGGAAGTAAGGTCGATCGTGTCATTACGACCTCCATAAATTCTACTGTCTCTTAGAACATGATAAAGGTGAACGTGGGCATGGTCAAAACACTAGAAAAATTATGTCATCTTCATAAATACATTCAATGAATAATCCTAAACATATCAATACAAGAAAAGGGTCTGCTATTTCTCGAAACCTTGTGAAAAATAATAACAAAAAAATGTTTGAGTTTGTCTGTGCTCGTGTTCAATCGACAGTAGGATAGCATCAACGGGTGGACTAGTACGATTCATGTTATGAAAAAAAAGGTAAGAAATCCAGAACTCAATTTAAATTGCGGAGTAATTTATCGTTGAAACTTACGTTGATTTCAATACGATCTGGGTGATCAATGACTATTTCTTGCATGGGGCCCGTTTGAAGATAGTTGGTCAAGCTTGCAATGTACATCGACACAAATATAAGGGAATAGAGCCACCAACTGAGCACAACGATTCTAGCTCCTATCGAACGAGGACATCTGAGATAACCTGAAATTCGAACGACAGAAGGTGAAAATGAAATCATGAAAATGATGACAATATCTCATTGTTTAAAAAGCACCGTAAATTTACATTTACATTTTATTATTTGCCTTTTCATCTTTAGAATCTTTTTTATACTTTAATAAAACATAAACAATGACAAGTTATCAATATCATATTTTGTACGTTTTAGAATATTTATGTTAATTGAAGACAGTTTCTAAAAAAATTAATAAGAAAATACAGGGAGGTCAAAGAAAGTAAGTGCATGATAAAAAACTTAATGAAAACATGAAGAATTATCTTTCCTTCTTGTGTTCCATTCTACCTTGCCAAAATATAGCGCTCAGAGTGAACCAGAAAGAATTTAAACAGGTGAATGATTCTCCTTCCCTCATAGTCGCTTCCCTGTCCCTGCACATGCGTCTCCAGTCATAGGGGTTGACGTAGGAGATGAAGTAGAGGGTTATGCTGGTAACCATCCACGCTATGATAGACAGCAGCCACACGCTGCCATGCAGATAAGGGGAAATATGTATTAGAATTTAGAAAAGGAGTTAAAGATGAATTAACATAATTATAGTCATGATGTAGCGACTTTAGGTGGGTGAGATAAGATAATGGTTAAATGATGATGACGATGACTTCATTGAAGTCCCCCCCCTAACCGTCCGACTTTAAAAAATAGCCACCCTTATCTAGGCAACTAGTAGCCTATATATACAAGAGTTATCGTCATTTTTCTTAGCTAAGCAGCTATATCTCTAAACCTTGAAGTGTTTATATAAGAAAAAGAATTGAGGCTCATGAAGTCAACTTTGAAAATAGTCTCTTTTTTCCCCATTCTAATGGGACATGGGTCGCTCGAGCTCCGAGCGAGCCCTGGAACGGCGACAACGTCGCTTACGTCCTCAGCTGGGTTCGGAGTCAGTTGGGAGTCCTGCGGCTTAACTCACATTCGAGGTCGGGTGTGCCCCATTGGTTGCATTGCAGGAAAGGGGGGCTACCCTATCAATGCCAAAGCTCGATTAGCTCCTTCTCGAGAGCAGAATTTGCTGTTGGTCATTGATGGTTTTATTGGGTAGCCTTAGTTTCTGAACCTCATTTTCCTCATTATCCAATTTTTGATAAGCAAACTCTCCATCTCCCACCACCCAAATCAACCATTTTGACTAAATTCTCCACCGGTCAAAAACCCACTGACCTAGGCTTACCCTCATGAGTAACCAAAGTCAAAAGTATCGATACGGAAGAAAGTACCGATACTTCTCGATTTCTTCATGCGTTGCCCTAATAAGCGCAACCACCATGATTCTCTCTATCACTCCCTTAATGGCTGCCTTTGTTCTCTCAACTGGTTGCCTAAATAATCACTCCATAAAAAAGGACCGACATAAAACGAAAAGAAATACCATGCAATACAAATAAAACACCCAAACAAAAGAGCTTACAATAGACACCCCCCCTTTTTTTCTACTGTAAAGGCCCAAAGCTCAATACTGATAGTACTAAAAACTCATAAAACAATCCTCACTTCTCAACTACGAAACAACAACGACGATAACAACATCAGTTAGAAAGAAAAAAGAAAATTAACCCACCTAACACCAACCCATGGAAGCTCTTTCCAACAATCCATCTTAGCGAAAAACCATGATGTATGATTTTTGAAATCACTGAAGATTTATATTATTGTGCATGATTTCCTCCCCCTCCCGTCATCGCCACACGTCCTTTCTTCAATCACACACACACACACACACACACACCAAATACACACATACATACACACACACACACACACACAAGCACACTCACATACATACCCATGTATGTGTATACTATGCAATACAAACAAAACACCTAAACAAAAGAGTTTACAGCCCCCACCTTATATATATACATACATACATACACACACACCCCATACACACCCATACACGCATATATATATATATATATATATATATATATATATATATATATATATATATATATATATATATATATATATATACACACACCCTCATACACATAAACACACACACAATTACACATATATGCACTTTACATGCGAAGAAATAATAAATCATCTATGTTCATCACCCTGAATGAAAATATACGCAGTCCACTCTCTTAACATTACTAACAAAAATCAAATAAAAAGAGAACAAGGTAAACGTAAGAGGCTGACCTATCTGACAATGGATTGAATAATGACTGACCTATCTGACAATGGGTTGAATAGTGACTGGCCTACCTGACAATGGGTTGAATAATGACTGACCTATCTGACAATGGGTTGAATAGTGACTGACCTATCTGACAATGGGTTGAATAGTGACTGATCTATCTGACAGTGGGTTGAATAGTGACTGACCTATCTGACAATGGGTTGAATAGTGACTGACCTATCTGACAGTGGGTTGAATAGTGGCTGACCTGTCTGACAATGGGTTGAACAATGACTGACCTATCTGACAATGGGTTGAATAATGACTGACCTATCTGACAAAAAAATGGGTTGAATAATGACTGACATATCCGACAATGGATTGAATAATGACTGACCTATTTGACAATGGGTTAAATAATGACTGACCTATCTGACAATGGATTGAATAATGACTGACCTATCTGACAATGGGTTGAATAGTGACTGACCTAATTGACAATGTGTTGAATAATGACCGACCTATCTAACAATGGGTTGAATAATGACTGACCTATCTGACAATGGGTTGAATAATGACTGGCCTATCTGACAAGGGGTTGAATAATGACTGGCCTATCTGACAATGGGTTGAATAATGACTGACCTATCTGACAATGGATTGAATAATGACTGACCTATCTGAAAATAGGTTGAATAATGACTGACATACCTGACAAGGGGTTGAATAATGACTGACCTATCTGACAATGGGTTGAATAATGACGGACCTATTTGATAATGGGTTGGATAATGATTGACCTATCTGACAATGGGTTGAATAGTGACTGACCTATCTGACAATGGGTTGAATAGTGACTGATCTATCTGACAATGGGTTAAATAATGACTGACATATCTGACAAGGGATTGAATAATGACTGACATATCTGACAATGGGTTGAATAATGACAGACCTATTTGACAATGGGTTAAATAATGACAGACCTATTTGATAATGGGTTGGATAATGATTGACCTATCTGACAATGGGTTGAATAATGACTGACCTATCTGAAAATAGGTTGAATAATGACTGACCTATCTGACAATGGGTTGAATAATCTGTTGAGTCGCATGGAGAGAGTCACCCGTTCATATCTGGTTTTGGGTTCAATGCGTTTCATCACAACCACAGGGCCAGTCGTTTGGAACCAAGTACTGAATGTGACAACACGATGTCTCATCGAGGTTTCTGTCAGAGGGCCGGCTGCGATGTCTATATTCTGGGATAAAAAAAACCCAACCCCCAATACTTTCATCGATAAATATATTTTAGCAGTCTCCACTGTTGTCTCATTTGTATTTAGTTCAAATAAAATTATAAAAAACAAACCACTATTTAGACGTATTCCGTAACGAAGACAACGTCGCTGTGATGTCAATAGCGACGTTACCATGACCTGAAGTATGAATAGTGTGAAGCACGATAAACTGTAGCTTCACGAAGCATTATAAACTGTAGCGACGATGTGAAGCACTATTAATTGTAGTCATAATGTGAGTCATTATGAAGTGTAGCCACGATGTGAAATAATAGCTACAGTGTGATGCACTTTGTATTGTAGCCACAATGTTATGCACTATGAATTGTAGCCATAATATGATGCACTATGAATTGTAGCCACAATGTGAAGCACTATGAATTGTAGCCATAATGTGAAGCACTATGAATTGTAGCTAAAATGTGAAGCACTATGAATTGTAGCCATAATGTGAAGCACTATGAATTGTAGCCACAATGTTATGCACTATGAATTGTAGCCATAATGTGAAGCACTATGAATTGTAGCCGCAATGTGAAGCACTATGAATTGTAGCTAAAATGTGAAGCACTATGAATTGTAGCCACTGTGAAGCAATATGAATTGTAGCCACAATGTGAAGCACTATGAATTGTAGTCACAATGTAAAGCACTATGAATTGTAGCCATAATATGATGCACTATGAATTGTAGCCACAATGCGAAGCACTATGAATTGTAGCCACTCTGAAGCGCTATGAATTGTAGTCTCAATGTGAAGCACTATGTATTGTAGCCACAATTTAAAGTAGACATAATTTGATGCATTATGAATTGTAGCCACAATTTGAAGCTCTACGAATTGTCGCCAGAATGTGAAACACTATGAATTGTAGCCAGTGTGAAGCAATATGAATTGTAGCCACAATGTGAAGCACTATGAATTGTAGCCACAATGTGAAGCACTACGAATTGTAGCCACTGTGAAACGCTATGTATTGTAGTCACAATGTGAAGCACCACGTATTGTAGCCACAATTTAAAGCACTACGAATTGTAGACATAATATGATGCTCTATGAATTGTAGCCACAATTGGAAGCACTATGAATTTTAGCCACAATGTGAAGCACAATGAATTGTAGCCACAATGTGAAGCACTATGAATTGGAGCTATCATATGATGCACTATGAATTGTAGCCACAATGTGAAGCACTATGCATTGTAGCCATAATGTGAAGCACTATGAATTGTAGCCACAAGGTGAAGCACTATGAATTGTAGCCATAATGTGAAGCACTATGAATTCTAGACATAATATGATGCACTATGAATTGTAGCCACAATGTGAAGCACTATGAATTGTAGCCACAATGTGAAGCACTATGAAGTGTAGCCACAATTTGAAGCACTATGAATTGTAGCCACAATGTGAAGCACTATGAATTGTAGCCACAATTTGAAGCACCATGAATTGTAGCCACTGTGAAGCGCTATGAATTGTAGTCACAATGTGAAGAACTATGTATTGTAGCCACAATTTAAAGCACTACGAATTGTAGACATAATATGATGCACTGTGAATTGTAGCCACAATGCGAAACACTATGAATTGTAGCCGCAATGTGAAGCACTATGAATTGTATCCAAAATTTGAAACATTATGAATTGGAGCTATCATATGATGCCCTATGAATTGTAGCCACAATGTGAAACACTATGAATTGTAGCCACCATGTGAAGCACTGTGTATTGTAGCCATAATGTGAAGCACTATGAATTGTAGCCGCAATGTGATGCACTATGAATTGTAGCCACAATTTGATGCATTATGAATTGTAGCCACAATGTGAAGCACTATGAATTGTAGCCACAATGTGAAGCACTATGAATTGTAGTCACAATGGGAAGCACTATGAATTATAGCTACAATGTGAAGCACTATGATTTGTAGCCACTGTGAAGTGCTATGAATTGTAGTTACAATGTGAAGCACTATGTATTGTAGCCACAATTTAAAGCACTATGAATTGTAGACATAATATGATGCACTATGTATTGTAGCCACAATGTGAAGCACTATGAATTGTAGCCACTGTGAAGCACTATGAATTGTAGCCACAATGTGAAGCTCTATGAATTGTATCCACAATTTGTAGCACTATGAATTGGAGCTATCATATGATGCACTATGAATTGTAGCCACAATGTGAAGCACTATGAATTGTAGCCACAATGCGAAGCACTATGAATTGTAGCCACAATGTGAAACACTATGAATTGTAGTAACAATGTGAAGCACTATGAATTGTAGCCATAATGTAGCCACTATGAATTGTAGCCACAATGCAGCACTATGAATTGTAGCCACAATGTGAAGCACTATGAAGTGTAGCCACAATTTGAAGCACTATGAATTGTAGCCACAATTGGAAGCACTATGAATTATAGCCACTGTGAAGCACTATGAATTATAGCCACTGTGAAGCACTATGAACTGCAGCAACTAAATCATAAAAAACCCAGACATATGTCTTTCCTGTAAGTGAAATAAAAATACGAACCCAACAAAACATTAGTGTTGTCCACGCGGACACCCAAAGTGTCGCAGCTGGCATTCCAATTTCTAAAGAGAAAGGAATATAAACTACCATCGAGTTTATGTGCTCCATGCAACACGAGTCACCCTGTCCAAGTTGTCCAAGTGAGAAAATAGGGTAAGTTTTCTTGTCCGAGAAAAATACGAAGTGCCTGAAGTGGGGCTCGAACCTAGTACCTCTTGGTCACAGTCCGATGCCTTTTAACCACTCAGCCATCTCGTCCCCAATTATCTAAAAGCTCACTACTAAATAATGTTATACACAATGAACGCTTGCTGCTTGTTTGGATAACTATACAATGGAATCGAAATTGTGTCATTTCATTGCTCTAGATTCCATGGCGACCGCAAATAGACCACATATTATGATGGTGAATATTTGCACGGCATTGACTTATTAATAGTATGCAGACAGAGTATTGTGGAAGATCTGTACATTGTTTTGGGTTAAATTCCGATTTGGTCCAATGCTTATTTCTGATAGTTATCTTCTACTCTATCGAGTCATGCACTGAAGCCATTTGGGCCGATTTATGAACAAAATATCTTCACATACTATTATCCTTTTGTTTTTACAATTATAAAACATACATACACTCTTATGATTTGTTTTTCAAGAACAAACTAAGAAAGTCATAGAAAACACTTCCATGATGTTGACCTACCCTTCTAATGATGTCACCTATCAGGCCTCCCCATGACCCATTGGGCAGTATGTGGCCGAACTGACTGTCTGGGCGAACTACGAAGTGGTAACTCAGACCTGCGTATGCCGCCATTTCATCCATGATGTCTTTGATAAATCCCTTGTACATTGTCTCATTCGTTTCATCGTTGACAATGTCCTCTTCATATATATAAAGGGTGTTGCTGAAGAAATAATAATATGACAAAAAGAGAAATAAAGGGATGACATTCTAATGAACTCTATTTGTCGATTTAATACTTTTGATTTAGATCCAGACATTGGTTGTTACCAGATTCATTTGTAGGTATTTAACATTTTCTCTAGTGAAGGAAATGGTCATAAATAGTATTAAAACCCCATTGGAACAAAGACAAGAAAAATACAAGGAAAAGACAGAAAAGGATTTTGACCACCATCGGGATTAAACCATCGACCTCAGCGTCGGCACCCATCGCCTCGCCATGAAAAGAAAGCGTGCTACGAACCTAGTCAACTACGTTATAACTAAGGTGATCTTGGGGTTCTGGTAGAATTAATCGCCCCCCCTGCATGCCCTGTAAACAGCCAAGGGAATTTACTTTAAGATGCACAGAGTGTTTTGATCTGCACACGATACTTTCTATATATCGCCCGTCTCCGATGGGTCCAGGTATCGATCCACCTACTTTGACCATTGGCTGGGTTTTAATCTGTTTTGGCGCAGTCTGTAGAGTCATCGCTATCCCAGTCTTGATGACACTGGTTCCAAAGCTGGTAAATCCAGGTATTCCACGGCATAGTATGTAGTAAAAGTAAACTTCCTTCAATACTATTTCGGCCCATAGGACCGGAGCTTCTCCTGGTTTCAATATCGCGAAGCGCAACAGGTTATAATAATCACCTCCTGAACAGTACGCTAATTTGACGCATGCTTTTACTCCCGTGTAGCGTCTTTCACAAGGAACACAACGTCGGAATTAATTTGCTAGGATTTGAACTTGTTCCCACGTCAAAAGAAAGAAAAGAACAACCATCTACTACAAATTCCAGCGACCAAACAGCCTCGCCTCCTCTAACAAAGCCCCAAAAACTAAACAAACAACAACAAAAAACCCAACGGAAAGTATTTTCTGCAGCATCTGAAAAGTAAGATACAAGATGAGCTGGACTTAAATTAATTATATTGATGATGTTCGAAAGTAATTCTCCAGGAACCAATGTATCCTTCTGCATGCACATCAAGTTCCTCGAGCTTTAGAAAATAACTCTGTCTCTGTCTTCGTCTCTGTCTCTGTCTTTGTCTCTGTCTCTGTCTCTCTGCCCCTGTTTGTCTGTCTGTCTGTCTGTCTGTCTGTCTGTCTGTCTCTCTCTCGCTCTTTCTCTCCTTCCCTTCTCTCTCTCTTCCTTCTCCTCCTCATCCTCCTCATCCTCCTCCTCCTCCTCCTCCTCCTCCTCCTCCTCCTCCTCTCTCTCTCTCTCTCTCTCTGTCTCTCTCTCTCTGTGTCTGTCTGTCTGTCTGTCTCTCTCTCTCTCTCTCTCTCTCTCTCTCTCTCTCTCTCTCTCTCTCTCTCTCTCTCTCTCTTCTCTCTCTATTTAAACAGTCCAAGTGCTTTTCATCGAAAATGATTTCTATTCCCCGTTATTCCTTATGAATCTTTTGCTGAATTTCCTCCATTTATTTTTGTACAAGTCTCACTATAATTTGACACTACAGAGTATTATGTCCATGCCAGTTTGACATTTGATAATTGTTTCATCAACCTTCAGCTTTACAATTGTGTCACTGACCTGGCGAAAAAAAGAAAGACATTTAGGTCGATGGATCAATTTCAACATACGGGTTTACTGATAGCATATATTGCCAACCTTACAAGATAGAAAATACAGCAAAGTTCACATAACAGAAAAGATAACACATTGAATCGTTGTGACATTAAGCGAAGGAAAGACCAGGGGGTAGATTTTACTAAAATAAGAGTTGAGAAAATATTTCAAGCCTTGAACCCACGACCTTTCGATTGAGAAGCCGACGCCTTGCCTCTGGACGACCGAGTCCCCACGAAGGAAAGAAAGGACTCTTTTGAAAGAGTTATTGTGAAAGTAATGGTTACTTGTGCGAGGAATTACGAGAAGGGATATTTTTAAAAATCTTTTTGGCGAAGGAATGAGAAATGTTTCATAATACAATACAGTAGTCTTCGCTAAAACTTTGGCGAAGATGCATTTTGACGGAGTCAAGGGCCATAACCGATTAGTTACATTGCCATTCTTGTTTGAAAATAATCTATGTACTCTTTTTGTTTCGTTAGCTGTTTGTTACTGTTTAGGTTTTGTTTGTTGTTAGTTCGTTTCAGGACAATACCCTTATAGATCTGTTACAATGCCATTCTCCTCTCACTGAATACTACACCAAGGAGTGGAAAGATGAAGACATTTGGCAACTAGGGATGCTCTTTTATCGGTTGACACGCGTGTCATCCATAGTATGATCTCTGTGGGTAGAAGTGTCAAAATACCTGTCTCACATTTTCTCATCGTGATCAAAGAGAGAAAGCCGATCGGCTGCTTGTCTCGCAGACATACTGTTAAGTAGTTGAGGGAAGGGTCAGGTAAAGATGACCAGAGCCGAGACAGCCAAGACTGGTTGCATAATTGTCGTGTGTATGTATGCACATGGTTACCAGACCTACATACACAAACAGACACACGTGCCTGACAGATTTTGTCACTGGGACGAGGCAAGGAGAGGTTATCAAGTTGATTGTTCACAAAAATTGACTCTTTAAATGCAATAAATTGAAGATGAACTTACAAAATACCCCCCCCCCCCCCAGAAAAAAAAAAACAAAATATTGCATTTAGTGAAGTAAAGCCAGACGTTGATGCATTTTGAGGGGGTAAATAGCGTTATGAAATTCGGTTACATGTAAAGAAAAACCGTAAATTATGACGAATCGCGCATTTTGGTAGGGTGCAATTTGGCAGAGACTACCTTTGAAATGTTAAAAGGTATTCATACCAAAACAAAATGTTTGTATGTCGTAGGTTTTCCAAGGCATGTTGTGCTACATCTTTTAGCTCGTTAGTCAAAGTCAAACTTACCAAAATTGTCCCAATACTCAGAGGTGGATCCTGGGAAGAAAGAAAAGCAGAAGTAAAAATGAATCATACAAACAAAGAATAACAGCCTTTTCCTTTGCCCCACACAAAAACCCCACACAAAACCCTACACAAAAAAATCCTCAACAGCTATGCTATAGACAAAACAAACTCCAACGACAAAAACCCTCCAAACACCCCCAATAATCCCTCCAAAGCAAAACAAAAACAAGGAAACAGAAGGAAAACCACCGCCCCTGCACTTTTCCTATACCACCACCACACACACACACCACCACCAACAACAACAACAAAACAACAACAACAACAACAACCACATCATTGACAACAACAGGTGAGGCGATGGAACCATAAATATATACATTGAATAAGGGACGTTCTTCAATGGCGATCAATACCGCGGCATCCATCAACAGTGACATCCGTTTGGCATCTATAGTGCTAGTTGAGCATTACCTCATAACAAACAATGACGCATATGTTCTTCTGTGATGTGTGTAACCTTCTTCAGGTCACATGAAGAAAGCACGTGAAAAGAAACCAGTTATTGCTAGACGAGGCTTTCCATATTCTGATGTACTACTGTATGCTGACGTTCATTCCGATACCACAGCATAATTATGATAAACTTAAATAAAGCAACAACACACAGCAAGTAGTAATCATATTATCTTGAAGGGTTTATCCTCGCGTGCCCAGCGTGAGGTGACCTTATCCTGCTTATGGTGGACATATTTAAATCTAATGCAAAATCAACCCCTCGCAATAAATAAATAAGTCAAAAGGAAAGCGAAACCACGCTATCATAGCATTAAGAGCCTAATAAATAATATTTACTTTCCAGGAAGAAAAAGCAACTTTGCTATACTTCTCTCTTTGTACATACATGCCAATATATCTGTCTGAATTGTGTTTCGTTGATCTTGTTGGTATTAGAATTGTTAAACAATGTTAACACTGCATGTCTGCTGTTGTTTAAAGACATTTCTTTGGTAGGGCATGAGGGCAATGTCAAATGTCGTTGACCTTCACACTTTTAAACATTTGCTTAACCTTTTTTTTTTTTTTACTTAGATTTTGGGATTTTATGCTAAACAATCTATATCCGGAGAGTTGGTCCTTACATAGTAAAACAAAAGCCAAAACATCCAAGAAAACAAAAGGAAAAGGAAATAACTTTCCCCTCCTCTCAAATACCAGAAAAAATCTCGGCTTAGATAGAGAAAGGAAAAATAAAGAAGCTTTTACGAGTACAATAAAAACAAGGGGGAAAATAACCTGAAAGAGAGATCGCTTTTATTGAACACATACTGATGAGTGTGTTGCTAGAAGTAAAACAGCGGAAGGCACAGAAAGTAAAGAAAGGCAAATTTCTACAGGTATGCCGAAACAACCTTTGTGAGTTACTGACACGACCCTGTTGATGTACGTTCGCAGGTACACATGATGATACCCGTGGCTCACATTCGTTCTACCTCAGCGAAGAGAGATTCCGACTGGATCTGCGAACACACTGTGTATTGTGTATGCGCGCGTGAATGCGGTATTTAGGTGGATAGTTGTGAGTAGGTGAGTGTGTTTGTGCTCTAGTTATGAAGCAGTGTAAATGCCAGTGAAAGTAAGGGTACCGACTTGCTTTTCCCATGAAGACGGTTTTGGAAAAGCCATTATTCCTGTTCAGACGTATTAGCGGTTAGGGATTTAAATGTGTAAATTTGTTCTATTTACATCTAGAGTACAAATAACTCATGAATTCCAAATGTTTCGACGCGTATTCTTAAGCGTTAAAGCGTCATCAAGAAAACAGAAGACAACAGAGCGTAGCGTTCAAACGGATAAATAAACAAGAAACACATCACCCTCCCCCCTACCCTCTCAGAAAAAAAATAACGACAAAAATGAAAAATAAGAAATAGATATTTACCCTTTCCCTCAAGCCCAACAAAATAGAAGACCGCAACAAAGGTAACTGCAATAATACATAAGCCCAAAATCCAACAACAACAACAACAACAACAACAACAACAACAGCAACACTGACAAAAACAACAACAATAACATAATAGACCCAAAAGGGCGTATTCGAATATTTCCGATAATTTTGTACAATTTCATTTGTTGCCCACAATATTGTGGTCGCACTTTTGAATAATTTTTTTGCTGCATACGAAGCCCACGCCAGATAACTCTCACTGATTGAACAAGGGATCAAAGAAAGAAAGAAAAAAAAGCGCATTAAATTGAATAAATTGGAATTTGAAAAAACCAAACCCCGACAAAATCCTCTTAATTCACAACTAGATCTATGTCAGTGCAAAATGACTCAGTAAGATAGACCTTTCCCCCTCCCTACAATGTCCTTTCTCTCATTCGCCTGGTTCTACACCCCTTCCCGCCCCCGCACAATTTTTATACATCAAACCCCTCACCCACAACTCCATACAACACAGCGTAAGGTTAGACTCTAGCCTGAATCCACCCACCTTTCTTAGCTGTCTATACAAGAGACAATTCATCTACAGGAAATTCCTTTCCTCAATTTGATAATCCAGTGTGCTATTTCTTACCAGATGTTAGCCCTGGTCGTTTGGAGACGACAGTAAAACTGAAGATGTTTGTCTGAGCTTGTCTGAACTTTTCTTAACGGCTCTTTCAAAAGGGGCATAATAAGGAGGGCAATTTGTCGGTAGGTTATCTGCACTGTGTACAGGGTGTATCAAGATAACACGCCACGTGACTTTCCCACCATGTACGTTACATTGGGAAAGGTAAACGGAACCTTGTTATTCTTCATCTAGTCCTGATAGGATTACGCGCCGAATGTAAGCTGAACCAGAGTCAGAAGATGGTTTTAACTGAAAAAGAAAACTACGAGTAATGTTTCGTTGTGCGCATGCATCTGACTTGGTGGGTGAGCTGCAGCATCCATTGGGACTAAAAACCACGCTTTCAAAATAGTGGGTGTAGAATCAGCAAACGCTTTTCAAGCAACAGAAGTGATAAGGAACAATCTAAAGACCAACAACGAAAAAACCAGAGAGAAAAACGAAAGAGACAAAACAAAGGAAAACAAAAAGGAAATGAGAAAAAAAAAGAGAAGAAAACATCACTTATGATAAGCAACAGAAAAACCAAAGACACGAAAAGCAGTTCTGTGTGGCCTGTGGTCACGTCATTGCCCAGGAAACCTTGCATCATAGGAACACATCTTCTTCTGAATGGGACAGGGGTAGCCTGAGCTCCGAGAGAGCCCTGTAATGGCGACATTGTGCCTTGCAGCTTCAGTTGGCTTCGGAGCCAGTTTCCGGTCATGCAGCTTAATTCTTCGGCGATCGGGGAACCCCATAATTACATTGAGTAAAAATCATCAGTCCCCCCCACCCCCGTCTTTCGATGCTGAAGCTCGCTTGGCTCCCTCTCGGGGGAAGGTCGTCTTTGTTAATCATTTGAATTGAACATTCATATACATTTTCATGTGAAATGTGTCATATTGTAACCTTTTCTGTTGAGCTATATAGCAAACAAGTTCGTTTTCTTTAACTCTTGTTGCCTAAAATGTGACAACCAATAATCTTATTTCGTTGCTGCACTTACCTTTTGTGCGTGGGCCTTGCAGCAAAAGCCTGCTATCAATAAAAATAAAATGGAAATCTTGTTTTGAAATGTTGATGCCATCATTGGAATGAACTGAATATTCGCTTGTAGAGAGAATGAGTTTAATTCATTTATCACAGGATGCACTTATCACATTGGTGAGATCTGAAGAGCATGGAACCACCGGAAGTGAAGTTCATGTGTCCACTTTGCCACAGCTGGACTCTACCAACGTAATCAACATTCATCTGTTGGAAAAAAAGTAATAAAGTAAACAAAGAAATTACATGTAAATCTATAGATGTTAGTCCTCCAATCAGTTTCTCAGAAATATGGATTAAATACTTGTCTATAAAATTCCAATTTAAATAGAACCATTTGGAACATTCACAACATCACAACCTCAGAGAATGTAATGCTGAAGAAGTATCCACACAGACCCATTTATGAGAAGAGCTATTCACTTGTGTCTTGATACATTATCGTATTCATAATAGCTAAGGAAATATAATGGCCCTAACAGCACTATAATGACATCTATATACTTTCGTTTCATCTCTTGGGCCGTCAAATGGTCAAAGGGATAATATGATACACAATAATTATCACCTGAGAAACCTTAAATAAAGTGTTTACAATTACTGCCTCATGACTCATAGGTTTTAATCAACTTGCTCTTTTTAACCGATGTATAAACACTCTTTTCCAACTCCATTCTATCCTCACAAACACTTTTTGCATTACACAATTAATTACTTAGGAGATCTTTGTATTCGATGACATATTGACTTAAACCAAATTCTACAATCTTGACACACATGATCAGACTACCGTCTGTGATGGGAGATGATATGAACCTGACTCAGACGGAGAAAGTGACTGTAAATGGACGCGTAAAAGGGATAATAATTATAAAGTATCGTTTTCAATGTTTCAAATTTCTAATTGAACGAATTTTCCCCAGGCAACATTCAGTAATCACTGAACAAAGGAATCGTGAACATGCAAAGCTGGGAATGTTCCCATCAAACCGACGTAATGACAGCTATCTCTACCCTCGACTCAGGTGCCTGTCAACATCACTATTCCAACAATCGGCCATTCTATTTGCCTGTCAACATCACTATTCTAACAATTGGTCATTTTATCCAAGATCAAACAGGGAGTTGAAAGAACAGTATGTAGAGCAACCGTAAAGCCATCTTACCTTATCGATGGGTTAATAGTCCCAGAGTTCGGGACAAGGGGAGATAAATGAATTACCCTTTAAAGTATCTGTATTTTTTCCCAATTTCCTATTTTGTCCATTTGATCAGAGTCTCTTTTCGCCCTCTTTAAGATATCAATATTCTTTCCCGGGGTTTTCCATTTTGTCACTTTGGTGCGAACTCCTTTTTCCCAACATATTTTTCTTTTTTCTTTCTATCACTACTTTTTAAAGTCATGAACGCTTTCAGGCTCCTGTTTTCATCAACACAAATATCGGTAGGTTCTATCTATGACATTAGATAGTAATATCGTTTTGAATGTTTTACGATGTGGTGATGCTCCGACACTATATTGCGATTATTGTGCCATCTCTTTATAATCGACTGAAAATATCCGATTTTGTAGTGTTCTCATATATTTCAGAGACAATTTGCAATAAATAATCAATACTTTAGCCCACATTATTTTACATGAAGAGGACGAAAGGAAGGAGATTCCCTGATTTTCATCTAATTGGGGATTTTATGCGAGAATCAGTCGAGCGAGTAAACAATTGACAGTTGAGAGATGAGGGCAAAGACAAGAGGCAAAATATTGAAAATACTTTATTTATGACACATTTAATGATGTGCCAACTAAAACACAAGGTGGAGACAAATACCAAGAACTAAACAAAGCAAATAATAATGTCGAGCACGCCATGAGGTCGAGGCAGAGACCTCCGTATCGGCATCTATCGCCTCGCCGTCAAAGGAAAACAAGGCAGTTAATAATCATTATCATGGCGAGCTTGGTTGAGAATGTGGTGCTCTTGCCTTTCCTTCTGTGTTTTCCCATTTTCTTTTGTCTTTGTCTCATCATCGTCAATACAGTCCTCTATCACCAATTGTATTTATAAAGTATAATGTGATTTTCCCCTTCATGTGAAACATAATTATTATTAATATGTTAATTACAAGCTCGATCGTGTCAGCTTAAATACAGAAATAAATTTGAAGACTTACAAGAAGAGAAAGACAATAAAGCAGATTAAATACAAGTGCCAGCCAGTATGAAAATGTACAAGGCTGTAAAACATATCAAACAAAAACGAAGGGAACATTTATCATATTGGACATAAGCGACAAGATACTATGTAATGCTATATAGATACTACAGGAGATAAAGGAATTATATGAAAAGACATACGAAGAAGAAGAAATAGACCCATTTGAACAAACAAATTCAAGATTACACACACTCATCATAAAATTCTATTACAGAAGCTTGACAAGAAAAATGGTCATCTTGACATCGGCTCTGGAAAACTAATCTTATTGAACAAACCAAATAAGAAAAAGAGACCCACAGAAAACCTTAGACCAATCGCTCTACTGTCCATCTTTCGAAAACTCCTGAGCATAATATATTGAACAGAATAAGACCAAAGGCCATATTTATCACCGTCACAAAGCGGTTTCCGAAAGAATACAAGTACCAGTGATATTGTTTGGGCTCACCGATGGTTGAAAAGAAAAACAGAAAAGTACAAAGAAGAATTTTCAAACCTGGGTATCAACATAAGCTCTGCCTTCTACATAACACATATATGTCAACCAAAACTATTGACATCGTTAAACACAATTGTAGAAAAAGACCACATGGAATTAATCAGAACTACTCGCCAACATAACACTAGCTTTCACATCCGGCAAACAGATAACAGCAATACGAACAATCCTTGGAACACCGCAAGGAGACAGCCTAAGCCCTCCTGTTCACTGTCTATTTAGAAGCAGCTTTGAAAGATCTACGAACACAATTGCCTACTAACGAAAGACTGACTAGAGAGCTGATATGCACAGACGGTGTAGACATGATTTTCTATACATAAAATAAAGGACAGAGATACATCCTAATAATATCTAACAACTTAAAGCAATGGAATCTGGAGTCAACGAATCAAAAACTGAAATAACAACAATAGGAAGACATCAGGAAGAATGGAAAGACGTCAGGAAGTTAGGAAGAAAAACAGACATAAAAACCCCGTAGGATATTAACACACAACGAACTGGAAAACAAAATGGAACAGAACAGATGCAATTAGTGAGAAACAAAAGAATTAAACTGTACGAAGCACTTGTCATACTAATACTACTATTCAACAACCAAACCTGGGGTTTCACTACAAAGAACTTAGAAAATCTGGACATAATACATTAAAAATGTCTCAGAAACATTATCGGCGTTCACCGGCCTGAAAAAATCCAGCAACCAAGGTCTGTATGACCACTGCGGAATCAAACATGGAATCAAATAGCAAAGATGGCACCTACTCGGGCACATACTAAGAAGAAAGGACTCGATTCCGGCCCAAAGAACAATGTATGGGTAGTTTGAAAAAGGCACAAAATACAGAGGAAGACCCCTACCATCATTGCTCACGATACTAAACCTAGACGTAAGACACTACAAGAAATACATCAAAACAACGCCCTCAACTGTCCTTTCCGAAGATTAACAAATGACATTGTTAGTAGCATAACCTGAATAAAAAAAAGACCTTACAGTTTTAAATAACCTAGTAGAAGCTAGAGACACATGGCAACTAGTGTCAAAATAATAATATATTCAGAGGTGTGAAGGAGACCACTATTCTAGCATATACATTTGGGCAAAGCGTCCCTTATGACTGCGATGCCTTTATCATTACCAAAAACCCTATAGATCTAGATCTAGATCGAGCCTAATGACCGACAAGCTAGATTCCCGACCAAGGGTATAATTATTATGATGGAGGTTCAGAAAAGGCCTGTTTTTTGGCTCGGTTTGACGAAATATTGATGACTGCAAAGAGTAAGTCCTCAAACACAAAGTTGGGACAAAGAGACGGCCAGGCTATCTTTTGAATTAACAGATCTGAATCGATACGGCAGTCTGTTTTATCCAGTAAAGAGAAAAATATCAAGATCTTGTTCCAGCAAGAAGTAAAGTGTTCCCAATGCTCTATCGTTGGCGAGCTCTCAAAACTCTTTTAACTCGGAGGAAAATATCCGCGACGTATCCGCTCAGTTCTTGGCTACTCGGGCACATACTAAGGAGAAAGGCGTCAGGACGTTAGGAAGAAAACCATCGAGTGATGGTTGCAATGATATTTCGTCACTTGCATAACAATAATGCCCAAGTCAGACTTAGGCATTTTTTAGATAATGCCACCTGAAGGCATCTCTAGGTGTTTTCCTTCTAGTCTCAAAAAGATCTAAGAAATCAACCAATCAGAAAGCTCAAATCAAAACCAAATCAATTGAAGTCAATATATTTGAAAATGGAAGTTTGAAGTTTAAGGAAGTTTTTCTTGTTTTTCTCAAAACGTCTAGATCTGAACGTGCCCAATGCATTTATGTTATACAACTGATGATTTGTAATGTAGTCTATTGTTTCTCCCGGTTGGTTTGCTTTCGGTGGACCATCGAAGTAAAAGTCAGCAAAGGGTATTGCTGACTTAGCACTCACCAAAATTTACACCTACGGGTCGCCGTGAATGAACAACAAGGATCTCGCTCGTAATGGAAGAACTCAAGATTTGCCAAATAAACGGACCACTCCCCCCCCCCCCACTGTTGTCACGTTTTTCAAGCGTAGATCGTGTAGGAAAAACGATGGCACCTCCAACAGCGTTATTACGACTGTAACAACCGAGTCAACAAGGCCAATCGCCCCAAAACACCTTTTGAGATGTTCTTTGGGAGACCAATTATGTCGTCAACTGCTTGCTAACCAGTTCATCCTCGTAACCTGACAGAGGAAAAACGGAATTTCTTTCGCTCAGCTCACCTAGACCTTGAAGGTCAGAGCAAGGACGATCTGGATGACGACGTTCAACCCTCCGTTCCAGACGCCACCAGCAAGACCTCATATGAAAAGCCATTGCTGCAAGCTGCTGAACCGGCTCCATCCAGGTCTGACAGCCCTAGCAATGACACGTCTCTCACGGACACCAGGCAAAAAGAATGTAGTATTCTAAGCAAAACTTTTGCAACTGATACACTTTGATTCGCCAAGCTCTAGCGGGAACGCCACCTTTATTGCTCAAGTAGGCCAGGTTGTGAGTTATCGGCCAAACCCAGCTCTATCAGCTGGTACTGCAGTTCTTTTGACTTGTGGATGAAAAACAGGTATAGTCACTGCCCTCCAGTCCCGGTACAATGGTCACCGTATGTGACAGCGCAGATGTCCACACACCGCATGCTTCTCAGTTGCGAGACACAACATTTTGAATTCCATGAAAATTAAAACGTACTTTCAAGTCACTATTACCATAAAATCGATACTTAATGTGTTGTTTCATGAATATTGTGAGTTTACTGTTCTTGTTTTTTAAACGTTTGTGCACTGACCTGAATGCGAATAAATTATTACTCAACAGAAAATACTTGAACCAACCCTACGTCTGTTATTTGATATGAGGAGAGCCAGTATTCTCAGGACACCCACTTCACCCATGAAAGAATACACACACACTCTTAGTAGAATACTAGTGCGCGCTAATAGATGTGCAAAATCGATTTCGCAATATGAATAATGCGCACCATCTTTAAACACAAGTGAGGTCGAGATGGGTGCGCAACATCAATTTGTAACGTTTGGGAGAGACTACCACGCTTGGAAGACCTGACACGTTTGTGAGTCCTTCACATAATATAGATAGATAGATAGGTAGGTATGTAGATATTTAGAGAGAGAGAAAGGAGGAGAGAGAGAGAGAGAGAGAGAGAGAGAGAGAGAGAGAGAGAGAGAGAGAGAGAGAGAGAGAGAGAGAGAGAGAGAGAGAGAGAGAGAGAGAGAGAGAGAGAGAGAGAGAGAGAGAGAGAGAGAGAGAGAGAGAGAGAGAGAGACAGAGAGACAGAGAGACAGAGAGACAGAGAGACAGAGAGACAGAGAGACAGAGAGACAGAGGGACAGACAGAGAGAGAGAGAGAGAGAGAGAGAGAGAGAGAGAGAGAGAGAGAGAGAGAGAGAGAGAGAGAGAGAGAGAGAGAGAGAGAGAGAGAGAGAGAGAGAGAGAGACAGAGAGACAGAGAGACAGAGACAGAGAGACAGAGAGACAGAGAGACAGAGAGACAGAGAGAGAGAGAGAGAGAGAGAGAGAGAGACAGAGAGAGAGAGAGAGAGAGAGAGAGAGAGAGAGAGAGAGAGAGAGAGAGAGAGAGAGAGAGAGAGAGGAGAAAGAGAGAGAGAGAGAGAGAGAGAGAGAGAGAGAGAGAGAGAGAGAGAGAGAGAGAGAGAGAGAGAGAGAGAGAGAGAGAGAGAGAGAGAGAGAGAGAGAGAGAGAGAGAGAGAGAGAGAGAGAGAGAGGGAGAGGGAGAGAGAGAGAGAGAGAGAGAGAGAGAGAGAGAGAGAGAGAGAGAGAGAGAGAGAGAGAGAGAGAGAGAGAGAGAGAGAGAGAGAGAGAGAGAGAGAGAGAGAGAGAGAGAGAGAGAGAGACAGAGAGAGAGAGACAGAGACAGAGACAGAGACAGAGACAGAGACAGAGACAGAGACAGAGACAGAGACAGAGACAGAGACAGAGACAGAGACAGAGACAGAGACAGAGACAGAGACAGAGACAGAGAGACAGAGTAACAGAGTCAAAACAGGAAGACATAGTGACAGAGAGACAGAGACAGAAACGGAAAGAGAAGTAAAAATAATACTACATGGAATCCCTGAGTTCATTTCTGTATTAATTTCACATATATTATTGGCTTTGATTTACCACCGTACAAGTAAAGATATGAAAATATGATCATTTAAACACATTTTCAAAAGGAAATGGATTTTTTTTTCTTCAATGCTATCTACTCACAAAATCTCTCAGACCCATCCTGAAAACAAGTTCACTTAGATTGACACATCCATAATACATGGACACTATTTCAATAACTCACAAATGAAATCCTCGACCATGGAATTGGATGTCAAATATCGCAGTGTGAATAGATCATCTTTCTTACATCG
>JAXRKP010000108.1:97500-105000 GCA_037039925.1 Doris montereyensis | reverse complement strand
AAGATGCATGTTAATAGCGAGAGAGAAAGAGAGAGAGAAATAAATACTATATAATTATCTTACAGATGGCTTGGAGGAGCGAAATAATAAATAATTTTCTGAACCTTGAATACTCTTTAGAGGTAATCATTGTCCCGCTATGCTTAAGACATTTCATTCTTTTTCTTGGGGCACGAAAATGACATAAAGATTGTCCTTTCAAAAAGAAATACAACAATTATCTGACAGATTCTTGCATCCACCGTAATCTCTGATGGTTTGGAGTAATGTTCCTTCCTCTCAAAGGGGGCATGAATAATAAATGAAATATCGCATGGTGCTGACTTTTTGTTAATACACAGAAATCCTGATGACAGGCTATATAATTCGCTTCCTGTTGTAATTGCACTGGTGATCCCCTCATTTATTTGTTTTTAATTAACATAGATGATAGAGTATTTCTTAGAATTGTCCCAAATCGTTCCCCACATGGAGCTCTAACAGTGATCAACGAAGTATATTGATATATATATATATATATATATATATATATATATATATATATATATATATATTATATATATATATATATATATATATATAAATTATTTGCTACTCAATAACTGATATGTCCAGTTGAAATTGAAGACAAAAGATAAGAATGGAACGCTATCGCTACTGCATTGAGCTGCGAACACTTTGGTCAAATTGACGCCAGAACTCCCCTGGCAATTAGCGCTATGATCATCTGAGGTACGTGCATTAAAGCCATGCATAAGTGATGATCTCAACAGATGTTCCATGGCGCCAAATGAAATTCTCCGATAAAGGCCATTGTGTTTAAACACAAATCCATGCAAGACGCGGCAGGGTTTCCTGTCATGATCTATATGGAATTAAAGCAGTGAGTATTATCTTGTTTCCATCACATTTGAGCCTTTCTCATTGTTGCAGAATATATTTACTTAATAGTTTCGGAGGACAACATAGATGGTTATGCTAGGTGCTAGATTATGATGGTATTCAACATACCACTTTCAGCTTCTTGAGTCATAAATGCAAATAAGCCACAGTTGGGCGAAGCCAGAAAGGATAAACGACAAGGAAGACAGAGCAAACACGTGACGTTTCGTATAAGTAAAGTCAGAAATGATACTCGGCAATACATGACATCTCCACCAAGGAAGATAGAGCAAACACGTGACGTTTCGGGTAAAAGTAGAGACAAAAATAATAATCGACAATAAGCGACATCTCCACCAAGGACGACATAACAAACACGTGACATTTCGGGTATAAGTGAAGTCAGAAATGATACTGGACAATAAGTCACATCTCCACCAAGGAAGACAGAACAAAACATGTGATTGTCGTTTATCAATTTGGAGTCAAAATGATATTTCAAAGTATGTGACGAATGACCCTGTATAGCGAATAACCACTCACTCCGCGGTACGTCATCCACATAATAACGAAATACAATAACTTTTAATGCAAAGAAAGCAAAATAAAATAAAAAGGTCACAACGCAAAAAGAACAGACAACTCGATAAATCGACTGTATAATTTCCACCTAAGAGGATTGACAGACTGGAAAGTAACTTACAGGTGTGTTCAAGTCTTGTCTCTATAAACGTGAATGACGGTGAGTCAGTTAAATGACTGCAAACAATCACAATCACTCGACAGTCGAGGTGGCGAAATACAAGACACTTTGCAGTACGAAGATTTTGCAGTAACTTAGACAATTTAAAAGCAAAGCAAGACAAATGAGATGGAAAATTATCCACAGACAGATACACTTTTTAGTTGTGTTGTTTTCCTTTATTGAGGCGTTGTAGCTGAACCGTAGAGTTGTGAACTTGTGATCACGACAACACTGGTTCGAATCCCCACCTCTGGTACTGGTGGGTTTGTTTTGTTGTTGTCGTTGTTGTTGTTGTTGTAGTTTTCCCTCAGCTTTTTACTCTCAGGAAATATACTTCCTCTATTTTACTCACTTGACCCAGGTGTGAATGAGTACCAAGCTGTAGGTAGAGAAATATATTGTCATAGTGTTAGTACGAAACGCCTAACATACTTGTGTACTATATGCTCCCCCGGGAGTTGAGAAGGACTCTGGATGAAATAGCCTTCTGGGGGATAAATGATGCACGGTCGGTGAGCCTGCATTTGTGCGGGGCTACGGACTATACATCCATCTTTTATCTCTCTTTTTAAAAAGATAAAGTTCAATACAGCTCTTAGCGTTATGCGGTCACACGTTAACAGTAGTGACACGTGACGTAAAGTAAAGTCAGTCTCGTACTTGGCGTTGAGCGTAGGGCAACTAAGAGTAGATTCCTGATTTTTCTACGCATGTGACATCATGTGGTAGTTTGCCATTGTTTTCCACACCGCCTTTACTTTCGCCGAGTCAGAATAGACTTAGATCTAGTTACCCATTTCACTGCTGGGTCGACAGGAGGGCTAACAAACTTTGCCCGGATTGGGAATCGACCTCGGGCCTCCTGAATAGCAGACAAACACTCTACCGACAGAGCTACCGGCGCCTCCAGGAGAAAGAGTAGTACAAGATCAATAATGTGAAATTTGGTTAACACAGTAATTATTTCATGAACTCAAGGAGCGTGCCTTGAAGAGATAGTTATGATTTCATTTATGATCAGATTTAGGAAGTGATAAGTGGAGAGGAAGAACCTGTTAAGAACAGTGACATTTTGGATTGAGCCTTTGAGAGAGGGAGGGCATTATCATTCGTCGCTGCAACGCTACAGGCAGTCAAATTGTGTCACGAACAAACACTACCTGAGAAACCGTGATGAAATGTTAACACACACCTTAACAAAGCAGTTGTGCAGCAAATGCTAAATGTAACATAAAAAAACAATGACCTTTTCATAACAAGTACTTTAGACAAGTGATATAAACACGAACGCAGCAAAACATTAACATTTTTGTTTTGGGAGACGAATGAGTAACTGAAACGTGTTAAGCTGAAAATCCATCGGCAAGAAAATTGAATGTCAACGAAGCAACAACCAACACTACAACAAAAGGAAAAATTCTCGGTAATTCGATATTGCCGTCTGAAACCGATGCAAAGACAGGTAAACAATGGATGCAGATCGTAATAAAACAGTGTCAGCAAAAAGCGTTTATGTCGTCAAACTTTCCTTCATAGTCTGTTTTTGTCTATGGAGTTTGATCCTAAAGCCCCCACCCCCTCCACCGCACTTCCTCCTAATGTTGTCGAACTTTGTCCCCCCCTCCGCCGTCAATGACTGACACCCAACTTTGCATTACTGCTGGAATCCGCTTCTTGAAGGTGGAGTGTAGACAGACGTGCAAAGGTATAGCAGCGATCAGATAGTAATGCCTAACACTTCCGAAAACGAGAAGAATGTAGTCGATGCCTTTGCACAGGTGGGGAGTACAAGCACTGCGATTCTACCTTATCTTAAGTCTTCATTAGAAATTACGCAACTCCTAATCAAGTACTATTGATTCATGAAAAGACAGACAACAACAATGTTAACAAATTCGATAGGCATGTCTAAAGTTAGTTGAGGTTGTGTTAAATAACCTCCATTAGAGCACACATTCAATTCAATATCAAATTGGTCCCCTGAAGAAGATAGGGGGCCTACTATTTATAAAACCCTTACAAAACTCAAACTTAGTCCAAAACTTCATGATAAAAAAAATTACCTCAGACATATTCCAAAGCTCTGTGACAAAAACATGCACCTCAAACGTATTTCAAAACTCCGTGACAAAAGCATGCACCTCAAACATATTTCAAAATTCCGTGACAAAACCATGCACCTCAGACATATTCCAAAACTCCGTGTTAAAAGCATGCACCTCAGACATATTCAAAAACTCCGTGACAAAAGCATGCACCTCAGACATATTCATAAACTCCGTGACAAAAGCATGCACCTCAGACATTTTGAAAAACTTCATGACAAAAACATGCACCTCAGACATATTGAAAAACTTCATGACAAAAGCATGTATCTCAGACATATTCCAAAACTTCATGACAAAAGCATGCACCTCCGATATGTTCCAAAAATTCGTGACAAAAGCATGCACCTCAGATATGTTCCAAAAATTCGTGACAAAAGCATGCACCTCAGACATATTCCAAAAATTCGTGACAAAAGCATGCACCTCAGATATATTCCAAAACTCCGTGACAGAGCTACGCAGCTCAAACCATGGTTGACGGCTTCGGTATTAATTTCATCAGTTTCGGCATTGTGCCCGTTTAATTTTGCCCTTGACAAGACTGTTTAAAACACGTTTAATCGTAAAACCATTCAAATATTACAGATTGCCAGGCTCTTAGCAAAATTTGCTGCTTAATTCAGTGCGGTCACCAAAGACGTGATATCGTAACAGCCTTTATCCTCTCACCACTGTGAACAGGTATCGACGTTCCCAGTTTGTATTGCGGCCATCGGAAATTGAAAGCTTTGCCGATAAGATAGAAATAATTGATAAGCCTACAGTAATTGGCTCATTTTAAATTTTATTAAAGTGTCCTTCATAGCAGTCATTCTATAGACACACAAGGACTTAAATGAACTATGTGTGAAGACCATATTATGCACATAAACTCTACCATCGTTTTCTCGCCCTATTTCACTAGAATTGATTCGTTTGCATACACATATTTTGTACAAATGAATTGGATTTTTACACCTTTTTGATTCCTGTTTTTTGCTGGTCTTTCAGTGTTGCTTCTTTATTTTCTCCGATATCTCTGACATCTCCGACAAGGAGAGTATAATTTTCATCGACATTTGCTTGTTTGCTTGTTATAGTTTATTTATTACCCGGTTTATTGTTTTACCGATTTCCCCGACACAAATCAATTGAAATTAAGACACGTATGTCACAGAGAAAAAACCCCCCATTGGAGTTTAGTGTGGTCCCAAGTAATGGCGTATGAAGGAGACCTTAAAACGAAATTGTTTCTTTCTTTCTTCTTGTAGCGTTCAACTCATCCTGTAATTATAAAACTTGAACTTTTATCTTGCATAATAATAATATGTCCGTGCGTTCAAAGAGTGGAACGTGTCTTAAATAGTCCAAGGGATAAATAAGGAATTATATTGCAGTAGGCTGGCAACTAATGCAGAGAAACTTGAAATATAAATGGAAGACCTAAAAAAGAAAACACGACAGGACAGAGACATTGTCGGTGTGCGCACCGTTCATCATCATCAAGGAGAGAAAATACTAAACAATGGTGAACGGAACTAGTGGTGTCTAGAGGAAGTCATTCGTGCAACGACCCATCTCGCAATTTCCATCAACAAATCTAACCTTATAACAACAAGAAACAAAAACCCCCAGAAAATACCAAGAAAGAAGAGAACGAAAAAGAATTAGTCATAAGAGAAACAATGAGAGAGGAGAGGGAGAGGAGGGATGGGGGAGAGGGAAGGCGGGAGAGAGAAAGATAAGGAGAAAAAGAAACAAATAGGAGAGTTTGAGCCAACAAGAGAAGGGGAACGAGGAAGATACATACAGATGGAAATGTAGTAGAAACAAATTAAAGGACAGAGACTGAGAGAAAGAGAGAGAGAGAGAGAGAGAGAGAGAGAGAGAGAGAGAGAGAGAGAGAGAGAGAGAGAGAGAGAGAGAGAGAGAGAGAGAGAGAGAGAGAGAGAGAGAGAGAGAGAGAGAGAGAGAGAGAGAGAGAGAGAGAGAGAGAGAGAGAGGAGAGAGAGAGAGAGAGAGATAGGAGAGAGAGAGTGCGGGATGTAGAGGGAGCATGTACTCTCCCCTTTTCCTTCTCTCTGTTGCTATCTCTCACGTTCTCTATTCTCTCTCTCTCTCTCTCTCTCTCTCTCTCTCTCTCTCTCTCTCTCTCTCTCTCTCTCTCTCTCTCTCTCTCTCTCTCTCTCTCGCTTTCTCTCTCTCTCTCTCGCTCTCTTTTCTCTCTCTCTCTCTCTCTCTCTCTCTCTCTCTCTCTCTCTCTCTCTCTCTCCCTCTCTCTCTCTCTCTCTCTCTCTCTCTCTCTCTCTCTCTCTCTCTCTCTCTCTCTCTCTCTCTCTCTCTCTCTCTCTCTCTCTCTCTCTCTCTCTCTCTCTCTCTCTCTCTCTCCCTTGTTTTGTCTCCTTTTGTCTTTTTCTCCCACCCTCTCAACCCCTCTTCTCCCCTCCGCACTCTTTGTCTCTCTTATGACCAGTTTTAGTTCGTTTTCCTCTTTTTAAAAAATCTTTTATTCTTGTTTCTCGTTGTTATGAAGCTTGCTCTGTTAATGAAAATTGCACGATGGATCGTTGCCTCATATGATAGGCCACCTCTTGGTACCACTAATTCCGTCTACCATTGTATGGTATTTTAATCGTTTATTTGTCTCATTATTGCTGATGGAGGGTGCGCAGCACAAACATTTCTCTGGCCTGTCCAGCTTTTTGTCTATTTAGGCCTTTCATTTCTACGTCATAACTGCTCGTTTCTCTTCATTTAAAAGTCCAAGTAGTCGTACTGTTGGAGTTAAAACGTACTTTTCGAGATGCAGGTCATAGTTGGATTGGAGATCTCAAGCTCAATAATTGTAATCTCGATCTACACAGATTTAGATCTGTTATTGGCTCATTGGGTCTTGGCTTTTCCGTCTTTTAAAGAATGTATTGCCTGCTCTACTTCTCTTCTAAGAGATAGCAGATAATCTTCATCTTCTTCCTCTGAGTCTTTTGCCAATTCATTGCTTTGGTCTTTGTTTCCTGTGAATACATGTTTTCGCAATACCTCTCTCATCTGTTTAAACTCTCTTCCAAATCATTTGCCGTCGCTCCTTTTCCCCTTTGATCACTCAAAGATCGTGGCTGGAATGATTTGTTCCTGTTTTATTTTTATTGTAAGCTTCTATGCTTTGGTTATTTTTCATAAATAGAAAGAGAGGAAGTGGAAAGAGTCAACCGTTTTGAAGACATAGGGGCCAGAATAGAAGTCATTGGGAAAACAACTCCAGTGATTAGAGGACGACTAGCAATGGCAAACATTAAGTAAGAAAAAGATGGAGAAAAACCTAGAAGAGACAATGCAAAGAGACAAAATTTATAATGTTAAGAAGAATTGTCTCCCCAACAGTAACATATTATGGATGCGAAGCATGGGAACTGAATAGAGATGATAGTAAGAGAATAACAGCCTTTAAAATGGGATGTTCCCAAAAGTATTAAGAATATCCTAGATCGAAAAAGTAAAGAATGAAAAACTCTTTGGAAGAATCAATATTCGTTCAAAATGGCTTATGAACAACATAGAGAAGCAGAAAAAAATATTCTGGGCACAAAAAGAGACATGAAACAGTGGAAAAACGAATCTTGGAAGCAAATATTAGGAAAATGTTAATTCTTTTGTTGTTATGTTATACATGTTTTAATCTCGTAATGCTTAAATGTGTGTAAGCTGTTTGTGTGTGAAAAATTATTCATTTGTTAGTAAAAGTGTATTGTATTTCATATTATATTGCATATATTGAAACACCAAAAC
>JAXRKP010000108.1:82500-92500 GCA_037039925.1 Doris montereyensis | reverse complement strand
CGGAAGAATAATAGACAGATTTATAAATTAAACACAATGAAGAGCAACAGAAAGAGTAACAGACAGCTTTATAGATTAAACGCAACGAATAGCAATAGATAGCTTTATATATTAAATGTAAAGAAGAGCAACAGATAGCTTATAATTTAACTGCAATGAAGAGCAACAGACAGCTTTATAGATTAAACACAAGGAAGAGCAACATATAGATGTATGGATTAAGCACAATGAAGATCAATACATAGATTTATAAATTAAATGCAAGGAAGAGCAATAGATGGCTTTATGGATTAAATGCAAGGAAGAGCGACATATAGATTTATAGATTAATGCAAGGAAGAGAAACATATAGCTTTATAGATTAAATGCAAGGAAGAGCAACATATAGCTTTATAGATTAATGCAAGGAAGAGCAACATATAGCTTTATAGATTAATGCAAGGAAGAGCAACAGGTAGTTTTATAGATTAATGCAAGGAAGAGCAACATATAGCTTTATAGATTAATGCAAGGAAGAGCAACAGGTAGTTTAATAAGGAAGATTAATAGCTTTATAGATTAATGCAAGGAAGAGCAACATATGGCTTTATAGATTAATGCAAGGAAGAGCAACATATAGCTTTATAGATTAATGCAAGGAAGAGCAACATATAGCTTTATAGATTAATGCAAGGAAGAGCAACATATGGCTTTATAGATTAATGCAAGGAAGAGCAACATATGGCTTTATAGATTAATGCAAGGAAGAGCAACATATAGATTTATAGATTAATGCAAGGAAGAGAAAAATATAGCTTTATAGATTAATGCAAGGAAGAGCAACATATATATTTATAGATTAATGCAAGGAAGAGCAACATATATATTTATAGATTAATGCAAGGAAGAGCAACATATACCTTTATATATTAATGCAAGGAAGAGAAACAGATAGCTTTATAGATTAATGCAAGGAAGAGCAACATATAGATTTATATATTGATGCAAGGAAGAGCAACATATAGCTTTATAGATTAATGCAAGGAAGAGAAACATATAGCTTTATACATTGATGCAAGGAAGAGCAACAGATAACTTTATAGATTAATGCAAGGAAGAGAAACAGATAGCTTTATATTTTAATGCAAGGAGGAGCAACATATAGCTTTATAAATCAAATGCGAGGAAGAGAAATATATAGCTTTATAGATTAATGCAAGGAAGAGCAACAAATAACTTTATAGGTAGTTTCATAGATAAAATGCAAGGAAGAGCAACATATAGCTTTATAGATTAATGCAAGGAACAGCAACAGATAGATTTATAGATTAATGCAAGTAAGAGCAACATATAGCTTTATAGATTAATGCAAGGAAGAGCAACATATAGCTTTATATATTAATGCAAGGAAGAGAAACATATAGCTTTATAGATTAATGCAAGGAAGAGCAACATATAGATTTATATATTGATGCAAGGAAGAGCAACATATAGCTTTATAGATTAATGCAAGGAAGAGCAACATATATCTTTATAGATTAATGCAAGGAAGAGAAAAAGATAGCTTTATAGATTAATGCAAGGAAGAGCAACATATATATTTATAGATTAATGCAAGGAGGAGCAACATATAGCTTTATATATTAATGAAAGGAAGAGCAACATATAGCGTTATAGATTAATGCAAGGAAGACAAACAGATAACTTTATATATTAATGCAAGGAAGAGAAACAGATAGCTTTATAGATTGATGCAAGGAGGAGCAACATATAGCTTTATAAATCAAATGCGAGGAAGAGAAATATATAGCTTTATAGATTAATGCAAGGAAGAGCAACAGATAACTTTATAAATTAATGCTAGGAAGAGCAACAAATAACTTTATTGATTAATGCAAAAGGAAGAGCAATACATAGCGTTGTAAATTAAATGCAAAGCTGAGCAACATGTAGCTTTATAAATTAAACGCAAGGAAGTGCAACATCTAACGTAATAGATTAAACGCAAGGTAGAGCAACATAGAGCTTTATAGATTAAACAGAGGGAAGATCAACAGATAGCTTTATAGATCAAACACAAGGAAGAGCAACATATAGTTTCATAGATTAAACGCAGGGAGGAGCAACATATAGCTTTATAGATTAAACAGAGGAAGAGCAACATATAGCTTTATAGATTAAACACAAGGAAGAGCAACATATAGTTTCATAGATTAAACACAAGGTAGAGCAACAGTTAGCTGTATAAATTAAACACATGGAAGAGCAACATATATTTTCATAGATTAAACACACGGAAGAGCAACATATAGTTTCATAGATTAAACACAAGGTAGAGCAACAGTTAGCTGTATAAATTAAACACATGGAAGAGCAACATATATTTTCATAGATTAAACGCAAGGAGGAGCAACAGTTAGCTTTGTAGATATGATCAAAGGAAGAGCAACATATAGCTTTACATATTAAACATAAGGAAGAGCAATATATAGCATTATCCATTAAACGTAAGACAGAGCAACATATGGGTTTATAGATTAAACGCAAGGAAGAACAACAGACATTTTTATAGATAGGATGAAAGGAAGAGTAGCAGACAGCTTTATAGATAAGATGAGAAAAGTGCAAGTGACAGCTTTATCGATAGGATGGAAAAGGAGAGCGAGAGGCATCTTTATAGATGTGATGAAAGAAGGAAGCAACAGACAACTTTATAGATTAAATACAAAGAAAAGTAACATATAGATTTATAGATTAAATGAAAGGAAGAACAACAGATAGCTTTATAGATTAATGCAAGGAAGAACAACACGCGGCTTCATAGATTAAACGCAAGGAAGAGCAACAGATAAATTTATAGAAGGATGAAAGAACGAGCAACAGAAGGATTTATAGATAGGGTGAAAGGAAGAGCAACAGTCGGCTTTATAGATATGACGAAAGACAGAAGCAAGAGATAGCTTTATAGATAAAACGCAAAGAAGAGCAACAGATAGTTATATATATTAAACGCAAGGAAGAGCAACAGGCAGCTTTAGAGATTAAACGGAAGGAAGAGCAACATATAGCTTTATAGATTTTAAACGCCAGAAAGAGCAACAGATGGATTTCTTTAGGTAAAAATGAATAAAGAGCTTTATAGATAGGATGATTGAAGAGCAAATGGCAGCTTTACCGATAGGATGGAGGAAAGAGCAACAGACAGCTTTCTATATATAATGAAAGAAAGAAGCAACAGACAGCTTTATAGATTAAATGCAAGGACGAGCAACGGATAGATTTATAGATAGGATGAAAGGAAGAGCAACAAGACATCTTTATAGAAAGGATGAAAGAAAGAGCAACAGTCGGCTTTATTGATAGCCTGACAGGAAGATCAGCAGACAGCTTTATAGATAGCATGAAAGGAAGAGCAACTGATAGCTTTATAGATAAAATGAAACGAAGAGTAACAGACATCTTAACAGATAGCATGACAGGAAGATCAACAGATAGGATGGAAGGCAGAGCAAAAGACAGCGTTATAGATAGGATGACAGAAATGGCAACTTGACTTACTTGACTTATACCCTTTGACCTTCTCCATGTTGTCTTTGGTCGCCTTCGACCTCTCTTCCCTTGTGGAGTCCATTTTAGCCTGACACGTTATATTTTCTGATGATTTTCTAAAGGTGTGTCCAAGCCATCCCCATTTCCTTCTCTTAATCTGTATTCTGTATCTTTCTTGATGTTCTTTCCCAAAGTTCTTCGTTTGTAGTTTTATCAAAATATTTTTTGATGTGTAGGATTGTCTCAGGCATCTGTTAATAAATGTTTGGAGTCTTCTTGTGGATGTTTTAGTGATGCACCATGTTTCACAGACATATACAAGGACTGATTTTATGTTTGTGTTGAAAATACGGATTTTTGTTTTTAGGGATGCGGTTTGTGAATTCCAAAATGGTCTTAGGGTCCTAAATGCTGCTGTCGCCTTCCCAATTCTGGCGCTGATATCCTGGTCTGTCCCTCCTGTTTTGCTTACGACACTGCCCAAATATAATTGACTGGCCGACATCTTCTAATTCCATTCCATCAAGTGCGATGTTGTTATTATTCAAGTTATTAATTCTGAGAACTTTAGTTTTCCTTTTATTTATATTCATTCCCAGTTTCGCTGCTTCCTTGGCCATTCTGATTGTTTTTTTCCTCGATATCATTATGTCGATGAGAGAGAAGTGCTACATCATCGGCAAAATCAATATCTTCCAGTTGATGAGTCAGAGACCATTGAATTCCTGTTCTGTGTCCTGTTGTTTTTTTGACATGATCCAATCCATTGCTATCAAGAAAAGGAACGGTGATAATAGACATCCTTGCTTGACTCCAGTTAGTATATTGAAGGGTTCTGTGAGGGTTTTATTGTGAATGACTTGGCATGTTGAAGAATCATATGTTGACTGTAGTAAACTAACTATTTTGGATGGGATTCCATGATATTTGAGTAGTTTCCACATTGTTGTACGGTCTACACTATCAAATGCTTTTTCCATGTCGATGAAGTTAATATAAAGTGGGGAATTCCATTCGATTGATTGTTCAATTATAATACGTAAGGTGCATATGTGATCTGTGCATGAACGGTCATTTCTGAATCCTGCCTGTTCTTCTCTGAGACGTCTATCAATCTCCTTTTTCATCCTTTTCTAATAAAATTATATTGAAGACTTTTCCAGGTATGGATAAAAGGGTAATACCTCGCCAGTTCTTGCAGTCTCTAAGGTTTCCTTTCTTTGGTATTTTTACAATATAGCCATGTTTCCAGTCTTTTGGGACCTCTTCTGTTTTCCAGATCTTGTGATAAAGTTTATGGAGCATGTCTACGGTTGTTCCGCTGGCTGCCTTTAGTGCTTCAGGAGGTATACCATCTGGTCCCAGTGCTTTGTTATTTTTGAGTTTTGCTACAGCATTTTGGATCTCTCTTTTTGATGGTGGATCTGTATTGATTTCCAACATTGTCTCTGCTGGTGGGATGTCTTGAGGATCATTGGGTGCAGGACAGTTGAGGAGCTCTTCAAAGTATTCTCTCCATCTGTGTAGTTGATCTTTTGTGTTAGTTAATATTTTACCTTCTTTGTTTTGAACTGGTTGCTCAATAGTACGCCTTGTCCCAGCAAGTTTTCGTGTGATGTCGTACAGCTCTTTCATATTCTTTTGACCTGCTGCTGCTTCCACTTGCTGTGCAAGTTCATCTTGATGTTTTTTCTTGTCCTGCTTCACGCTTTTTCTTACTTCTTTATGAGCCATATAATATTCTTCCTGTGTCTTAGCTTTTGATGCTCTCGTCTTGCTGTTGTTTACCTTTGATTTTAGGTCCTTTCTGATTTTTATCTTTTGCATTGTTTCTAATGTTATCCAGTCCTTGTGTTGTCTTGTTTTCTTGCCCAGTATTTCATTGCAAGTGGTTTCTCAGGCTATTTTTGTATGTTCCTATGCCTGTTCTACTGAAAAAAAGTCCTCTTGGATAAGGTTTGCTAATGGTGCCTAATGGTTTTTCAGTATTTGGAACACTTTCTTAGTCTGTAGGTCCTGTAATAGCTCAGTGTTGTATTTAAAACCAGTTTTATCAAATTTCATTTTGTAGTTCTTTAACTTCAATCGAAAGGTCCCTACTAGTAAATGATGATCAGAGCCAACGTCTTCACCTCTCTTGTTTCGAACATCTAGCATGGATCTTCTAAACCTACTGCCAATGCGTATGCAGATGTGATCAATTTGATTCTCGGTCTGATGATCTGGAGACACCCAGGTAACCTTGTGTACTCTTTTATGCGGGAAGATGCTTCCCCCAACCACAAGTCCATTGAACATGCAAAAGTCACTAAATAATTCTCCATTTTCATTTCTTACTCCCAGACCTTCTTTGCCTAAACAATGCTCTCTGCCAGTATTGTCGCTTCTGATTTTAGCATTTAGGTCGCCGATCAGGATCAAGACATCTTTCTTTGCTTTTTGATTTATCACATCTTGCAACTGTTTATAAAATTCTTCTTTCTGTTCGTCCTCTGCTTCATTCGTTGGTGCATAACATTGGATCATCAAAATTTTACGGGATTTTGTGAAGAATCTGGCAGTGATTATTCTGGAGGATATGGCATTCCATTCTAACATCGATTTAGCTGCTGCTGGTGAAATCATTATACCAACTCCCTCAGTGTGAGAGGCATCTTCCTGTTGGTGTCCGGCATAAATGAGAAGTTCTCCTGTGGTGAGGCGAAGTTGCCCTGCCTCAGTCCATCTTGTTTCACAAAGACCCAAAACTGCTAGGTTGTATGACTGCATTTCTGCGGCTATCTGAGCCGTCTTCCCCGCTTCGAACATCGTTCGCACATTCCACGTGCCCAGCTTTGTGTTTGTCCTGGGTGAGAGTAGAGCCATCGGCACGCCAGCTTCCTTTCGGCTTTCACTGGAACGCTTCATACTTAGTCATAGTGGACTGCCTACCTTTCCCAAGACTTGGCGTTGTGTTTTCCTCTTGGCGTTTCTGTAACGTGCTTGTTTTATGGGAGGGGTTGTTAGCCCTTCGCCAACCCCCATCCTGGAGGGCCGGGATTGAATTTGGAGATTTACTCCTAGACAGGTTGCCGTCCTGAGCTTACGAGTCCTGTCTACCCAATGTGTCCATATTAGCCTGACCTCTACCCTTCGACCTATCCAGCCAGGAGCTTAAGGGAGACTAGGTACACATTTGGGTGAAAATCTCATTTTAACCATAAACACATCAAATATGCTGTAAAAAAGATGTATGGGTTAGGGAAAATGATCAATCAGGTGTAAATTGGACCTCATCTAGCTTTTTTTCCTTAACTCGGGTGAAAATTGATTTCATGGGCCGAAATTTGATATATCTTGTGTCACAAATTGAGAAAAATTTGTAATAGCTAGAATGATCTCCTTTATGTATTGTTTACCTATCTATGTAGCCTGCATCCTCTAAAGGTTTTTCCCTACCGGCTCAAATAATGTTTTTATGATGTCACAGAAGTAAAGGCCTGACAGGTTCCATGACAAATCAATAAAGTTGAGTGATAAAACTCATCATAACTGACTAAATGTCAAATATAAAGCTATAAGCACTTTTGAGGATGTAGATACATTACTTAGCTTCCAGCACACCAAAAATGAAGCCAATCCAATGAGTAGTTGCTGAAATATTTGTGACACTGGAACATAACATAACCTCCCTAAAAAAATGCAAACTGAGAAAAACGACAAAAAACATTTTGAACAGAAATAACTTCATTTCTAACAGTCGTTGATAAGTTAAGTTTTTTTTTATTGATAGTACTACTTTTTAGCAATGAGAAAACAACATACATACTTAATAAACTTGAAAAATAAAATATGATTCATCTCCAGCCACCCCTCTGCTCGTCCCTAAAAAAAAAAAAGAATCGAACAAAAATAACCCAAAAAATGCTTTAAACACGAATAACTTAATTTCTCACAGCAATTGGTAAGTTAAAAACATGAATGTTGATAAAACTACCTGTTGACAATGAGAAAGCCAAATCAAATAATTAGTAAACTTGAAAAGTCAAGCACAACCCCCCCCCCAAAAAAAAAAAAAAGAAAAAAAAGTATAAATACATCCATCCCCAACAATACATTTACCCGCAATACATATAGCTAGAAAGCACCAGCTGCATAAGAAGGGCCCCCTTCTTGTCTTTGATGCTTGGCTTAGTCCCTTGTTGAAGCAGCCTTTCTAACTTCTCGCCTCCTCTTTCTGCAACTTTCTTTCGAGTCGCAAGCGCGTTTCAGACGCACCACATCTCTCCTCCTTCCTAAGGTCAGGCTTTCGGCTAAAAATTGCAAGGTCTAGAACCCACATGAAGGCATGGGTGGCAACAGCAACCCTGTTCCATTCGCCAACAGCGAGAGCAATGGTAACCTCGATCCTTGGCCGGGAAACAAAGATGTGCTTTGGCCATATCTGGGAATGAAAACTCTCATTAGCATTTTGAGTTTTCCCAGAAGATATTTCTTCACTAACTCTGCTTCCGTTAACCTGTTGTACACCTTTTCTACACAGGGAGCTACAGCAGAATTTAGATAGGTGTTTTGGTGATGTGCTGCAGAAGGGGCTGACCTGTGGCCTTCGCCCGCCGAAAAAACCCCCCAGGAGTCTCTTCCTTTCGGACAGAGGTCATGGTGTGGAGCCTTATTGGTGCTTCTACAATGGTGGAAGGTGGCCCAGATTCCCGAGCTCATTTCCTCCCTGAGTTGTTGCAGCTGCGTACAGCCTTTGTGTACTAGGCTTGCAGTCGTCCAATTTTTTCCTACGGAAAAAGAAAAAAAAAAGAAAATGAATGGCAAGAGAATGAAAAAGGTATATATGATCATATATAAATAGTGATTTATTACCGTTTGGCAACGTGGTTGACGCACTCAGCTTTCTCAATATGCACGTCCCCGTACGGTTTGAGTGCCAGAAGGGAGTTGTAAGTTTCCGATTCCCCATCTGAAATCATGGTAGTGTACCGCAAACTTTATAGTAGGATGAAAGAAAGATTAACAGACAGCTTTATAAATAGATGAAAGATATAGCAACAGACAGTTTTATATATTAAATGAAAGCAAGAGCAACAGACAGCTTTATAGATAGATGAAAGATAGAGCAACAGACAGCTTTATATATTAAATGAAAGCAAAAGCAACATACAGCTTAATAGATAGATGAAAGATAGAGCAACAGACAGCTTTATATATTAAATGAAAGCAAGAGCAACAGACAACTTTATAGATAGATGGTAGATACAGCAACAGACAGTTTTATATATTACATGAAAACAAGAGAAACAGACAGCTTTATAGGTAGATGAAAGATAGGGCAACAGACAGCTTTATATATTAAATAAAAGCAAGAGCAACAGACAGCTTTATAGATAGATGAAAGATAGAGCAACAAACATCTTTATATATTAAATAAAAGCAAGAGCAACAGACAACTTTATAGATAGATGAAATATGCAGCAACAGACAGCTTTATATATTAAATGAAAGCAAGAGCAACAGACAACTTTATAGATAGATGGTAGATACAGCAACAGACAATTTTATATATTACATGAAAACAAGAGAAACAGACAGCTTTATAGGTAGATGAAAGATAGGGCAACAGACAGCTTTATATATTAAATAAAAGCAAGAGCAACAGACAGCTTTATAGATAGATGAAAGATAGAGCAACAAACAGCTTTATATATTAAATAAAAGCAAGAGCAACAGACAACTTTATAGATAGATGAAATATGCAGCAACAGACAGCTTTATATATTAAATAAAAGCAAGAGCAACAGACAGCTTTATAGATAGATGAAAGATAGAGCAACAGACAGCTTTATATATTAAATGAAAGCAAGAGCAACAGACAGCTTTATATATTAAATGAAAGCAAGAGCAACAAACAGCTTTATATATTAAATGAAAGCAAGAGCAACAGACAATTTTATAGATAGATGAAATATGCAGCAACAGACAGCTTTATATATTAAATGAAAGCAAGAGCAACAGACAGCTTAATAGATAGATGAAAGATAGAGCAACAGACAGCTTTATATATTAAATGAAAGCAAGAGCAACAGACAACTTTATAGATAGATGGTAGATACAGCAACAGACAGTTTTATATATTACATGAAAGCAAGAGCAACAGACAGCTTTATAGGTAGATGAAAGATAGAGCAACAGACAGCTTTATGTATTAAATGAAAGCAAGAGCAACAGACAGCTTTATATATTAAATGAAAGCAAGAGCAACAGACAGCTTTATATATTAAATGAAAGCAAGAGCAACAGACAGCTTTATATATTAAATGAAAGCAAGAGCGACACACAGCTTTATAGTAGGATGAAAGAAAGAGTAGCAGGCAGCTTTATAGATAGGGAGGTAGGAAGAGTATCAGATATCTTAATAGAGATGAAAGAAAAGTAACATATAACTTGATAGACTAAATGGAAGGATGTGTAACAGAGAGCAGTA
>JAXRKP010000108.1:72500-77500 GCA_037039925.1 Doris montereyensis | reverse complement strand
AAGTTTAAAGAACATTCATACTCTGTGAAAGACATGTTATTAAGAACAGTCACAGTTTCTGATAGAAGTTTAAAGAACATTCATACTCTGTGAAAGACATCCAATGATTCAAAAATGAAAAAGAGCTTCGTAAAAAATTCTTCATTCAATTGGTTTATGAAAATGCACCATAGAAATAATATACAACAATATCCAACATTTGAAGGATTTTAAAAAATAATCTTATTTACATGATCACAATTTGGAAATAAAGTCATGAAACAAAGTAAAATGTACATTATTTTCAAGGCCATTACGGCCCATAGAGCCGGAGCTTATGCCAGTTTCTATGGCGAGAAGCAGAACAAAGTGACAATAATCACCTCCTGGACAGGACGCTAATCCTACAGATTTGTGTTTACTTACAAGCTAGTGCTTTTACCCATTTGCACCTGGGTCGACGTAGGGGAAAAACGTGTGTTAGGTGTCTTTCCCAAGGAACACAACGGCACATATACATTTGCTAGACCCGGGACCTCATTATTCCAAGTCCAGTAGCTTAACCACTCCACCACCCACGCCACAGCGTGTTACAAAACTTTGTACATTTCGCACCTCGTAAGCCTATGGGCATATCATGGAGAAACTATTGATAGAAATATAAATTCTCTGCAGCCTGCTCATGCAGAAATCTTATAGTAAGTTATGTTGATCAGCACAACATTGAATCTAAATCAAGCAATACACCAAGCCACATAGCTGACACGTGCATTCGGGCATACGTTTACATGGGCTTATAAACCTTGATGGCTGGGGGTTATTTTTTTCATCTGTCTTTTTGTTGATGAGTTCTTTTTGGCAGCGTGTTACAATATTGGGTGAGATGCCATTGGAAGATTGAAAGCAAAAGGCAGGGAAGTTGTCATAAGTTGTAGGCGGGTAGTGATGCATGACTGCTGATTCAAAGCTCATGAGAACAAAGTAATTATGATAGCCAATGCGTTTTGAAAAGGTAAAGTATTGTGTGATCTGAAAACGTGTAGAACATAATAATTTTATATTTCTTAAACTGAGTTATGGCTTGATAGAGGCAACATTTTAACATTGTTCGCTCCGAGTGAAGTTATTATAAACAGTCAATGGCGTTTAATTGCAGATTAACAAAAACAATGCTACAAAGACAAATGGCACACTCTTACTAACTGTGGGTCACATTTTAAAAAATATAAGTAAAGAAAGGGCCAAATCTAAAATTTGACCAACTTAGGTCATACGATGGTAACAAAAACTAATATTTATAAACAGAAAGTTTGCATAAAAAACAATTCATTAAAAGTGTGTACCCTGTATATGCATCACTGACTTAAGGGATTGGCATGCCATAATAAAGAAGAACCCCCCCCCCCCAAGAACTAATCCCCTCAGTAAACGTTTATATATCTTATGGTTGTACCTCTGGTTAGAAAATCTTATCTGCAAAATAAAGGAACCTTATACTTTTACATTTCAACAAATCGATCCCCCTGCAATAAAGGCGTGTGTACCGTAGATAGGTAAAGCCACACTACAGGTTTAATTATGTACATTTATTGTACAGGCCTAGCCTTAGATACGTACCTCTGACTATAAACACTAAGGCATAGACCAGGTTTGTGTACCTTAGAGACGTACCTCTGACTATAAACACTAAGTCACAGAACAGGTTTGTGTACCTTAGAGACGTACTTCTGACTATAAACATTAAGTCACAGAACAGGTTTGTGTACCTTAGAGACGTACCTCTGACTAGAAACATTAAGTCACAGAACAGGTTTGTGTACCTTAGATACGTACCTATGACTATAAACACTAAGTCACGGAACAGGTTTGTGTACCTTAGAGACGTACCCCTGACTAGAAACACTAAGTCACAGAACAGGTTTGTGTACCTCTGACTATAAACACTAAGTCACAGAACAGGTTTATGTACCTTAGATACGTACCTCTGACTAGAAACACTAAGTCACAGAACAGGTTTGTGTACCTTGTTCATGGACTAGCCGGCAATAAAGGTGTGTCCGTGTAATTATGCTTTACTTCACTTGTCCAGTAGTGGGGACGACCATGGGAGGGGGTACAGCTGGTGATGTAATATCCAATTTCGTTCGTTCTTCTCGCTATTCCACTAAAAGACTAATGTGCAGTAGATATTTGAATTCTTTACACAAGTTCCACTAACAAAACACCCAAAGCAAAACCAAACTGTGTGCCCTATGCTTGTACCATTGACTAAAGAGCAAACTCATTGTAGTAGTGTATATTATTTGTACTATTCTAGATCTTTTTAATATTTTAAGAAGAATAACCTGAAAACAACATTTTTACCAAATGTTCCTCTCTTGAGCCCTGCTCTACTATGAGAAATAATTCTCCAGTATTCGTTTTGCTGGCTTTATAGTCAACCTTCTAGACGACATAACAAGTATCGCCCATTGCAGTTGTTGATCATTTCGAACAATTGCAACGGTTGACATGGATGCACCTGAAACATGTTAGCACCATGACATTAAATATGTCATTGTAATACTGTCACAAAGAAGATATTTAAATCAGCTGCTTACAATTCTGTCAATCTCCAATGCTATAATATTATTTAAGCACATAAGTGTTTATTTCCACTTTTGTACGAGCTGTAATAGTAGTCATGTATCTTTCTTTTGTAACATTTAACGATGGTCCCAAGAGATTATTGTATTTCATCCAAAGCAGACCCATTGACTTCGATTGGTACTTTCAGTATGAACTATACCATGGAGATTAAGATCACATGTACAGAGAATGAATAGAACATTGTCAGTTAAATGCGTTTTTAATAGCGCTGATGATTCATTTAGATTTGGCGCTTTTTGCATGGTCACAGCGTCTTTAGATGGATGTGGAGCTTCAATTATTGATTCTTTGGCAATTGGAAGAGGATTTGCTCTTCGGCGATATCTGAATATCCTGCAAAAAAGTCACACAAAAAAGAACAACTGAGGTTGCATTCTTCGAACTAACAATGCCTGAAAATGTTGAATTGATTGCTTAATAGAGTGCCTCATGGCGGATTCTGTGGAATGGATGCAGCCATAATTTATTATTTTAAAGCGACGTTGTTACAATTTCAAAATGATATTTTATAATCGTGAGATATATATCATTTTAAAGGTTGTTAAAACGTTTTTCATAAAATGTATTCTTTATGAGCACGAGAATCTTGTACCTTTAGATGTAAGTCTTCACAATTTGCTCTGAATTCGACCATTTAAATGTCCAATTTGATGAATTGGAAATATTCAAAGGTATTGACAGCAACGTGTAAGGCATTTTGTTAAACAGAGTATTCATTCAACTATTAAGATGTGTTTGTGGTACATTATTTCTATTGACCATTTTATTTAGAAAAATGGACAGAATAGAGGGAAAGTTATTGAATTCAAATGTCAACTAAAAAGTTGATTCCAAATGGCCTTCATTTGTTTTCATTTTATTTGGTTTATTACCCTTCACAAAATTGTAGATTTCATACTTTTTCATTATCTTGTATTATACAAACTAATACCTCTGGATTTATTGCAGTTAGCGTTGAAAATCAATGACAACAATTCAAATTCCTTCAAGGCCATTACGGCTCATGGAACCGGATCACAAAATCTGGACTCATGTGAGAAGAGAACGCTGTGCCGTAGTTGCCTTCTCCACCTCAAACCAACGTTCTTCACACCATGCCAAACGATTTATTCGATGACGTCCTTTGAGTATGGGACTACGATGGGCTACTCTGCAGTATCGAACGGGTTGCTTCAACCTCTTGAACGATTTGAAGAGCAATGGGTCTTCTGTCAGGTAAAGTAATTATCACTATTTGACTCTTTATTCCTGTTCTCGCAAGATCTTCACCATTTCCATGCATATTCCACTTTCTTTTCAGTTTTGAAATGGTTGTTATATAACGATTAAAGTGTCTCGCTACATCTCTAACACCAAGCATGCCAGTGGCTCTACAGTGATCAGTAACAGAGAAGTGCGGCAAATTATGAAATAAAATATAACTTACTGTGATCCAAGGGATTCGTGTGTTCAAAGTTGGCTTATGATCAGAAAAAGGCTATATTCTTAAACAAAATTAAACAAACTGGTTAAGGGGAGGGGGGTAATATTATGGCGTTTAGGCACCTGTACGTGCAAACCGTGAGTGCCGACTGTAGAGAGTGACCTAAATAACCTTTGGTCATTTGACACACGTAAATTAACTGTTTGAATGTTTTTAGCGATAGGCAATTAACTATATAATGGTAGACATCAAATGTTTCCAAAAACATTGGGTCTCAAAGCGTTATCTTTCTTTTGCCCGCGAGTACATAAGAAAATTCTCAATTTCTCTTTATCAGGACGAAGCTGTTGATTTACCTGCGGGCGGGGTTTGGTTTTACCGTTGACACGATACTTACAACAAGAAGATAGAATTTAATACACAGAGACATCCAACAGCTATGAAGACAGCTCCCTTGAATGAATCAAGTGAGGAGTTGTAGATGACAGTGAATAATGCATTGGACATCGTACTCCCGATGATGTCAACCGATGAAAGACTTGAAAACAATGCACCTATGGATTATGTAGATTATAATGCAAATCGTATGTGAGTTTGTATAGCTAACCTATACATACAATGTGGAAATTGATTTGGTGTTTAGGATGAATGACATGTTGGTTTGAAGTATTAGATCTAAATTATTCGATCATGCTTAATTCTACTTTCATTTTCAGGAAAATGATTTATGGACATAAACATTTTTGCTATAATCTCAAACAAATATTCCAAAAGACATCTCAGCATAGACAATATGTAAACACTATGATTCAATAGATGCTCGTTCAATGTGAATATTATGTATGTATACACTACATCACTGCTAAAGAAGACGTGTTCTTTAAATTATTCATTTTTGTCATATAACCATAAAGCAAATTTAATTTCTTTCTTTCATAATCTTATATTA
>JAXRKP010000108.1:42500-70000 GCA_037039925.1 Doris montereyensis | reverse complement strand
CGGCACCAATGGGACTAGGTGTCCACCTACCTCGATCAGGGGGAATGGGGCGGGGTGGGGCTGGGTGTATTCGAAAAAAACTCGAGAAAATGTTTCAACCGTCAGGCGGGGCTTGAACCAACTACCTTTGGGTTGAGAGGCTGATATTTAACCGCTGGACTTGGTTTCCTGTTTACTAGAAGATAAGAACTAATCAAATACAATGCAAAAACTGTTTACTGAAATTTCAAATGCCATGTTTTACTAGAAGATAAGAACTAATCAAATACAATGCAAAAACAAAACAAAAAACTAGACTAGAAGATAAGAACTAATCAAATACAATGCAAAAACAAAAACTGTTTACTAGAAGATAAGAACTAATCCAAATGCCTAATGCAAAAACAAAAAACTGTTTAGAAGATAAGAACCAAATTTTTAAATAAATAAACAAAACTGAGATATACGAAGACTACTTTGATAGTAACGTATCAGATACTTCGTAAAATACGACAGACATATTTCGTTTCTTAATATTTCTGTTCACGTTTTAACTTAAGAAACTGAACAGAGTAGACTGCTCCCCCAAATTGTCCTCCCCTGATCCGTGTTCGTATCCGCGGAAACTGTATTTGATATTCAAGGAATATTACGAATGAGTAAATCTAGGTGCAACTCGAACAGGCGTCCAGCACACTTGGCCGTTTTTGTTTTCCCAAGTGACTTCTTGGAATTTACTAACTTACATAAACTAGTAACAAATCACTATATAATAATAGCAAAGGAAATCCCCATTTCGAGCCAATTATTGGAAGCCAGATGGAAACTATTTGCCCATACATTTTGAGAAGAAACCTGGAAATCCCCGCAAACAAGGCAAATGGTAATATACAAACACCAACAAGTAGACCAAAAGGAAGACGCACAACGACATTGCCACCAACACACACAAAAGGTACATGTACATAATATCAAAAAAAAAAAACACACAAAAAAACACGATACATGTACATCATATCTAAAACACGCTTAAAAGGTACATGTACATCATATCTAAAAACACGCTCAAAAGGTACATGTACATCATATCTAACAAAAACAACTAATGGTACAAAAAGGACAAAATCATGGAAATGAAATCTTCATAACTTAATTTATACTTCTTCACAACAACAAAACAAAGCACTCTTATGAAATATGAACGAGAAGTCGTAGAAAGGATGTTAAGCTGCATATAAATAATATGTATTTCTTTTGTTGAACAGTAAACAGTAAATGTCTGCGTTTGCAGTAAATATTCTGTTATCTTGTTTAGTTTGTTCTCACAATCGTCTAAACTATCCAAAACTCTTATACGTAGCTTTCAGGTTTTTTTCTCTCTACTGTCTTTCAATACGACTGTAGTTTGGACCCAGTCTACCTCAGATCCATAGAGTGGCTTTTACCTGAAATCCAATCCAATCCTTTCCATCTCCCTTACTCTTCATCCTAAGTTTCGAATTCTGAGATTGGACACCGCCGAGAATATGTCTGTCTCATTGAAAGAGGAGCCGGCACATTAATTCTTTCCTACACCAACTCGCCATCACCGATATTAATAATGCACATCTTGGTACCCCCGAGGATAGTTATTTGTATATCCATCACCTTAACAAACTAATATGGCAGCATTGTTCAAATAGCGCTTTTTGAAACTTGAATGGGCAAACTGTCAAATCCGCCCCATGATAATGAAGATTTCTCGTTATGTACGACTTACAGTGCATATTTGAAAAAAAGAACAGGCCGCGTTTTCTTCATGTCTGGCAGAGACAGCTTAAAAAACCCATGAAACAAACCAAACCAATACAAAACAAAACGAGATTTTCATCGCACGAAACAGATTTGATGACAGTTCCCAAAATCGCTGAATACAATCAAAGTCTGGGTTTCTTTCTGCTGTTACTTAGTTATCTCTTTGATGTACTTCACACCTACATAAAAAAAAAGCGAATGAAATAAAACAGAAACCCTTAAAACAAACCTATTTAACGTTTTTCTCATACACCGGTGGTGTGCTATCGGTATGACGGCTGATGTCAGATAGGCTACCTATGTGAGGCGCTGTAGTTGCACCGTAGTATTGGGAGCTAGCAATCACGACAACCAAACCCCACGGCTGGCATAGATGGTTTTTTCACAATGCTGTACTCTTAGAAAAGGTACTTCACTCTACTTCCCTCAACTTGACTCAGGTGTCAATGAGTACCCAGCTGTAGGTAGAGAAAGATTTGTCAGATTGTTAGCACGAAGCGCTTAACAGACTTGAGTACTAATTGTATGCTCCCCCAGGAGTTGAGAAAGACTTTGAATGAAATGTCCTGCTAGGGGATAAATGATGTACAATCGGTGAGCCTGCACTTGTGCGGGGATACGGACTGTAAATCCATTCTTATCTTTCTTTATCAGTTCCCATTCTACCTTGTGGTGTATGGGTTCAGATGCCCGGGATGATCTTTCTCCAGGATGCCCTGTCCTAGCATTTTCTGTTTCTTTCCAAAATTGTTTTAATGCCTCTTTTATATCTCCTTCCTAGTTTCTTCGAGGTCTGCCTTTTGGTCTTTTATCTTGGGCTTTAGCACTGTAAACCGATTTAGCTATTCTATTGTCATTTTATTTGTTTTCATGCCCAAACCATCTCAATTGATTTATTTTTACCCTAGTTTGTGTGCATGCCATCTACTTTAGTTTGATCTCTTGTTGTTGTGTTTCTGATTTTGTCTATTTTAGTTTTCTCTTCTACTCTTCTTAGATATTTCATTTCAGCTGCCTGTACTCTTCTGTATTCCCTACTGTCTAAGGTACAGGTTTCGCTGCCATAGAGGAGAGTAGGACAATAAACTGTGTTGTATACTGCCATTTTGGTTTCTGTTGACAATTCTTGTTTACCTACAAATGCCTTTCCTAGATGATTATATATTGCATTCGCCTTTTTGATTCTCTGGCTTATTTCTTCTTTTAGTTTTCCCTCCAAGTTAATCATTACTCCTAGGTAATTGTAGTTTTGAACTTGTTCTAAATTCTCCTGCCCAATTTAAGATTTTGTGTTTTAGTTTCCGTAGTTACTAGCATTGTTTTGGTTTTCTTTACATTTACTGTCATTCCTTTTTTATATCCTTCATTTTTTCCTATCTCCTTTAAATTGTTTCTTACCACAGACCTCTTCAGTACAACTGAGGAGTGTTTCTTTATACATTTGACACTTGTCTTCTGTTGTGCTATCTTTCAGATCAGTCTGCCTTTCGCTGATAAATCTTCTTATCCTACAGTGATATATCTCTTTTACTATGAGTTTATTTAGTTCCTCTTTTTTGAGTTTATTAGCTTTCTTCTCTTTCCTTTTCTGTTTGTTTTCTTCAATCAGTAATCTCATTTTGGCAATCACCAAGTGATGATCACTGAATATTTCAGCTCCGTGTTTACTCTTGCATCCAATGTACTATAAAAAGGGAGCTGCTAACTATTATGTAGTCGATCATTGATTTTTCACAACTGTCTTCATTTACTCTTGTATACTTGTGGTGAGGAAAAAAGGTGTTGGCTATTTTAATGTTATTCTTTAGGCAAAAATCTGTTAGTCCTTCTCCATTTGGAGACGCTGTTGCCTCTCCTTCTTTACCTATTAGTCCTCCTGACGTTTCTATAGTGTTGCCTACTCTAGCGTTTAAATCTCCTAAAACCATTAGTTCCCATTGTGTTTAAGATTTTCTGCAGCTATTTGTAAATCGTTTTCGAAGATATCTTTTTCTTTTCTTTAGTGGCGTCTTCGTTTGGTCCATAAGCTATTAATAATTTAATTTCTCTTCCGTTTGGTTTAATATTTAACTCTAATAGCCGTAGGTTTATAAACTTCCAACTTTCTAGTAGCTTTCCATGCCTTTTATGCAGTAGGAGGCCTAGTCCTGCTCCAACTCTATCTTTGACATCTACTTCTGAGAACCTTAAAATATTATTTGGTCCTATATTTTCTATTCCTTGTCCTGTTTTCTTTGTTTCTGTAATGGCCAAAATATCTACTTTGAAATTTTTCCATTTCTTGACCTAATTCTAACTTTTTCATTTATTGCCCTAACATTTCATGTTCCAAAAACCACAGTCCGTGTTCGTTTCCATTTTTGTCATTGAAAGGTCTAGCCGGGTATATTGCATTTATTTCTCCGAATCAGTTTAGTTTTGGATAAACAGGGGAAAAGCCCACTGTACCCTAGGTAGATGGTGGGGCTGCCACCTTGAGGCCCCCTACCAGGCATTGTCATTTTCTTTCAGGGTGAACTCCCTTAGCCTTTGGTCATCCAAGACCAGCCTGCAAGGCAGCAGGTTGTTATTTTCTGTCAGGGTTATCTCCCTTAGCGTTTGGTCAGCCAAGACCCCATTCTTATCATTTCATCTTTTACTTCTTTATACCAAAGGCTTGAAGGTTATCAGCTTGATTTCATAAGTTATTATTTAACTTTGCTTGAAATGCTTTTACAATTGTGGTCAAACATAAACAACTCATCGTCAACACATGACAGTTATTCTATAGTGGAATTTATTTTAGATCTATATTTATATTTTCGCCCAAACCCAGTTTATTTTCATTTTAGATCTATATTTATATTTTCGCCCAAACACAGTAGAATAAACATTCAAGTCTATTTACTACAGAATCCGGAAATGAGGCTTACAATTACTTCAACCTTTCCGGCAAGGACCGGTTACATTTTAACCTTTAGGCAGGAGACAACCTTAACTGTCAAAGCCCGTTTGGTGTTTTGTTTACTTACTCATCCGGGACTCTCAATCAAGAGGTAGTGGGTTCAAATTCGAGCCCCGCCAACGGTTGAAAAATTGTCTCGTGTTTTTCGAGCAAAATTTACCCCCCTGGTCCAGGTAGATCGACACCCAGTTCCATTGGAGACAGACGATAAAAGGAGGTCCCGTGTACAGATCACAACACTCTGTGCACATTAAAGGTCGGGATCAATGGTTCCTTACTTCAGAACACTATAACTCCAGTTTGCTTGGCAACTGCTGCACCTCAGGAAATATACATTATCTTCAACTTTTTGTGAGCAAAACGAACAAAAAACGAATGCTTCACTCCTCTCTCCCTTCTACTTTTGATATGATTTGATTTACCCACATCCACGACTAAGGTGATCTGGGGGTTTTTGGAAGTATTTTTTATTTTTGTCCGAACTGCCCTGTTAACAGCCAAGGCATCTCGTCACTAAGCGTTGCGATCTGCACACGGGGCCTGCTTTTTATCGCCCATCTCCGATGGGAGTAGGTGCCAATCCAACTACCTGGACCGGGGGGGGGGGCGGGATAGAATACAGATTGCACTAACAAAAACTTAGAGACAGATTGTCACCCGTTGGCGGGTTTTCTAACCCACTACCTTAGAGTTGAGAGGCCGACACCTTACCTCTGGACTACCGAGTCACTTCTCCCTCCTACAAATCAAAGAAAACAAGATGCCGTCACTAAAAACCCCACTACCAACAAGCAACAACCACAACAACAAAGAGCTCAACTCCACCAAGGAAAAAGGGGTCAAATTCCAGACAAAGTACTAAAACGACACATAAACAACCGAAAAAGCCAAAAATGCCGGCCAGCAATAGCACTCTACATCAAAACCAATCGACGTCAATTCAACAACACATTATGTGGATATTGTTTCTATGACGATTTCTCAAAGATTTAAACCAAATCTGATACGAGCACTCACCAATCTGATAGCCGTGAACAAACCAACTTCCAGAGCATCCCAACATAGCGGGTAGCTAGTTTCAAACAAGACTTCCACGGTTCCTCTCCTGCATTGGTAGATGTGCCAATGAAGAAAATGGTGATGCCCAGCATATATAGCGGCCATTTGTGTGTTGAACCTTTGTACAGGTAAAATCCAAACACCTGTAATGAAATAAAGGAAATATTAATTTGCATTCTTCTCATGGCTTCTTGCAGTTCCGCCCATAAACAGTTATGAAAAATATGTAGTGTGACAATTGCCATACATTATTTGTCACAGACATCATGACACTTAATGATAGACACTTTCTCAATATCAAATTTCGTTTCATAATTTCTAAAATTTGTCATTCTGCTATTTACGTTTGACATAAATTTTTGTGCTCGAAATCAAATTACGCCCTGACAGTCACCCCGGTACAGCTAGACCGTGTAACAAACTGCCAACAGAAAGATAACTAAGCAACAGCACTGAAGATATTTAAAAAAAACCCGTTAAATACATGATGTTAAAATCTAAATTTGGCAGACCAAAGTTAAATTAATTCACAACTAACAAACTGCCAACAGACATAAAACTAAGCAGCCGCACTGAAGATTTTCAAAAATGAAGTATACATGATGTTAAAATCTAAATTTGGCAGACCAAAGTTAAATTCAAAATCACACACGCTGACATTTATTATAAAGAACTGAGTAAATCCATTACTTTTTTAGGAAAGAAAAGAAAAGAAGAAGAAGAAGAAGAAGAAGAAGAAGAAGAAGAAGAAGAAGAAGAAGAAGAAGAAGAAGAAGAAGAAAAGAAGAAGAAGAAGAAGAAGAAGAAGAAGAAGAAGAAGAAGAAGAAGAAGAAGAAGAAGAAGAAGAAGAAGAAGAAGAAGAAGAAGAAGAAGAAGAAGAAGAAGAAGAAGAAAGAAGAAGAAGAAGAAGAAGAAGAAGAAGAAGAAGAAGAAGAAGAAGAAGAAGAAGAAGAAGAAGAAGAAGAAGAAGAAGAAGAAGAAGAAGAAGAAGAAGAAGAAGAAGAAGAAGAAAAAAGAAGAAAAGAAGAAGAAGAAGAAGAAGAAGAAGAAGAAGAAGAAGAAGAAGAAGAAGAAGAAGAAGAAGAAGAAGAAGAAGAAGAAGAAGAAGAAGAAGAAGAAGAAGAAGAAGAAGAAGAAGAAGAAGAAGAAGAAGAAGAAGAAGAAAAAGAAGAAGAAAGGAGGAGAAGAAGAAGAAGAAGAAGAAGAAGAAGAAGAAGAAAAAAGAAGAAAAAGAAGAAGAAAAGGAGGAGAAGAAGAAGAAGAAGAAGAAGAAAAGGAGAAGAAGAAGAAGAAGAAAAAGAAGAAGAAAAGGAGGAGAAAAGGAGGAGAAAGAAGAAAAGGAGGCAAGAAGAAAAGGAGGAGAAAGAAGAAAAGGAGGAGGAAGAGAAGGAGGAGGAGGAGGAGGAGGAGGAGGAGGAGAAAGAGTATGCTTTGGTAGGAGTTTAAATTTTGCCCGACTCCTGTAAACAGCCAAAGGATCTTTAACCTGCACATAAGTTGTCGTCTGCACACGGGACCTCATTTTTATCGTCCGTCTCCAGTTGGACTAGATCCACCTACCTGGACCAGGGGGATAGTTTTGTTCGAAAAAACTGGAGAAAAAGTTTTCAACTGTTGGTGGGTCTTGAACCCATTACCTTTTGGTTGAGAGGCCGACACCTTCACTCTGGACTACCGAGTCCCCTACTATCCAAGACAGCCAACCTCTGATTGACCAGCTCAGGCCAATTTTGTATTATGGGTACGAATTATCGTTGCGAATACGAGAAAAACACCCCAAGCTACTATATCATATTGCGTACATGAATGAACAAAGACATGATGCATGGTATGATAAACTGAGGAAGAATACGGTCATTACAGATGTGGTATGATAAACTGAGGAAGAATACGGTCATTACAGATGTGGTATGATAAACTGAGGAAGAATGCGGTCATTACAGATGTGGTATGATAAACTGAGGAAGAATACGGTCATTACAGATGTGGTATGATAAACTGAGGAAAAGGGATACGGTCATTACAGATGTGGTATGATAAACTGAGGAAGAATACTCATTACAGATGTGGTATGATAAACTGAGGAAGAATACGGTCATTACAGATGTGGTATGATAAACTGAGGAAGAATACGGTCATTACAGATGTGGTATGATAAACTGAGGAAGAATACGGTCATTACAGATGTGGTATGATAAACTGAGGAAGAATACGGTCATTACAGATGTGGTATGATAAACTGAGGAAGAATACGGTCATTACAGATGTGGTATGATAAACTGAGGAAGAATACCTGTAGTAACAACGTAAAGAGAACGGTCATTACACATTGCGATAAGATATAATAATATACTCGTACAAAAGTAGCGTTCCTTCAAGGCCCTCAAGGCCTATAGAGCCAGTGCTTATCCCGGTTTCTATAGCGTGACGCGGAACGAGTGACAATAATCACCACCTGGCCAGGACACTAGTCTGATGCAGGTTTTTACTCCCAAGCTAGTGCTTGTACCCATTTGCATCTGGGTAGAGTGGGGAAATGCGTGTTAAGTGTCTTTCCCAAGGAACACAACGTCTGACCTGGCTTTACTAGGATTCGAACTCAGGACCTCATGATCCCTAATCCGGCAGCATAACCGCTCGACCACCGACGTCACATACTCGTACAAGCAAATCGATAATAATTAGCGGTAATAATTATTGCGGTAGTACCCAACCTTAACCTGGCTTTTATAACATGTAGCAAAATAGATGATAGCAGATCACAGATTAGTCATAAGTCACAAAGTCAGTCCCCAATCGTAATGTCAGCTACAAGTCACGAAGTTAGTCATAAGTCATAATATCATACTGTCAACAACAAGCCGTTATGTCAGCTACAAGTTATAAGTTAGTCATATGTCATATACAAGTCACAGAGTAAGTCACAAGTCATAATGCCAGCTACAAGTCACAAAGTCAGTAACAAGTCATAATGTCAGTCACAAGTCGTGATGTCACTTATAAGTCTTAAAGTTAAAGTCAGTAACAATCATTCACGAGTCACAAGGCCACTGACGAGTCAATATGTCAGTCACAAGTCGCAAGGTGAGTTGCATTGTTTTCATTTACAAAAGATCGATGACATAATGTTGCAAAGTAAAGTTTATATTTCATGGCAGAAGGAGGTATCATGCATGTCATGAAAACGAAACGTAGTTTAAAACCTGGAAGATATTAATATTAAACTCTGTAGTATCAATGGTCACAAAGTAATATCGTGATACATTTTATTTGAATCTGTGTAAATTATAAATCTTACCCTTTTGAAATGCACGACTGGATTCTTGGTTATATTCGTATTCCTTTCGGATGTTTCGGGACAGAGGAAAATAACTAATGCTATTACAAGTAAAAAGAGTCCAGCAATGACCACACATGGAGTGAGATATCCGATACTAGTAATCAGAACTCCGATTCCAATCTGAAAATACAGAAATCGACATTAACGAGGTCATACAATACGTTGTTAACGGACGCCAAATATTTAGACTTTGAAAGATTTGCTGTTTCGTAATATAGATCTATTAAGAATATTAATCTGGTCAGTGGACAGGTAAGCATCTGTACGGGGAGTAGATGATCCCGCCTCTCATGAGTCTCTTGCTGCCTTGCAGGCAGGTCTTGGCTGACCAAAGGCTAAGGGAGTTAACCTGACAGAAAATAACAACCTGCTGCCTTGCAGGCTAGTCTTGAATGATTAAAGGCTAGGGGAGTTAACCGTGACAGAAAATAACAAGGCCTGGTAAGAGGCCTCCAAGTTGGCAGCCCCAGCATCTACCTAGGATACAGTGGGCTAATCCCTGCTTATCCAAAACCAAACAGATTCAAAGTAATATATACAATGATTTATATCCGGCTTGAACTTTTGAAGACGACTCTGAAAAAAGAACACGGACTGTGATTTTTGGAACACGGAATATTAGGGCAATTAATGGAAAGGAGTTAAAATTAGCTGAAGAAATGGAAAAATTCAAAGTAGACATTTTGGCTATTACAGAAACAAAGAAAAAAGGACAAGGAATAGAAAATGTAGGACCAAATCATACTTTAATCTTCTCAGAAGTAGATGTCAAAGATAGTGCTAGAGCAGGAGTAGACTTCCTAATGCATAAAAGGCAAGCAATGCTACTAGAAAGTTGGAAATTTGTAAGCCCACGGCTATTAGAGGTAAATATTAAACCAAAAGGAAGAGAAATTAAATTATTAATAGATTATGGACAAAACGAAGATGCCACTAAAGAAGAAAAAGATATCTTCGAAAATGATTTACAAATAGCTACAGAGAATCTCAAACCCAAACGGGAATTAATGGTTTTAGGAGATTTAAACGCTAGAGTAGGCAACAGTTGTAGACACATCTGGAGGAGTAATAGGTAAAGAAGGAGAGACAACAACTTCTCCAAATGGAGACAGACTGATATATTTTTGCTTAAAGAATAACATGAAAATAGCTAACACATTTTTCCTCATAAAAATATCCACAAATATACGTAAATGAAGACAGATGTGAAAAGAATAGACTACATATGGTTAGCAGCTGAGCTCCCTTTTTTACAGTACAATGGATGCTAGAGTAAGCAGAGGAGCTGAACTATTTAGTGATCATCACCTATCGATAGCCAAAATGAGATTATTAACTGAAGAAAACAAACTCAAAAGGAAAGAAAGCGAAAAAAGCTACTAAATTCAAAACAGAAGAGCTAAATAAACCAATAGTAAAACAGATATACCAATCCATGATAAAAAGATCTATCAGTGAAAGGCAGATGGATCTGAAGGAAAGCACAATAGAAGAACAGTGACAAATATATAAAGAAACACTCCTCAGTTGTACTGAAAAGGTCTGTGGTAGGAAACAAATTAAAGGAGATAGGAAAAAAACAGCATGGTGGAACGAAAATGTCAAGACTAAGATCAAAGAAAAGAAGGATGCCTGGAAGAAATACTTGCAAACAAAGAAACCAGAGGATAGGATAGGTTACATGAGTAAAATAACTATCGCCAAAGAGGAAGTTAGGAAAGCAAAACAGGAATAGTGGAAAGAGTTTGGACAATGACCTTCAAGAAAGCTATCAAGGAAATCAAAAGCTGTTCTGGGGAACAATTAAGAGCATGAGAAATACCAAAACACACCCAATACGACAAATTAAGAATGTCAAAGGAGAAATAATGAAAGGAGACAGCAAAATCATGGAAACGTGGAGAAAGTATTTTCAACAATTACATAATCCCTCCAGAACATATGAAACATGGAGTACAGATCAATTAGTAAAAGCAACAAGTAATCGAGATGACACAGCTGAAGATGTAGATATCTCAATGGAAGAACTCCAAACAGCTATAAGAAAAAGTGGAATTAGGAAAAACCGAGGAGCAGATCAAGTTTATCCGGAAATGATTAAAACCCAAGGGAGAGACGCAGACGAACTATTATATGCAATATGTCAACAAGCATGGAAGTCCAAACAGGTGCCAGACGACTGGAATAAGGGAACAGTAGTAGCAATACACAAGAAAAGATCAACTATGGAATGCTCAAACTATAGAGAGATATCACTACTTAGCGTACCAGGAAAAGTATATGCCAGGATTCTGGAAAGGAGACTAAGGAACAGAGTAGAGGATCAGATTGAAGAACACCAGAGTGGATTTAGACCAGGGAGAAGTGTACAAGACCACATATTTACAATTAGACAAATAATAGACATATTCGTTGAGAGAAACATTCACTTGCACCTGTGTTTTATTGACTTAGAAAAGGCAATTCACACTGTGAGGAGGGACGAACTATGGCATTCTTTAAAAGAACACAGTGTAGAGAAAAATAGAAGCCATTAAACGTTTTTACAATAAACCAACATGTGCAGTGAGAGTAGCTGGAACTGTATCTGAATAATTTTATGTAGATATAGGAGTAAGACAGAGTTGTATCCTAAGTTCTCTTTTGTTTATCATGTGTATGGATTCAGTCGCTAAGGCATCCTCAAAAATGAAGAAAATGAATGTAGGTATGATGAAGCTCAAACTAGTAAATGTATCAATGCTTGCATTTGCTGATGATTTAGTTCTGTTTGGAAAATCAGAACGGGACCTCCAGTTAAGTATCAACATAATGAATAATGAATTAAATAAAAGAGGAATGAGAGTAAATGCAAAGAAAACCAAAACAATGCTAATAACTATGGAAGCTAAGACTTCCGGTTTGGTTACCGAGCAGGACAGACGTGGGTTCGCGAGCTCTCGCCCTTTTTATGATTTCAAGTTTATTTTGAGGTTGAACGACATCAATATGCCAGTTAGCGGACTTCCGACGATGCTGGACTGTCTCATCAACAGCATTTTAGAGGAATCTCACCTCTCATCCTTCAAGGTAGCTGGAAATAAAGAGCGCACTACCCTCGTCCTTTGATTTGATGGCATGGAGATGGCCGACATGAGTGTGTCGACGGGTCATCATTCAACTCCTGCCAGCTTCAGACGGAAGTCGCCGAGCCAAGTAAGACGAGACAACTTTAGAAAACAACAACACCATACAAGAGTAGCAACGAAGACAGCAACAACATCTACGAACATGGACTTTATTGAAAATAAAGAAATTCGAAGTGCTGACATTCAACAAACAAACAACGACAGTACGGCCTTAATCCAGAGTAACGACAGTGCTATCCATTCATTCAGCCTGTCAGCCGTAACATCGCTCCTTGACGACACATCTGCGAGCACGGATTTTGATGAAAACAGGGAGAATGGACGTGCTGACATTCAACAAACAAACAACAGCAATACGGACTCAATCCAGAGTAACAACAGTGCTGTCCATTTATTCAGCGTGTCAACCGTGACATCGCCCCTTGACGACACGTCTATGGTCGGAAATACAATCAGTGAATCAAACGGCCTAGACGACAACCTATACGACACAGCGACAGATGCGAAACACACCGAGAAGAAGATAGATCTACACATTTCTGACACATCTATCACGTCAGACAGTGAGACCGAATATGACAAAGAAAGCTCTCGTACAAATAAGGAAAACTCATCCATGGAAAACCAACAAGGTGGTAACAGTAATCACACACGCTTTGCTGACATGATCAAGCAACTTCACTGTGATAAAATAAGCGTCCAGATCTTCAAAATCACGGAAGATACAGGGAGGCATATTACACAGCCAGATCGCAACAAGGACATTTTAAAGCTCGTGTTAGACAGATTTCAACCGACACATGTTATTCTTGCAGAGACTGATGATCTCATTATTGAGTATTGCGTTACGAATCAAAGGATAAGAAACTTCATCGTCAAGAACAGCAAAGACGATAACCCATATGCGAAAATGCGTCAACGACATATGCTTAATTGGCAAGACCAGACGATCTGGATTATGGAGGACTGGAACTATGGAGACCACGTGCACAACATTCTGACATTGCTACCCCATCTTAAAAGCTTGATCTTCAACACATTGCATCTATAATCTATAGAAAGCAAGACAGAGACAAAACAAGTTCTGGAACCCATGACTTGTATAGCCAATAATATGCATACCTTTTCATGTTAACATTTTCTTAATAATGTTTTGTAATTCTCAGATAATTACCAATTTGCCATGGTTTGATTGCTGAATCCTCACTTGGATGTCATTGCTGTTTGCCCTTTATTTGCATATTTGTGAATGTATTCATTCAAAGCAAGTTCGACTTTGATAGAGATGCATTGATGGTGTTTCAAGAGTTGTATCTATTTTCACATTAAATACCTGAGTATCTGAAATAATGCCTTTACTTGATGTATTGATGCAATTTCAATAAAATGTAACACACACACACACACACACACACACACACACACACACACAAACAAAACAAAAAAAACAAACAAAAAAACAAAAAAAACATTAAAAAAAACCAAACAAAAAAACCCATGGAAGCTAAAGCAGAAAATCTTAAATTAGGCATGGATAATTTAAGTTCAAAGCTACAATTACTTAGGAGTAATGATTAACTCAGAGGGAAAACTAAGAGAAGAAATCAGCCAGAAAATCCAAAAGGCAAGTGCAATATATAACCATCTAGGAAAGACAAGAAAGACAAGAATTGTCAACTAAAACAAAAATGGCAGTATACAACACAGTTTATTGTCCTACTCTCCTCTATGGCAGTGAAACCTGGACCCTAGACAGTAGGGAATATAATAGAATGCAGGCAGTCGAAATGAAATATCTAAGAAGAGTAGTAGGGAAAACTAAAAGAGACAAAATCAGAAACACAACAATAAGAGATCAAACCAAAGCAGATAGCATGAAAACTAAGATAGAAAGAATGAATCAACTGAGATGGTTTGGGCATGTTAACAGAATGAATGACAATAGAAAAAAACTAAATCAGTACACAGTCTAAAAGTCAAGGCAAAAGACCAAAGGCAGACCTCGGAGAAAGTGGGAAGAAGTTATAAAAGAGGCATTAACGCAAAGAAATTTAACTTTCACGGAAGGAAACAGAAAATGTCAGGACAGGGTAACCTGGAGAAAGATCATTTCGGGCATCTAAAACCCATAAACCGGAATGTAGAATGGGAGCTAATAAAGAAAGAAAGAAAGAATATTAATAAATTGAACTAGACGAAATGAGAGAAAAAAGCACACTCAAAATATAAATGATGAAAGAAAATCGAAAGTTATGTCACATCAAATCAGTATTGCTACTCCTTGAAATACATACCTGTGCAGATCTTTAAGTGAATATAAAAAAAATATCTTTTATGTTAAAAACAACTTTGGAGTACAATTGATAGAGAATTATTGTCTCTACTTGACGGTGTTATGGACAACTTGTCAAGAGTCAACATTTTGATCCCCGTGATATGCATTATGTTTTGCCCTGACACACTTTACGCTTAAACTAAATTCAAACAATTTCTCTCCACGGCGGATTCAAATTTAAGTCCTTCTATATTACCAAAGCATAAACTAAGGTAGCCACGGATTTTATTTTGTCCAGGGTGTATTTGCCTTTTGTCCTGATGTTTGTTTTCTTCCAATGCAAGAGCACCACGGCATAAGGAGAGCTTGTAATACGATACTCTAATGTAAAACAAACCCCATCAGAAATTGTTATAAAGATTGTTAGCGTGCCGTCTTAAAGCTCTGGTGGCTATAAGACATTCACCTCTTTTTGTTTTCATATATTTATATATTTACAAACAACAGAGGATCGGTGGAAGCTTGTTGACGCATTGCGTCTGTACACTTATGGCTAGGCTAGACTCGAGTGAAGAGCCTCTTGTTTGTATTCAATGTACACGCTGTGTTTATAACCTTGGGGAAATGAATTAATCATAAGCATTGCCTTATGCAAATGCTTTTCTAACTATATTCCATACATGCTATTACTTTTATTCGATTCTAACGACCCGTGTATGTTTATTTCTCGTGCCGATATATTAACAAAATTTGCAAAATGTAGTCTACCAGGAAAAGCTAGTACAGTGTTTATGGATCAGTGAAGATGACTAGACACGCACTAATAAGTCATCTCAGAAAATACTAGATTCTATGTAGCAGTCCAATTGGATGTCATACCATCAATGATATTCCTTTTATGTATCTGGGACAATCCACTTGGCCCATTCCACTCCATAATTCTTGCTGAGTTAAAATAATGAAATTTCTTTGCTGTTTGTGTACCCTGAGATCGTCACATAAATATGGTAGATGGGATAAACTTTAATGGAACAACGCTAACTGTGTTGGTGTGGTAACGTTTAGGCGAGTCCATGTCTTGTTATTTATGTAAATGGGGTATTATTTAAACATATAAAATAAGATTGTCAGTTAAATTTGCTTCATATTTGAATATGTGGGAGGAACGCGCTGGCTCAAATTTCAACAACACGAAGTAAAATAGCACACCAACTATGTAGATCGTACCTGAGAAGCTGCAACACTTGCTAACAAAATACCCTCTATGATAGCAAACTTGACGGCCCTTTCTGATGGAATGGTGATGTCCGCAATGATGGAAGTAACAGCAGTGACTGTGGTGAAGTAGGAGCCAACTAAACCATCTAGAAAAGCTCCAATGTAGAAGTAATTCAGATCTGTTTCGAATGCAACAACCAAACATAGCACAACCACTTTGAGAAAGCCCCCAATGGTTGATACCAACAGCAATGGTCTTCTACCGAGGAAGTCCGAGTATGAGCCAACAAGAAAGGACACGACAAGAGCAGGAACACTAGTGGTGATGACAAATCTTAGCTGAAGCTGGGAGACATCTTTTTGCACTTTGTTTATGCGATTCTCCTCAGCGCCCGAAGCATTGTCACAGTGTTTCTCATCTTTGTCCGTGTAGTCAAAACCGTATGTGTCTTTGGCGATCCGCTTGGAGAAATATTGGGTTGAAATGGCAATCATACCATACAAACTCACAACGTAACAGATGAGACAAGCCGATATAGCAAACCAGATTTTGAACGTGGGTTTGACTCTAGGAACAATCTTTTCAGTACTGGCCTTTTCTGTGTCGTCAGGAGTGTTGTGATCAATGGGAGATGTCTCATGGGGAACAATCGTTTCCCTGCTGACGTTAGACTCCATGATCACACTCTTTCAAAATGTGTTTCCGGTCTCAAATTTCTTGGGTTTACACCAGACGAAAGGCAGCGTGATGTACACACGCATTCAATCAACATCCACGATCTGGAAGGGAAAAATGAAGACATTTCAATAATCATGAGATTGAGCAAGTCGGAGATAATTCGGAACGACACAGCTCCTATAAAAGAAGGCATTGACATAACACTACCCTCATCCCCTCCTTTCCATACACATGAGAACGCCTACCCCTGCATACTCTACAGCCTGTTTCAAAATATACGTGCGCACATATTGACCTTTATCTTTGCAACCATCCGATGAATTTGAATGTAACTTGACATTGAACCTTATCAAATATATTTAGTTTTATGAATAACTGACTAATTCGAAAGTTTACTTATTAACTCTATAGAACTTTTTGACGAAAAACTTATTAAGGTCGGTCAAACAAAAACCCAGCGAGGACACTCAGTACAATTATTTCATTGTTTTACAGCACCTGTTGAACTAAATATGTCTCATTCATTTTACCATAAAATCAACGCACCAAACCCATGTCTTGCACGAGATTAACGTATGGATCTAGTATGAGCGAAACCGAACACACAAAACGTGACAATTGAAGCCACGGTTCAAGTATGAGTTACTTTTACCTAATTTTCAGTAGCTTTGCTTTAATTTGTTGATTTAAGATTTCAATCAATTTGGATAATGGATTTAAAAAGTAGAATTCCTTTGCTTTGATATTGTATAAATACGTTGACAAGGAAGCCAAACCAGAAAAGCTATTTCATAACATTCAAGACCCCAAGATGGAATAGATAAAAGAGTTTAAGGAAGGCGGCTGAAATATTAAAAAAATCAAAGTGTTAAATCAAAGCCGGGCAAGAAAGGCAGGATGAAGAAGGTAGATCATTTCGATAAGGATGTTATTTTGAGAGAAACTATGAAGATGTTTCAAGAACAAGATTTCCTTACGGAAACTTAGCTTGACCTGAGTCAAGTGACGAAAACAGAGTAAAGTACCTTTCCTAAGAGTACAACGTTGTGAAAAAAATCCACATGAGCCAGCCATGTGTTGTCGTGCTTACGAGCTCACAACACTACCCACGGTTCAGCTACAACGCCTCACCTCATGTGCTGATTTGAAGGAAGTTGATAAGCAATTCTTCGCCAAACGTGAGGATCATGTGTTGTGACAAGAACAAGAATACTGGCAAAATAAACGACCTGATTTTACCCAACAAAGGACTGTAATTAAAGTTATTGTAAGCATATCTTATTGAAAAACCCATGACAGCTTGAAATGAGTGATTATAAAACACACTATCATACACAAAATATAACATCCCTTTCAAATGGGTCGATGGCAGCTCCAAACCTGCAACCTGATTCATGTAATATATTATTCATTATCCCTTACTTGATATTATGAATCGGGGACACAGAGGGGAAAAGTTTGTTGAATTAGTAAAGTATATGATACGCCCATAACAACTGTAGGAGACACACAAGTCATACACATTCATAAGGTTTTGTTGCTTTAAAAAAAAAAACTAAGATTGCACGCACGCAACGTTTCACGCTTATGTGTGCGATAGTGAATGAGGAAGGAGTCGATGTGTGTGCACAGGTATTTTGGAACAGACAACCCTAGAAATCCCAAATAAAACATACACAATAACTATTCACACCGCACACAAAGCAACAAAAATAGCAAGCAGACAAACATTCGAAAGCCTTTATGCCTCCCCCCTCTCCTCTTTCAGAGAAGCGAAAACGATAGGAAATAAAGCCCTCGATTTCTCTTTTGGTTTGTTTGCTTGATTGGAATTTACCCCGTGTACCATTTGCGGTGATCTCAGTGTGAATTGAGAGGAAACATCAAGGTGAAAGGAGAAGAAGTAGGACCTACAGGCAGGGACCCTCCTACCACTAGAACCCTTGACAAACAAAACAATCAGCCGGGTAAAGAAAACACCATCACGCCATGGACTCTTCGGTACAAATGAAATAAGTCAACTGCCATGATTCTATGGTACTGTTATGTTTTCTCTCACAATGAAATAAGTCAACTGCCATGTTTCAAACATGTTATGTTTTCTCTCACAATGAAATAAGTCAACTGCCATGTTTCAATGGTACTGTTATGTTTTTCTCTCACAATGAAATAAGCCAACTGCCATGTTTCTATAGTACTGTTATGTTTTCTCTCACAATGAAATAAGCCAACTGCCATGTTTCTACTGCCTCTTATGTTTGTTTCTATGGTACTGTTATGTTTTCTCTTACAATGAAATAAGCCAACTGCCATGTTTCTATGGTACTGTTATGTTTTTCTCTTACAATGAAAATAAGCCAACTGCCATGTTTCTATGGTACTGTTATGTTTTCTCTCACAATGAAATAAGCCAACTGCCATGTTTCTATGGTACTGTTATGTTTTCTCTCACAATGAAATAAGCCAACTGCCATGTTTCTATGGTACTGTTATGTTTTCTCTCACAATGAAATAAGCCAACTGCCATGTTTCTATGGTACTGTTATGTTTTCTCTTACAATGAAATAAGCCAACTGCCATGTTTCTATGGTACTGTTATGTTTTCTCTCACAATGAAATAAGCCAACTGCCATGTTTCTATGGTACTGTTATGTTTTCTCTCACAATGAAATAAGCCAACTGCCATGTTTCTATGGTACTGTTATGTTTTCTCTCACAATGAAATAAGCCAACTGCCATGTTTCTATGGTAATGTTTCCTCTCACAATGAAATAAGCCAACTGCCATGTTTCTATGGTACTGTTATGTTTTCTCTCACAATGAAATAAGCCAACTGCCATGTTTCTATGGTACTGTTATGTTTTCTCTCACAATGAAATAAGCCAACTGCCATGTTTCTATGGTACTGTTATGTTTTCTCTCACAATGAAATAAGCAATGAAATAACAATGAAATAAGCCAACTGCCATGTTTCTATGGTACTGTTATGTTTTCTCTCACAATGAAATAAGCCTACTGCAATGTTTCTATGGTACTGTTATGTTTTCTCTTACAATGAAATAAGCCAACTGCCATGTTTCTATGGTACTGTAATGTTTTTCTCTCACAATGAAATAAGTCAACTGCCATGTTTCTATGGTACTGTTATGTTTTCTCTCACAATGAAATAAGTCAACTGCCATGTTTCTATGGTACTGTTATGTTTTCTCTCACAATGAAATAAGCCAACTGCTATGTTTCTATGGTATTGTTATGTTTTCTCTCACAATGAAATAAGCCAACTGCTATGTTTCTATAGTATTGTTATGTTTTCTCTCACAATGAAATAAGCCAGCTGCCAGGTTTCTATGGTACTGTTATGTTTTCTCTCACAATGAAATAAGCCAACTGCCATGATTCTATGGTACTGTTATGTTTTCTCTCACAATGAAATAAGCCAACTGCCATGTTTCTATGGTACTGTTATGTTTTCTCTCACAATGAAATAAGCCAACTGCCATGTTTCTATGGTACTGTTATGTTTTCTCTCACAACGAAATAAGCCAACTGCCATGTTTCTATGGTACTGTTATGTTTTCTCTCACAATGAAATAAGCCAACTGCCATGTTTCTATGGTACTGTTATGTTTTCTCTTACAATGAAATAAACCAACTGCCATGTTTCTATGGTACTGTTATGTTTTCTCTCACAACGAAATAAGCCAACTGCCATGTTTCTATGGTACTGTTATGTTTACTCTCACAATGAAATAAGCCAACTGCCATGTTTCTATGGTACTGTTATGTTTTCTCTCACAATGAAATAAGCCAACTGCCATGTTTCTATGGTACTGTTATGTTTTCTCTCACAATGAAATAAGCCAACTGCCATGTTTCTATGGTACTGTTATGTTTTCTCTCACAATGAAATAAGCCAACTGCTATGTTTGTATGATACTGTTATGTTTTCTCTCACATTTCTTTTCATATTTATTGTTCTTTTCCTGTTTGTTTCATCATCAAATCATTCATTCATCAATTTTGCCAGCAAACGCATAATATTATAATGCAACCATCGTTTTCTCTAACTATTTCGGATGCTCTATGAGTGTAAAGTTCAATGTCTCTGTTGAACCCATCAGAACTGAGCCAATGTAAAAAATCAAATCAAAATAAAGGGAGAAAAAGATCTAATACGATATAATAAGACACAACAAACAACCTCCAGTCTCGGAAAATCGTGTCACATTTATTATGTAAAACAAGTGTCACATTTGTTATGTAAAATAAGTGTCACATTTATTACGTAAACTAAGTGTCACATTTATTATGTAAAACAAGTGTCACATTTATTATGTAAAACAAGTGTCACATTTATTATGTAAAAACGTGTCACATGTATTATGTAAAAAAGTGTCACATTTATTATGTAAAACAAGTGTCACATTTATTATGTAAAAAGTGTAACATTTATTATGTAAAATAAGTGTCACATTTATTATGTAAAATAAGTGTCATATTTATTATGTAAAAAGTGTCACATTTATTATGTAAAATAAGTGTCACATTTATCATGTAAACTAAGGGTCACATTTATTATGTAAAATAAGTGTCACATTCATTATGTAAACTAAGTGTCACATTTATTATGTAAAATAAGTGTCACATTTATTATGTAAAATAAGTGTCACATTTATTATGTAAAATAAGTGTCACATTTATTATGTAAAGTAAGTGTCACATTTATTATGTAAAGTAAGTGTCACATTTATTATGTAAAACAAATGTCCCATTTATTATATAAAATAAGTGTCACATTTATTATGTAACATAAGTGTCACATTTATTATATAAAATAAGTGTCACATTTATTATGTAACATAAGTGTCATATTTATTATGTAAAATAAGTGTCACATTTATTATGTAAACTAAGTGTCACATTTATTATGTAAAATAAGTGTCACATTTATTATGTAAACTAAGTGTCACATTTATTATGTAAAATAAGTGTCACATTTATTATGTAAAGTAAGTGTCACATTTATTATGTAAAATAAGTGTCAGTCAGTCTCGTCACATGTTACATTTTTTGTATTTCGACCATCATTGACGTACACATTATAACAAGCAAAACCCAATCAGAAAAGTGGTTAAATCCATTTACATTCAAGTTAGTGCTAACTACACTCACTACAAATATGGCGTTTGGCAGGGCTCCAAAGGAAAATGTAGATATTGCACATCCATTGGAATAACATCGTGTTTTATATCTCTGTATTATGTTTTACGAAATAAGAGTAAGTAATTTTTAATTATATTTAAATGAATTGAACTGAACAAGCTGGCACATTTTATCAACTTGACGCAGACATAGACTCCTGACGCTAATGATACCGGTAATAAAATTACACTGATCTGGAGCCAGGTGGGTGTGTTGTCCTTGTACAAGAAAAAAATTCGATTCCGGGATCCTCAATTGGTGAACGCATTGCAAGGGTTAACCTAAAGTAATAATAACAAACAATTGCGAGTGGGACAAAGTTCAATTTTAAAGATTAGGCGTGACACATGTGTTTGTGAAATGTGTGTGCCATATTACGCTATAACCGCATGAATAGAGTGTCATTCTATTATCTTTCTTTCTTTCTTTATCAGCTCCCATTCTACCTTCTGGTGCATGGGTTTTAGATGCCCGAAATGATCTGTTTCCTTCCGTGAAAGTTAAATTTCTTTGCGTTAATGCCTCTTTTATATCTTCTTCCCAGGTCTTCTTCTTCTTCTCCGAGGTCTGCCTTTCGGTCTTTTACCTTGAGTTTTAGCACTGTATACTGATTTAGCTATTCTATTGTCATTCATTCTGTTAACATGCCCAAACTATCTCAGTTGATTCATTTCTATCTTAGTTTTTATGCTATCTGCCTGCACTCTACTGTGTTCCCTACTGTCTAAGGTCCAGATTTCACTGCCATAGAGGAGAGTAGGACAATAAACTGTGCTGTATACTGCCATTTTGGTTTTTGTTGACAATTCTTGTTTACCTTCAAATGCCTTTCCTAGATGGTTGTATATTGCACTTGCCTTTTGGATTCTCTGGCTGATTTCTTCTCTTAGTTTTCCCAGTTAAGCATTACTCCTAAGTAATTGTAGCTTTGAACTTGTTCTAAATTCTCCCTGTCTAATTTAAGATTTTCTGTTTTAGCTTGCCTAGTTACTAGCATTGTTTTTGTTTTCTTTGCATTTACTCTCATTCCTCTTTTATTTAATTCATTATATTTGACACTTTCTGATTTTCCAAAAGAACTAAAGCATCAGCAAATGAAAGCATTGATACATTTACTGGTTTGAGCTTCAACATACCTACATTCATTTTCTTCATTTTTGAGGATGCCTTTGCGACTGAATCCATAAATGTGATAAACAAAAGAGGACTTAGGATACAACACTGTCTTACTTCTATATCTACATCAAATACTTCAGATACATTTCCAGCTATTGTCACTGCACATGTTGGTTTATTGTGTCAATTGCCTTTTCTAAGTCTATAAAACACAGGTGCAAGTCAATGTTTTTCTCAAGGAATTTTTCTATTATTTGTCTAATTGTAAATATGTGATCTTGTACACTTCTTCCTGGTCTAAATCCACTCTGGTGTTCTTCAATCTAATCCTCTACTCTTTTCCTTAGTCTCCTTTCCAAAATCCTGGCATACACTTTTCCTGGTACGTAACTATAGTTTGAGCATTCCATAGTTGATCCTTTCTTGTATATTGGTACTACCGTTCTTTTATTCGAGTCGTCTAGCACCTGTATGGACTTCCATGCTTGTTGGCATATTGCATGTAGTAGTTTGTCTACCTCTCTTCCTTGGTTTTTAATCATTTCTGGATAAACTTGATGTGCTCCTGGGGCTTTTCCTAATTTCACTTTTCTTATAGCTGTTTGGAGTTCGTCCATTTAGATCTTCAGCTGTCTGCTCTGGAGTACTTGTTACTCTTACTAATTGATCTATACTCCTTGTTTCATATGTTCTGGAGGGATTATGTAATTGTTGAAAATAATTTCTCCACGTTTCCATGATTTCGCTGTCTCCTTTCATTATTTCTCCTTTGACATTCTTAATTTGTCGTATCGGGCATGCTTTGGTCTTTCTCATGTTCCACTGCTCCCCAGAACAGCTCTGGTCTCTTTGTTTGCAAGTATTTCTTTCAGGCATCCTTCTTTTCTTTGATCTTAGTCTTGACATTCGTATTCCACCATGCTGTTCTTTTCCTATCTCCTTTAATTTGTTTCCTACCACAGATTTCTTCATTACAACTGAGGAGTGTTTCTTTATATATTTGCCACTTTTTTTCTATTGTGCTTTCCTTTAGATGAATGTGCCTTTCACTGATAGATCTAGATCTTTTTATCCTGGATTGGTATATATGTTTTACTATTGGTTTATTTAGTTCTTGTATTTTGAGTTTATTAGCTTTTTTTCTTTCCTTTTCTGTTTGTATTCTTCAGTTAATAATATCATTTTGGCCATCACTAGGTGATGATCACTAAATATTTCAGCTCCTCTGCTTACTCTAGCATCCATTGTTCTGTAAAAAAAGGAGCTGTTAACTATTATGTAGTCTATGATTGACGTTTCACATCTGTCTTTATTTACTCTTGTATACTTGTGGATATCTTTATGAGTAAAAATGTGTTAGCTATTTTCATGTTATTCTTTAGGAAAAAATCTATTAGTCTCTCTCCATTAGGAGAAGTTGTTGTCTCTCCTTTTTACCTATTACTCCTCCTGATGTTTCTACATTGTTGCCTACTCTAGCGTTTAAATCTCCTAAAACCATTATTTCCTGTTTGGGTTTGAGATTGTCTGCAGCTATTTGTAAATCATTTTCGAAGATATCGTTTTCTTCTTTGGTGGCATCTTCGTTTGGTCCACAAGCTATTAATAATTTAATTTCTCTTCCTTTTGGTTTAATATTTACTTCTAATAGCCGTGGGCTTACAAATTTCAACGTTGTAGTAGCATTGCTTGCCTTTTATGCATTAGGAGGCCTACTCCTGCTCTAGCTCTATCTTTGACATCCACTCCTGAGAAGATTAAAGTATAAAACACAGGTGCAAGTCAATGTTTCTCTCAAGGAATATTTCTATTATTTGTCTAATTGTAAATATGTGATCGTGTACACTTCTTCCTGGTCTAAATCCACTCTAGTGTTCTTCAATCTGATCCTCTACTCTGTCCCTTAGTCTCCTTTCCAGAATCCTGGCATATACTTTTCCTGGTACGCTAAGTAGTGATATATCTCTATAGTTTGAGCATTCCATAGTTGATCTTTTCTTGTGTATTGCTACTATCGTTCCCTTATTCCAGTCGTCTGGCACCTGTTTGGACTTCCATGCTTGTTGACATATTGCATGTAATAGTTCGTCTGCGTCTCTCCCTTGGGTTTTAATCATTTCTGGATAAACTTGATCTGCTCCTCGGTTTTTCCTAATTTCATTTTTCTTATAACTGTTTGGAGTTCTTCCATTGAGATATCTACATCTTCAGCTCTGTCATCTCGATTACTTGTTGCTTTTACTAATTGATCTGTACTCCTTGTTTCATATGTTCTGAAGGGATTATATAATTGTTGAAAATACTCTCTCCACGTTTCCATGATTTCGCTGTCTCCTTTCAGTATTTCTGCTTTGACATTCTTAATTTGTCGTATTGGGTATGTTTTGGTATTTCTCATGCTCTTTATTGCTCCCCAGAACAGCTTTTGATTTCCTTGATAGCTTTCTTGAAGGTCTTTGTCCAAACTCTTCCACTATTCCTGTTTTGCTTTCCTAACTTCCTCTTTGGCGATAGTTCTTTTACTCATGTAACCTATTCTGTCCTCTGGTTTTTTTGTTTGCAAGTATTTCTTCCAGGCATCCTTCTTTTCTTTGATCTTAGTCTTGACATTTTCGTTCCACCATGCTGTTTTTTTTCCTATCTCCTTTAATTTGTTTCCTACCACAGACCTTTTCAGTACAACTGAGGAGTGTTTCTTTATATATTTGTCACTGTTCTTCTATTGTGCTTTCCTTCAGATCCATCTGCCTTTCACTGATAGATCTTTTTATCATGGATTGGTATATCTGTTTTACTATTGGTTTATTTAGCTCTTCTATTTTGAATTTAGTAGCTTTTTTCGCTTTCCTTTTGTGTTTGTTTTCTTCAGTTAATAATCTCATTTTGGCTATCAATAGGTGATGATCACTAAATAGTTCAGCTCCTTTGCTTACTCTAGCATCCATTGTACTGTAAAAAAGGGAGCTGAGCTGCTAACCATATGTAGTCTATGATTGATTTTTCACATCTGTCTTCATTTACTCTTGTATATTTGTGGATATTTTTATGAGGAAAAATGTGTTAGCTATTTTCATGTTATTCTTTAGGCAAAAATATATCAGGCTGTCTCCATTTGGAGAAGTTGTTGTCTCTCCTTTTTTACCTATTACTCCTCCAGATGTGTCTACAATTGTTGCCAACTCTAGCGTTTAAATCTCCTAAAACCATTAATTCCCGTTTGGGTTTGAGATTCTCTGCAGCTATTTGTAAATCATTTTCGAAGATATCTTTTTCTTCTTTAGTGGCATCTTCGTTTTGTCCATAATCTATTAATTTTAATTTCTCTTCCTTTTGGTTTATTTAGCCGGACGTATTTGTCCTATTTTCTTTTGTCCATAATCTATTATAATTTAATTTTCCCCTATGAATCCATTTGGTTTTGGAGCCAGGGTCTATTGTATATTTTACTATGAATCCATTTGGTTTTGGATAAGCAGGGATTGGCCCACTGTACCCACGGTAGATAGTGGGGCTGCCACCTTGAGGCCCCCTACCGGGCCTTGTTATTTTCTGTCAGGGTTAACTCCCTTAGCCTTTAGTCATTCAAGACCAGCCTGCAAGGCAGCAGGTTGTTAATATATGTCAGGGTTAACTCTCTTAGCCTTTGGTCAGTCAAGATCGACCTAAAAGGCAGCATGTTTTTGTTTTTCAGGGTTAACTCCCTTAGCCTTTGGTCAGTCAAGATCGGCCTGAAAGGCAGCATGTTGTTTTTTTTCCAGGGTTAACTCCCTCAGCCTTTGGTCAGCCAAGACCTGGCTGCAAGGCAGCAGGAGACTCGTGGAGGGCTGGAACATCTACTCCCCGTAGAGGTGCTTACCTGTCCACTGCCCGGATCATTCTATCATGAAGACTGAATATACATATTACGACCCTCTGACTTATGACTGTGTCGCGGGCTGGTCTTAGGACAAAGCCGCCTTAGCTCTGTCTCTAATTTTCGCTGATAGGATCCTCCACTGTTTTCGGTCTCTGGCGATTGCCGCAATAGGTTCAGGTCTTCCCACGTTTTAAGTTTCATTTGCTCCGGTGGGCGGGACATATCTTTATCAATCAAGACCGGGAGTGTTGTCAGTTGTCTTCCTCTAAATTTGCTTCCAGATGTCATGAAACACACTCTCATCGCTTCTCTTCTTAAAATGTATTCTAAAAGGTGCCAACGATTTTCTAAAATGAAATAGTGAAAGTCTTTTTTCGCCTGTCTTCTCATAGAGTGACTGATTTGAAATTGTTACCAGATAATAAATGTTGAGATTTTTTCGAAGCTGTTTTCGGTGAAGTGCGTTTAGACTTTCGTAAGGGCCTATGTGCTGCAATTGTAAGTCAGCACTGATTTGATGAGTCTAGTTTGATCTTTATCTTTCCTTTGATTCTGTCTCCTCTGACCCAGATGCTCATTAGCTATTCAGAGCGCTTGTGGGTATTTGTTGCCTTCTCTCTACATCTTCTTTATCGCATGTAAGCAAACCTACCTACTTTCTTGGTACTTCTCCATGTGGTGTCATTTTGTGGTGTGCGGCGAATTCCGTCTTGTCAATGTTCACATCGAGTCTATGCTTTTTCAGGATTTTTTTGAATTTCATCAATATTCATGTGTTGTAGACCAAATAAGTCAACATCGTTATGTGATCCAACATGGCTGATAACTGCTGGCACTAATCTCCATCTCAGTAAATTGTCTTTCACTCTCTGTGATATCACACTCGATTCCATGAAAATAGTCTTAGTC
>JAXRKP010000108.1:20000-37500 GCA_037039925.1 Doris montereyensis | reverse complement strand
TCAAGAAACACAACTTGCTTTGCAGCGTTTGACCTTCCACGATATTCTTCACATCCTCGTATAGCCCTGATCTTACCCCTTCAGATTTATTTTCTTTTTCCAAATTGAAATATCTCAAAGGACATCATTTCAACGATAATTGTAACATTCAAACATTCAAACAGGTGCAAAATAATTATTCGCAGACAACATTCACCAACTGATCTAGTAGGTTCAACGTTGGTGCGTCTGTATCGAAAACCATGGGGACCATGTTGAATAATAAACTTTTATTTATCTTGGAGTCAACATCGTGAGCTTTAAATTGATTGTGACACAAGTAATTCCATTCATTAAAAAAACGTCACCGTACATTGCTCCAGTGCCCCACGTTGATTAGCGGAAAGATAGATTTGGGAAAGGAAGATGGAGAGATAGATATATATCATAATAATTATAGATAGATAAATAAATGGTTAGATATATAGATAGATAGTTAGATAGAAAGATATAAATAAAGAAAAACAGATAACTAAACAAACAGATACATAAACAAGGATAGACGGACAAAAGTAAAACAAATAATATAGGGATATAGATATGGGATAATGGTTAATAAGAGGAAAAAAATATATAGATTCCCTCGAGATAGATAGATAGATAGATAAATAGATAGATAAATAGACAAATAGATAACAGCGGCACTGATGCCCACTGTGCGGACTCTATCCAGATGCTAAATATTTAGACTTTACATGCAATAGCACAGATGGATGTAATCTTTTTTTCTTTCTCTTTTTTTTAGATTTCGTGGCATGGATTCATTTCGGACCTAGAAAGATAGATAGGAGCAGATTGATGGATGGATAGATATATTTAGCCGAACATGAGTTAGATATGTATGATTCTCTGAGATGAAGAGAAGTGATTTGTCTAAAGAGATCAAACAAATAGCTGATAAATGGGTGAAATGGATGAATAGAGTAGATGTATATATATATAGATAGAGAGAGAGACAGACCCACACCCACATATTATATAGATAGAGAGAGAGAGAGAGAGAGAGAGAGAGAGAGAGAGAGAGAGAGAGAGAGAGAGAGAGAGAGAGAGAGAGAGAGAGAGAGAGAGAGAGAGAGAGAGAGAGAGAGAGAGAGAGAGAGAGAGAGAGAGAGAGAGAGAGAGAGAGAGAGAGAGAGAGAGAGAGAGATAGAGAGAGAGAGAGAGAGAGAGAGAGAGAGAGAGAGAGATAGATAGATAGAGAGATAAGAGAGATAGATAGATGGGCAGATAGATAGATAGATAGATAGATAGATAGAGAGAGAGAGAGAGAGAGAGAGAGAGAGAGAGAGAGAGAGAGAGAGAGAGAGAGAGAGAGAGAGAGAGAGAGTTAGATAGATATATACATAGATAGATAAATAGATGGACAGATATATAGGATGGATACATACATAAATACATATATAGATGATATATAGAAAGACAGGTAGATAGATCGATAGACATATACATATATAGATATACATATAGATAGATATATATATATATATATATATATATATATATATATAAAGATAGATAGATAGATAAATAGATAGGTAGATAGATATATTGATATATAGATAAATAGATAGATAGATATATAGATAGATAGATAGGTAGATGAATAGATAGATAGATATATAGACAGATAGATACGTAGATATATAGATTGATTATATATATATATATATATATATATATATATATATATATATATATATATATATATATATATATATAGATATATAGATTGATTTATATAGAAAAGCTGAATACATATCGATAACCTAAGTAGACTGATAGATAGGGATGCGCGGCAAAAGTATATACTTTGAGTGCAAAGAATAAGAGGTACATTTCCATTGTTCCTGTGTTAAGCATTTATTGTAAGCGTATTTTCCTCATCTTGACTATTTTATAGCCAATCATAGAGAAAAGTTCAATCCTTCACCGTGATCGTCACGTGAACTATTAAAACATTTATTTATTTATAAACCAGTCTTCCTCTAAATGTTGTCTATGCTGCTCAGTTGAGTGTTCACGTCTATCGCCTTTGCCCTATAAGCCTAATCAACAACCGAACCAGGGGACGTCAAGACTAAAAGTAAACTTTCACATTCAACATTTTGACATTCACATTCATAACTCCATTCTTGAACAGCTGCCTCTGAGACTTGAGGTCGTGGGCGAATCCAATTTCCGTGTTTTATACGGGTTTTTTTCACACCATGCAGGCACCTACTTCAGCTGAAAAAAAGGCTTTGATCAATCAACGTCCTGTCCAGGGTGTGATATTGTTTCGTTTTAACTGTCTAAGGTTAACAAAATGGCAATGGCTAAGGTTCTATAGGTGTTGAGGCTTTGAGGAGTCTTCATCGTTGTAAAATTAATAAACGGATGTTTTTATATATTTTTAATTTGTTGTTGTTGCAAACAAAATGGTCTGTGATTCTTGTTCCTTCTTCCTTTATACTTGCATCAACCGTCCGTAACTTCATAACAGTTCAGCTAAATCCTTGCAGGAATAATGTCTTGCTGGTCAGGATATGTTCATTGTCAGTTTAGCGTAATGAGAACAAACCATTATTTTTGTAAATGAGTGGGGATTGTTGTAGGCCTAAGCAAGCTATCATAGTGTAAATAAACGTATACATCTTTTTATCAATTATGAACACAACTATTTTAGTTAAGAATGTCAGATTTCATTTGTCTCCTCTCTATTGGAAGAGTTTATTTGTGGAATATTATCATTATGGCTTCTAAAATGTTATAGCACCATCCATGACAGTTAAAGTGTTGAGAAGTCTAATAGAAAAGCTAAATAGTTTTAAAAGTTAGGTAAAATATTTTTTTTATCACATTGTACAGTTGCTATGGTTGGATATAATTTCTGGCTTTACGTCCTTCTCGAGAACGATTGTTCAGCGAGTAGAGTATAATCATGATATTTACAAACTTACGTTGTCACAGCAAGTAGAGCCTAATCATGATAATTACAAACTTACGTTGTTAGAGCAAGAAAGAGTATAATCATGAGAATTACAAACTTACGTTGTCACAGCAAGTAGAGCCTAATCATGAGAATACAGACGTACGTTATCACAGCAAGTTAAGCATAATTGAATTCAAAATTTTATTTATAGTCGGCAATTTCATTATACAGGTTTACAGAAATACTACATATACATATAATCATATAAGCTCTGAAGAGCTTTTAGCCGACTCAACAATATATAAAATAGCAGAAATGCATCGACACAGGTCAAGAAACTAAACATAGTTAAAATAGAACACATGTTATTTAAAAGAAAACATTAAAAAAAAACACAAGCAGCTATCCACATGCAATACAAGTACATTGTTTTCCATTCCAGCAAGACACGAGATTCTTAAATATATTAAAATTTGAAACTTCTCTAATGTGTTGTGGCAACTCGTTCCAAAGGACAGCTGCTGCATATTTAAAAGAATATTTGCCATACAGCGTACTCTCACTCCTTGGAATTTCAAACATATTTGAATATCTAAAATTATACCTTTGGTTTTTGAATTGCACCAAGTTGTCCAAACATGGTGGTGCAAGGTTATATAGTATTTTAAAAGTCTCAAGAGCCATTATTCGCATTCTTCTTATTTGTAAGGATGGAAATTTAGCGATGGTTAAAAGTTGTCCATATGAGTTCTCATAGTTTTCATGAATAAAACGTAGTGCGTGCTCTTGAATTTTCTCTAGTTTTTTTCGCATTTGTTTTTGAGCAGAAATGCCATGCCAAAGGGCAGACATTGAAATTTAAAAGCACAGAAGTGTGAAACATTGTTAATCTATTTAGTTTTGATAAGTGTCTACAATCCGTTTTAAGACATGTAGTTGTTGAAAGGCTCTTCGGCATAAATTCTTATGTGGTTATCAAATTTGAGTTGATAATCAATGTCAATTCCCGGAAGCTTTACTACATCGTCACAAGAGATATCAATACAATCAATTTTGAAAATGTTTTTTGTTTTGCAAATATTTTCTTTCCTATTGCGATAGCTTGGAACTTATTTGGATTTGTTTGCATGCAGGTAATTTTAAACCAATCTATCAATATATTGCATTCCTTTTCTAAAATATTTATCAAAATGTCATACATTGGATGAGCAAAAGACAGAGTGTTATCATCAGCATAATTATATAATTTACCATCTTTCATGAACTTTCATGAAATGAAAGATATCGTTTATGAAAATATTGAACAATAGTGGTCCTAAAATGGAACCTTGAGGAACACCTTTTTTAAAATCTGCCCATTCACTGGTTACACCTTCTAGTTTTATTTGTTGCTTTCTGTTATATAAATAATTTTGGAGCAATCTAACGGCTTCTGTTGATAATCCATATGCAGATAATTTGGACAAAAGAATATCATGGGGGAGGCAATCAAAGGCTTTTGATAGATCCATTAGGATGGCAGCCACAAAATAGTTTTGATCTAAAGCAGATTTCCAATCTTTTAAAAGTCTTAATAACGTTGTTTGGCAGCCATGTCTTTTTCTAAATGCACATAAATAGTTGTGGAATATATTTTCAAAATGCTCAGATAATTGTTGGGATAATACTTTTTATATATTTTAGATATTACAGGTAATATGCTGACAGGGCGGTAATTCGTTACATCTAAAGAGTCTTGCTTCTTAAAAAGTGGTGTAACTTGGGCCAATTTCAGTTTATCAGGAAACACACCACTAGTAATCGAGGAATTGATGAGAGGGGCTATTTTGAGAATTCATAACAGTAGCACCAGCTTTGATAAGTTTGGCTGAAATAGAGTCTACTCCAGTTGCCTTTTTTGATATTGATTTTGTTGATAATTTTCATAACAGTATCAGGATCGGTCTCCTTAAACTCAAAAACGGGAGGGTTTGGTATATTTTCTTTGATCATTTGAATACTAGGGTGTGTTTCCTGGTAAAAAAACCCCCACGTCATTATCTATATCTTTGGCCACGTTAATAAAATATTCATTAAATGTTTCACATACATCATGGGCATTATTCAGAATTTTATTTTATGGCTTGGAGCACAATGTTCTGTGGGCCAGATTTAGTTTTCTTTGATAGGAATGGTTTCACTGTCGGCCAAAAGTCTTGATTTTTGGCCCCCAGCACACCTTTCCAGGAAATACTGCCTTATCAATTTCCTTTTTAATGTTGTGACAATATTTCTATGTCTTCTGAGATTTTCCCAGTTCTCATTAGTTCTATATTTCCTATATTTATTGCTTAGCATTTGCTTTTTGTATATTGATTTTTTAAGCTCTTGGTTCATATGCATTTTACGCGGGTATCTATATTTTATGGGCGCATGATTATTTATAACTTGCAGTACGCCCTTTTCAAAGGACTCATAATTTTGGTTGACCGTAGATTTATCGTAATTCCTTTCGTCAATATAAACCTTTTTTTCAAGGTCTTCTTGATACAATTTTAAATCAAAATGTTTGAAACTTCTGTAGCTCATCTTTAAAGGTCTAATGTTCGGTGTGTCAATTTGTATAGATGTTGAAATGATGTTGTGGCAATCACTTACGCCTGTATTGAAATTAACTGGTCTACTACACATATCAATGTTGTTTGTCAGTATGACGTCAACAAGAGATAGTATACAATTTTGTTTAAAATATGTTGGCTTCAGAATGATATTACTCATATCAAAAATATCGCATAGATCTTCTAAAGGCTTTGATTTTTCTGCTCTATTCAAATCGTAATTAAAATCACCAATAACAATAAAATTATCACATTTCTTTAAACATTTATCCATCATAAAACTAAAATCGTTGCTAAAAAAGTCACTGTTCACTGAGGTGGTCTGTAGACAGCGAGCAAAATCCACGTCGTCCTGTCCAGCGTTACTTCCTATACCATGCTTTCACTTGGTCACTTTCTATGTCTTTTTCCGACATGCCGCGATGTCTTCTCTCATCCAAGTGGCAAGGCCTCCTTTCTATGTCTTTTCTACGACATGCCGCAATGTCTTCTCTCATCCAAGTGGCTCCTCCATTTCTACGACATGCCGCAATGTCTTCTCTCATCCAAGCAGGCATTCTCCTCCACACTTTCTAAGACATGCCGCAATGTCCTCCTCCACGCCTCCTCCACGCTTTCTATGTCTTTTCTACGACGTGCCGCGATGTCTTCTCTCATCCAAGTGGCAAGGCCTCCTCCACACTTTCTATGTCTTTTCTACGACATGCCGCGATGTCTTCTCTCATCCAAGTGACAAGGCCTCCTCCACGCTTTCTATGTCTTTTCTACGACATGCCGCGATGTCTTCTCTCATCCAAGTGGCAAGGCCTCCTCCACACTTTCTATGTCTTTTCTACGACATGCCGCGATGTCTTCTCTCATCCAAGTGACAAGGCCTCCTCCACGGGCATCACGGTCACGTCGCTGTAGTTTAAAACCCTCCACTTGAAAAAGATGGTCCAAAAAAGGTTGAATCTAATTTTGTTTCCCAAACGATTAAAACGTCCACTAATTTGTATGTCAGATAACATGTCTCTAATTTCCATGAATTTATGTCTTAGACTGTTGATGTTTATGTGGCACACTTGGAACTCGTGTGGGTTTTTTTATTCTGGCATTCCTAAAGTTTTGAAATGTACACTGTATTGTGTTTTCTTCTTCTTCTTCTTCATTTAAAAAGGCACAGTTGATATTAAAGTCGGTCTCATCTGTGTTAATATTGCTTGTATTGAGTGGTGAACAAATGTTGACGCGTTAGTGTTGGAGTCTTTTCCAAACTTTGATCAGTCTTATCGTCATTGATCGTGATGAATACAAACCTACGTTGCCACAACAAGTAGAATATAATCATGAGAACTACAAGCATCACGTTGTCACATTAACTAGGGCGTGATCATGAGAACTACAGACGTACGTTATCACAGCAAGTTAAGTGTAATCATGATAAATACAAATGTGGGTTGACACAGTAAGTACAGTGTAATCATGATAAATACAAACGTGGGTTGACACAGTAAGTACAGTGTAATCATGATAAATACAAATGCATGTTGTCACAGTAAGTACAGTGTAATCATGATAAATACAAACGTGGGTTGACACAGTAAGTACAGTGTAATCATGATAAATACAAATGTGTGTTGACACAGTAAGTACAGTGTAATCATGATAAATACAAATGTGGGTTGACACAGTAAGTACAGTGTAATCATGATAAATACAAACGTGGGTTGACACAGTAAGTACAGTGTAATCATGATAAATACAAACGTGGGTTGACACAGTAAGTACAGTAATCATGATAAATACAACGTGTACATACAGTGTAATCAATAAATAAAATGCATGTTGTCACAGTAAGTACAGTGTAATCATGATAGATACAAATGTGGGTTGACACAGTAAGTACAGTGTAATCATGATAAATACAAACGTGGGTTGACACAGTAAGAACAGTGTAATCATGATAAATACAAACGTGGGTTGACACAGTAAGTACAGTGTAATCATGATAAATACAAACGTGGGTTGACATAGTAAGTACAGTGTAATCATGATAAATACAAACGTTGGTTGACACAGTAAGTACAGTGTAATCATGATAAATACAAACGTAGGTTGACACAGTAAGTACAGTGTAATCATGATAAATACAAACATGGGTTGACACAGTAAGTACAGTGTAATCATGATAAATACAAACGTGGGTTGACACAGTAAGTACAGCATATCATAATAATTACAGACGTGCGTTATCATAGTAAGTAGAGTATAAACATGATAATTACAAACGTCACTGTTATCATAGCAAGTAGAGTATAAACATGATAATTACAAACGTCTGTTATCATAGCAAGTAGAGTATAAACATGATAATTACAAACGTCTGTTATCATAGCAAGTAGACTATAAACATGATAATTACAAACGTCTGTTATCATAGCAAGTAGAGTATAAACATGATAATTACAAACGTGCGTTATCATAGCAAGTAAGAGTATAAACATGATAAAAAAAAATCATGCGTTATCAGAGCAAGTAAAGTATAAACATGATAATTACAAACATGCTTTATCAGAGCAGGTAAAGTATAAACATGATAATTACAAACATGCGTTATCAGAGCAAGTAAAGTATAAACATGATAATTACAAACATGCGTTATCAGAAAGAAAGTAAAACATATAACATGATAATTACAAATGTGCATTGTCACAGCAAGTAAAGTATAAACATGATAATGACAAACGTGCATTGTCACAGCAAGTAGAGTATAAACATGATAATTACAAACGTGCATTGTCACAGCAAGTAGAGTATAAACATGATAATTACAAACGTGCATTGTCACAGCAAGTAGAGTATAAACATGATAATTACAAACGTGCATTGTCACAGCAAGTAGAGTATAAACATGATAATTACAAACGTGCATTGTCACAGCAAGTAGAGTATAAACATGATAATTACAAACGTGCATTGTCACAGCAAGTAGAGTATAAACATGATAATTACAAACGTGCATTGTTACAATAAGTAGAGTATAAACATGATAATTACAAACGTGCATTGTTACAGCAAGTAGAGTATAAACATGATAATTACAAACGTGCATTGTTACAGCAAGTAGAGTATAAACATGATAATGGCAAACGTGCATTGTTACAGCAAGTAGAGTATAAACATGATAATTACAAACGTGCATTGTTACAAGTAGAGTATAAACATGATAAACACAAAATGAGGGTGATCATCCCCTACCAGGCGCGTCCCCATGTTGCTAATAGGGAGACCTTTAGATATAAGGGTTAGCTGTGAATAACCAGTAAGCAATCGTGGACAAAGCTGGCGCTAGTCATAGAGGGCAGGGTGGGACTGTTGAATGGGAACTAAGTCCTTAGAAAACACTCCAATAGGCTCTGTGGCATGACTAGCAGGCGAACAGGGACACCCTTATAACCCCACCCCGGGAGGTAAAGCCCGTCAGCTCAGTAAGGCGGTTTGCCTAGGAGAAGGAAATTCCAATCTCAAACCAAGGGTAGGCAGGACTCAATAGCTCGGGAGAGCACCCGGCCTAGAGTGAATCCCCAAAAATATATCCTGGCCCTCAAATCTGTTGGTTGGGCGTAGGGCTAACAACAACCCAACCCTAGAAAAACATGTTACGGAAACAGTAATGAATGAAAATAATAGCACAAGGGCGAGCAAAGGACTTCCAGGGGTCATCGCAAGATACATGTATGATTGACAGTAGGGAAAGCCGTCAGGAGTTCTGTTCGCCACAAAAACGAAAACCAAAGTAGGGTTTTGGAATGTTAGAACCATGAACAGCATCGGTAAATTAGCACAAATAACATAATAAATGAGGTGCTACAATTTAGATATTCAGGCATCAGTGAATGCAGGTGGATAGCAGCTGGAAAGATAAAAACAAACTCAAGTGAAACTGTTCTCTATTCTCGAAGGAATGATAATCGAATCAGAGGGTGTAGCCATTATATTGAAGAAAGGAAGAAAAAAAATAAAAATGGAATTGAAACCCATTAACAAGAGAATGATAAAGATAAGAATGAAAAGGAAAGCATGTCAATGTTTCGATTGTACAATAAACGAAAGTAAGGATGAAGACAAAGATGATTGTTATAACCAACTAACGGGTGAATTGGAGAAAATACCAAAGTATGATACAAAAATTATAATGGGCGACCTAGATGCAAAGGTTGGTTGCAACAATAGAGAAATAAAAGAGCTATGGGAAGAGAAGGATGTGGTGTTATAACTGACAACGGAGAAAGATTATTGTACTTTTGTAACACTAACGATTTTGTTATCGGTGGAACTCTGTTTCCTCATAAGGAGATTCACAAGCTTACATGGTGTTCACCAAATAGAAGGGATATAAACCAGATCTATTATCTCCTCACAAATGAACCATGGAGAGGATGACGTTGCAAGTGACCACCATCTAGTGGTTGCAAAGGTAAAAATCAAACTGAGAAAAGCAAACACAACAGGAATAGGCAGAGAGCAATACGACATGGACAAAATTAAAGATCCTGATACAGCCAAAACTTTTATGATAAGTTTGAAGAATAGGTTTCAGGTGCTGACTGATACGGGTGATGGCAAACCATGTGATGGAAATGAAATCAACAGCAGATGGAACACTATCAAACATGTCTATTTAGAGACAGCTAAAATATGCTTAGGCAGATTGAAAGAAAGATTGTCAAGTCAATACCAGGAAATAAACAAGGAAGTCAAAAGGAGTGCAAGCCAAGATAAAAGATAATTCATGGACATATTTGCCAACGAAGCAGAAGAAGCATCACGAGTGGGGAGACCAAGGCAGAGTTTATAGAATTGCAAAATTGATAAGTGGAAAATATCGAAGAACTTCAGACCCGCCTATTACAAACAAACAAGGAGAGCTTCTCACGACAGAGACTGAAAAAGATGCCAGATGGACCGAACATTTTATGCACATTTTAGACAGGCCACCACCTCCAACAGGTACAAGAAGATTTTAATATAAGTATAGAACCACCTAGCTTAAATGAAATAACAGTAGCTATTAAAACTCTAAAGAATAGAAAAGCATAGACAACTTAAACGCTGAACTTTTTAAAAGCTGAACCCGCTTTTGCAGCAAGAATACTGCATCCACTTTTTACCAAAATATGGACAGAAAAGAAAACTCCAGATGAATGGAATGAAGATATACTGATAAAAATTCCCCAAAAAGGCAATTTGCGGGACTGCAATGACTGGAGGGGAATAACACTCCTGTCTATCCCTAGTAAAGTTCTCTTTTCTTTGCTAGAAGATATAGATTTTGCTGACGATTTGGTGCTATTGGCATAATCACATCATCACATGCAAGAGAAAACATCACAGCTAAGCTCTTTTGGTCTACAGATAGGTTTAAAAATAAGCCTTACAAAATCTGAAGTACTGACATTAAATATACAAAGTCCCTCTCAAACCTCATCAATAACAATAGCATACAAACAACCAAGAAATTTACATATTTATGCCGCGTTGTCACAAGTAGCGGAGCAGCTGACAAAGACATTAACAGACGCCTAAACAAAGCAAGAAATTCCTTCAAACTACTTCAAAATGTATGGAAAACAAAGGAATACAATATTTGACAAAATTAAAAATCTGCTAAAGCTGTTTCCCATGAATTCTACTATTTGAATCTGAATGCTGGAGGATGGCGGACAGAGACATGAACAAGTTATCCTCTTTCAACACCAAATGCCTGCGAAAACCCAAAACATATTTTGGCCAAACAAAATTTCTAACGACACTTCTCCGAAAATGCAAAATAGGCCACACGCAAGACATCCTGCTTAAAAGAAGATAGAGGTGGATAGGGCATGTTATAAGAAAAGAAGAAGTGAACATCATCAAGACTGCCCTACATTGACCCCTGAAGGAAAAGGAAAACGTGGTAGGGCCAAATACAACTTGGAGAAGAACAACAGAGAAGGAGAAAAAAGACTTAGGCAAAACCTGGAATTCCATAAAACGCTTGCCATGGAAAGAGAAAGATGCAGATCCTTCATTGCTGCCCTGCATGCCAACTGGCATAATGGGCACTAAGTAAATAAAGTAAGTTGTCACAGCAAGTAGAGTATAAATATAATTATGATAATTACAAACGTGCGTTGTCACAGCAAGTAGAGTATAAATGTAATTATGATAATTACAAACGTGCGTTGTCACAGCAAGTAGAGTATAAATATAATTATGATAATTACAAACGTGCGTTGTCACAGCAAGTAGAGTATAAATGTAATTATGATAATTACAAACGAGCGTTGTCACAGCAAGTAGAGTATAAATATAATTATGATAATTACAAACGAGCGTTGTCACAGCAAGTAGAGTCTACCACTGACAATTACAAGCATGCGTTGTCACTGTGCTGGCAATGTTTCTCCAGGGATATGAGAGGCATGCGAAGCTTGGCAATAATTTGATTAGTTTGGGTAACATAGTCAAATTACATGCCCTAACCTGTTTGAAACTAACTCTCTTGCCTATTCTGAGTCATTACTAGTCAGTACTGATCATATTCTTACAGTTGGCGCCCCAACTAAACTCTTGCCTATTCTGAGTCATTACCAGTCAGTACTGATCATGTTCTCACAGTTGGCACCCCAAACTAACCTCTTTGCCTATTCTGAGTCATTACCAGTCAGTACTGATCATGTTCTCACAGTTGGCGCCCCAAACTAACCTCTTGCCTATTCTGAGTCATTACCAGTCAGTACTGATCATGTTCTCACAGTTGGCGCCCCAAACTAACCTCTTGCCTATTCTGAGTCATTACCAGTCAGTACTGATCATGTTCTCACAGTTGGCACCCCAAACTAACCTCTTGCCTATTCTGAGTCATTACCAGTCAGCACTGATCATGTTCTCACAGTTGGCGCCCCAAACTAACCTCTTGCCTATTCTGAGTCATTACCAGTCAGTACTGATCATGTTCTCACAGTTGGCGCCCCAAACTAACCTCTGCCTATTCTGAGTCATTACCAGTCAGTACTGATCATGTTCTCACAGTTGGCGCCCCAAGCGTAAAAGCATTCAATGCAAGTTTAATGTGAAGTTTAATTTTGAGAAATAAAGTTTGGGCCTTGACGCTAACCTTTTTGTATGCGGATCGCAATTACTATAGCTCTTAGGATGATTCTGCATCATTCCCGGTTTCATAATTCATTTGGAACTGGTACAATGCAAATGATACCAGTATTGTAAGCGATGCATCACTTAAAGTCGAAGCAAGTAAACAACATGAACAAATAGCTTTTTTTAAAAGACCTAAACAAACTGCGACTTCATCAATGATGTAAGTTTACAATTTATGCTAGCTGTCATATCAAAAAGAGCGCTGTGTTTGGCTTTTATTTAACGGTTTGCTGTTTTCCATGGTGTGGGTGTGAAGGGGAGGGAGGGGTGCTTATCACTCTAAAATAACATAATATATGGGAACCAAAGGCGAATGCGAAAAATTAAAATATTACGTCACTTGAGAACGGTAGCAAAGTGACCGAATATTATACATTCATTGCGTGAAAGGAGTACGTAAATGATATCATTTGTGCTAACCATATTCTACATTCCAGTGTACGGTCAAGTTTGAGATCTTGACCTACAAATTTGAACGTCTGGAAAAGTAGATGTGCTGACTTTAAAGTGAAAACATGGATGACAAATTGTTACAATAATCAGATTTGTCACAGATGCTTATGAAAGATTTGTGAATTGAGCATTTTAGCAACATTATAACGAAAGACAGTGTGACCAGTAAGGAAGATATACTAGCTATGGATGCTTAATGTCATTAATGTGAAAGATGCTATTCCTAGTTTTGCCTTAGTGACTTTATTTATGATGTTGCGCGTTTACTCAGCAGAATAAAAGGTTCTATGTGGCCCTGATCTTGTCTAAATATGTGACTTTATTAATTTAAATAAAGGCCTTTATTCTTTCTGTCCGGTGTCACGGTGTCTTCTAGATATAGATATAGAATCTAAATAATGATAGAAATCTGTAAAACAGCACGTTGACTTTCTTGGCGTGGCGAGGTCTATTCTATGTCTTGACAGTGATGACATTTTCATGATAGATCAAAAATCGTACAAGGAACAACAACTGATTAAATTGTGGCGGCTCTTGGAATCACCATCTTGATACAGCAATGTTTTGAAGGAATACTTTATCAGCATTTGCGCATACTTACATCTCGATGTCTGTCTGACCGTCTATATTCATCTTGATCTAGTAAATCGATCTTAGATCTTTTATTTACTCGAAACAAAGTTAAGCCTAGAACTCGATCTAGCTTTCGATTCCTAGATTTACACGTGTACTCTCTAGTTTACCAGAATATAAACCTTATACATAGTAAATGATCCGAAAACAAAAATTACAGAGCAGAAGAAGGCACCAGAGACTGCTAGATTTCTGTAGATATTATAAAAGAAAACTTGATTGTTATTACTCATCAAATACATTAACATGCTGCATTTCTTACAATGGGTAATGATCGATCTTGGCGTATTCTGTCCTCTTTATGTGCGTTTCAGGTTGTCTTATGAATGTGTCCTTTGCATAAAACTTTATTGTATCTCGATTGGGCGCTACTTAATATTCATTTCATTATGTAAAAACGATAATTTGATCTACCAGATTCGATAAAAGAAATGTATCGTAGATGCAGACAACTACACGGCTGATTAAAATGTAATGACATGCAGCTGAAGCAACGATTGTGTTCTACAGTGTTTCCTCCTGAAGCAGCTTCATTTAGTGTTCATTCAAATAGGATAGTGAGGGGCAGGTTTGCTGTGTTTAAGTTCAAAGTCAAGGAAAGGCATGCGTTAAATGATATTATTGTTCATGTCTATCTTTTATAGAATATCTTTTTTCTCTTTTGGTAAATGTTATTATTCGCTCATATGTGTCTGAACATTAGTTTACAGTCAGTTTGAAAGTAAGTAGTTTATGAAATAACTGACTGATTTTAAACGACTCATCGCACAGACTCTATAACCACAGAATGCCCAGTCATGTATCATGTACGATATCAAAACATAATTTATTCCATACAGTTAATGTAAATTACGATGTTTATTTAAAGACTGCTTATTGTCTGTTGTCGCGTTTTCAACATAATATTTGCAAATCAATCAATGTTTCAGTTTGTATCCTTGTTTTAGAAGATTGCATCCGTAACAAGAATGGAAGTGAAAGTTACGTATGGAAATAAATACAATGTACCTACATTTGATATTAATATGTTTTTTTGAATCATTGCATACTTTTCAAATTGAATCACCACTGTCTCTGACGAGAAACAGTTTATAGTTGTGTGTTGTTTTGTAATGGTGGTAATCATCTCGATAACACTAAAATATACTATGTCGACACCAGGTGGCTGGATGCCATATTGAATAAAGTTTGAAAGCAGGAGTTACGCATTATCATATTTATAACTATTGAAACGCAACGAAAATATGATAAATCGATTCAGCAACATCTTAAACAAATGGTTTCATATATAACATCGGATGATGAACCAGGATTTGAAATACTTAGTAGGTAGTGTTGATTAACTGCCATTTTGAATTTAGACATGGCATACTATGGCCTACATTGTTTAAATCATAAGGACGTTTGTGTCGTTAATTATATGCCTAAATTTGAAATACGTGGTCATTTTTTTAAACATGGTTTCAGGTTTCGAGCACGCATAAAAAATGAACATTTGTTATGCGGTGTTTGCATAATCATTCTTCTCGCAACAGAAGAAACCAGTTGTACTTGTATGAGTATTTAAATGTTTGAATAATAGTTTGGCAAGAATTTTGACTTTTAGTGCGCGAAACTTTTCTGTTAAAAGTTTGATAAATGAAAACACAACACTGCTGAAAATGTATTCAATTGCAAAAATATCTCTTAATGAAATATCTGTTCCTTAAAACGGAATGTTAAAATTTTTCAATCTATTTATCACCGTCCTAAACATACGATTTGATATATCACAGTAAATAATCTACAATAGTTACCTTTTGCATAAAATTTTCTAGACTAGGGTGGATTTGAGCTCCACCATCTTTAATTTATGCATGAGTACGTCACAAAGTGTGCGTAGAACGTATGTCCATCTCTTAGATTCCAACGAATTGTCTTTTCTATCCGTATGCCCAATTTCTTACCTTTACGCCCATTGAAACTTTTTCTAAGTTAAGTTCTTCATCCATGAAGAAATGTGGTTAGCAGAGTAACAGTATTCTAGATTTTTCAAACATATGTGGGAACAGTATTCTAGATTTTTCAAAAATATATGTGGGAACAGTATTCTAGATTTTTCAAAAATATATGTGGGAACAGTATTCTAGATTTTTTTCAAAAATTTATGTGGGAACATTATTCTAGATTTTTCATATGTGGGAACAGTATTCTAGATTTTTCAAAACTTTATGTGGGAACAGTATTCTAGATTTTTCAAAACTATATGTGGGAACAGTATTCTAGATTTTTCAAAACTATATGTAGGAACAGTATTCTAGATTTTCAAATATGTGGGAACAGTATTCTAGATTTTTCAAAACTATATGAGGGAACCTCGCGCAAAAAATCCTTCCTCTTCATACGGTCTGAAATCCTGCCGTTCCTATACCATTTCTCACCGTCGATCCCCCCTCCTCTGGAAATCGATGGAGCCTTTTTAAGATGGCGACTCTAGATAGAGATAAATCAACTCAGATGGTTTGGGCATGTAAACAGAATGAATGAAAAGAGATCTGCTGGGTCAGTATACAATGCTAAAACACAAAGCAAAAGACCAAAAGGTAGACCCGAAGAAAATAGGATATATAAGAGGCACTGAGGGAAATAAATTTAACATTCACAAAATGAAACAGAAAATGTCAGGACAGGGTAGCAAGTGCTCGTCCAAAAGGTCCTCATGCCCCCTCAGATAAACTGCACGACCTGCTTCTGCCCACGCTCTAGAGGGTACAGGTTCGTCTATGCAGCAAAGGCCAAACACTGGCATTGGCATGGTATATTATTCCATGGTCGATCTGACAATATAAAATCGACGCAGGGCTCTATTTCGCGTGGGTACTGGGCAGGCTTTTTCAACGCGTTCTTCCTTAGATAGATCGCATCTGACAATTCTTCGACGTGAATCTCGAGCGTAAGAATCGGATCAAGTTTTATCCCCAGTAGGTAGGTGCCCCCCCCCCCCCCGCCCTTTCTTAGTTCCCGACTGCAGTTATTAAAGTTGAGTTACTCTTTACATCAAATCGGGGAAATTGGTCTATATATTGTAGTATGTTTGTTATGTCGTTATCTCCTGATTCAGCAGGACCCTTCACTGCTCATCAAATAATATTTCGGTCAAGAAATGGCTGAAGATATTATACAGAAAGAAGGGAAAGACTCCATTAGTTCAGGGACATAACTGAGAAAATATTTTAGTTAAAATAGTGACAGGTTGCCTCCAGTTGCTGCAGTCAGTCATTTCGCCAACCTGACACGGCACTTGAGCAGTTCAAAGGTCAATGATAACTGACCACGTCACATTATCGTGATAAATCATTGAAGCACCACCCCCAACCTGCCCCCCCCCCCACCCTCGCCAACCTCCCATCCAATCCAAGGTTAAAACTCTTTTGTATCGCACCCAAATGCAGTAGCCGTCTCCCTACACTGCCTTGCAAATATCCATACTATTAATTTACCGTGTTTGACAGAAGGGGAAAACACAATGGTTGCTGTTGGAATGTTTTAGACCCGACTCGCTAGATCTGAGATCAGTGTGCCATATCGCGGACGCTAAGGACACATCACTGTGCGTCATTCATAGAGGACCTAGAGTCCAGTTTCATCCATCAGTTTTTAGAGTTATGTATCCTTATTCCATGCTGATAAAATGAAATTGCTAGGC
>JAXRKP010000108.1:10000-17500 GCA_037039925.1 Doris montereyensis | reverse complement strand
GTTCTCGCGTTTCAATGTCTCTTTTCTGTCTTGATCAGTCTCGCGTTGCAATGTGTCTTTACAGTTCTCGTTATCGCGTTGCAATGTGTCTTTACAGTTCTCGTTATCGCGTTGCAATGTGTCTTTACAGTTCTCGTTATCGCGTTGCAATGTGTCTTTAAGTTCTCTTTATCGCGTTGCAATGTGTCTTTACAGTTCTCATTATCGCGTTGCAATGTGTCTTTACAGTTCTCATTATCGCGTTGCAATGTGTCTTTACAGTTCTCATCATCGCGTTGCAATGTGTCTTTTACAGTTCTCATTATCGCGTTGCAATGTGTCTTTACAGTTCTCATCATCGCGTTGCAATGTGTCTTTACAGTTCTCATCATCGCGTTGCAATGTGTCTTTACAGTTCTCGTAATTGCGTTGGAATGTGTATTTCCTGTTATCATTCCTGCGTTGCGATGTGTTTTTCTGTCTTGATTCTCTGTTGCAATGTGTCTGTCAGTTATCGTTCTTGTGTTGCTATGTGTCTTTTTCTATCTTGATCTTCGCGTTGCAATGTATCTTTCCAGTTGTCGTTTTTGTGTTGCAATGTGTCTTTTGCGTCTTGATTCTCGTATAGCAGCGTGTCTTTTTCCACTTCTCGTTCTTGGATTGCAATGTCTTTTTCTGTCTTGATCCTACCGTTGCAATGTGTCTTTTCTGTCTTGATCCTACCGTTGCAATGCTCTTTTCTGTCTTGATCCCCGTTGCAGTGTGTCTTTTCTGTCTTGATCCCCCGTTGCAGTGTGTCTTTTCTGTCTTGATCCCCCCGTTGCGGTGTGTCTTTCTGTCTTGATCCTCGCGTTGCAGTGTGTCTTTTCTGTCTTGATCCCCCCGTTGCAGTGTGTCTTTTCTGTCTTGATCCCCCCGTTGCAGTGTGTCTTTTTCTGTCTTGATCCCCCCGTTGCAGTGTGTCTTTTCTGTCTTAATCCTCTGTTTTCCAATGTGTCTTTTCTGTTTTCTTGATCTTGTGTTGCAATGTGTCTTTTCTGTCTTGATCCTTGCGCTGCATGTATACGTCTTGCAATACTTGATCTTACGTTCTGTCTGTTCTGTCTTGATCCTCGCGTTGCAATGTGTCTTTTTTGTCTTGTTCCTCGCGTTGCAATGTGTCTTTTCTGTCTTGATCCTCGCGTTGCAATGTATCTTGTCTGTCTTGATCCTCGCGTTGCAATGTGTCTCTTCTGTCTTGATCTTTGCTTTCCAATGTATCTTTTCTGTCTTGATCCTCGCTTTCCAATGTATCTTTTCTGTCTTGATCCTCGCTTTCCAATGTATATTTTCCGTCTTGATCCTCGTGTTGCAATGTATCTTTTCTGTCTTGATCCTTGCGTTGTGATATGTCTTTTCTGTCTTGATTTTAGCGTTGTAATGTGTCCTTTCTGTCTTGATCCTCGCATTGCAATGTATCTTTTCTGTCTTGATCCTTGCGTTGCAATGTGTCTTTCCAGTTGTCGTTCTTGTGCTACAGTGTGTTTTTTCTGTCTTGATCCTCGCAATGCAATGTGTCTTTCCAGTTATCGTTCTTGTATTGCAGTGTGTCTTTCCAATTGTCGTTCTTGTGTTGCAATGTGTCTTTTCTGTCTTGATCTTTGCGTTGCAATGTATCTTTTCTGTCTTGATCCTCGCTTTCCAATGTTTGTCTTCTGTCTTGATCTTCGCGTTGCAATGTATCTGTTATGTCTTGATCTTTGCGTTGCGATGTATCTTTTCTGTCTTGATCCTCGCGTTGCAGTGTATATTTTCTGTCTTGATCCTCGCGTTGCAATGTATCTGTTATGTCTTGATCCTCGCGCTGCAGTGTATCTTTTCTGTCTTGATCCTCGCGTTGCAATGTATCTGTTATGTCTTGATCTTCGCGTTGCAATGTATCTTTTCTGTCTTGATCCTCGCGTTGCAGTGTATATTTTCTGTCTTGATCCTCGCGTTGCAATGTATCTGTTATGTCTTGATCCTCGCGTTGCAGTGTATATTTTCTGTCTTGATCCTCGCGTTGCAATGTATCTGTTATGTCTTGATCCTCGCGTTGCAGTTTATCTTTTCTATCCTTATCCTTGCGTTGCAATTTGTCTTTTCTGTTTTGATCCTCGCGTTGCAACGTATCTTTTCTGTCTTGATCCTCGCGTTGCAATGTGCCTTTCCATTTGTCGTTTTTGTGTTGCAATGTATCTTTTCTGTCTTGATCCTCGCGTTGCAATGTGTCTTTCCAGTTGTCGTTCTTGTGTTGCAATGTCTTTTCTGTCTTGATCCTCGCGTCGCAATGTGTCTTTCCAGTTGTCGTTCTTGTGTTGATCCTGCAATGTCTTTTCTGTCTTGATCCTCGCGTTGCAATGTGTCTTTCCAGTTGTCGTTCTTGTGTTGCAATGTCTTTCCTATCTATCTTGATCCTCTTTTCGTCGCAATGTCTTTCCTGTCTTGATCTTTGCGTTGGATCCAATGATTGTTCTTGTGTTGCAATATCTTTCCTGTCTTGATCTTTGCGTTGCAATGTAGCTGTCAATGATTGTTCTTGTGTTGCAATGTATCTTTCCTGTCTTGATCTTCGCGTTGCAATGTAGCTGTCCAATGATTGTTCTTGTGTTGCAATGTATCTTTTCCTGTCTTGATCTTCGCGTTGCAATGTAGCTGTCCAATGATTGTTCTTGTGTTGCAATGTATCTTTTCTGTCTTGATCTTCGCGTTGCAATGTAGCTGTCCAATGATTGTTCTTGTGTTGCAATGTATCTTTCTGTCTTGATCTTCCGCGTTGCAATGTAGCTGTCCAATGATTGTTCTTGTGTTGCAATGTATCTTTCCTGTCTTGATCTTCGCGTTGCAATGTAGCTGTCCAATGATTGTTCTTGTGTTGCAATGTATCTTTTCTGTCTTGATCTTCGCGTTGCAATGTAGCTGTCCAATGATTGTTCTTGTGTTGCAATGTATCTTTTCTGTCTTGATCTCCGCGTTGCAATGTAGCTGTCTTGTGTTGCAATGATCTTTTCTGTCTTGATCCTCGCATTGCAATTGTGTTGCAATGTATCTTTCCTGTCTTGATCCTCGCGTTGCAATGTAGCTGTACAATGATTGTTCTTGTGTTGCAATATATCTTTTCTGTCTTGATCCTCACATTGCAATGTAGCTTTTCTGTCTTGATTCTCGTGTTGCAATGTATCTTTTGTGTCTTGATCCTCGTGTTGCGGTTGCAATGTATCTTTTGTGATCCTCGTGTTGCAATGTATCTTGTCTGTCTTGATCCTCGCGTTGCAATGTATCTTGTCTGTCTTGATCCTCGTGTTGCAATGTATCTTTTCTGTCTTGATCCTCGTGTTGCAATGTATCTTTCTAATTTTGATCTGTCTTGATCCACTCGCATTGCAATGTATCTTTTCTGTCTTTTCTGTCTTGATCCTCGCATTGCAATGTATCTTTGTCTTGATTACTCACATTGCAATGTATCTTTTCTGTCTTGATCCTCGCATTGCAATGTATCTTTTCTGTCTTGATCCTCGCATTGCAATGTATCTTTTCTGTCTTGATCCTCGCGTTGCAATGTATCTTTTCTGTCTTGATCCTCGCATTGCAATGTATCTTTTCTGTCTTGATCCTCGCATTGCAATGTATCTTTTCTGTCTTGATCCTCGTGTTGCAATGTATCTTTTTCTGTCTTGATCCTCGCATTGCAATGTATCTTTTCTGTCTTGATCCTCGCATTGCAATGTATCTTTTCTGTCTTGATCCTCGCAATGTATCTTTTCTGTCTTGATCCTCGCATTGCAATGTATCTTTTCTGTCTTGATCCTCGTGTTGCAATGTATCTTTTCTGTCTTGATCCTCGCATTGCAATGTATCTTTTCTGTCTTGATCCTCGCTCGTGTTGCAATGTATCTTTTCTGTCTTGATCCTCGCATTGCAATGTATCTTTTCTGTCTTGATCTCGCGTTGCAATGTATCTTTTTCTGTCTTGATCCTCGCGTTGCAATGTATCTTTTCTGTCTTGATCTTCGCGTTGCAATGTATCTTTTCTGTCTTGATCCTCGCGTTGCAATGTATCTTTTCTGTCTTGATCCTGTCTTGATCGCAATGTATCTTTTTCTGTCTTGAATGCAATGTATCTTTTCTGTCTTGATCCTCGCGTTGCAATGTATCTTTTCTGTCTTGATCCTCGCATTGCAATGTATCTTTTCTGTCTTGATCCTCGCGTTGCAATGTATCTTTTCTGTCTTGATCCTTGCGTTGCAATGTATCTTTTTCTGTCTTGATCCTCGCATTGCAATATATCTTTTCTGTCTTGATCCTTGCGTTGCAATGTATCTTTTCTGTCTTGATCCTCGCATTGCAATGTATCTTTTCTGTCTTGATCCTTGCGTTGCAATGTATCTTTTTCTGTCTTGATCCTCGCATTGCAATGTATCTTTTCTGTCTTGATCCTCATTGCAATGTATCTTTTATGTCTTGATCCTCACATTGCAATGTATCTTTTCTGTCTTGATCCTCGTGTTGCAATGTATCATGTCTGTCTTGATCCTCGCAATGCAATGTATCTTTTCTGTCTTGATCCTCGCGTTGCAATGTACATTTTCTGTCTTGATCTTCGCGTTGCAATGTAGCTTTCAGTGATCGTTCTCTCGTCGCAACGTGTCTTTCAGTTATCGTTCTTTCGTTTTTCATATTTTTGCTCTTTCGTCTTGGTGTCTGTTTTGTCTTCATTCTGATCGTAGTGTCTCTTTCCTACCATTGTTGTCTCTTCGAAATATGTTCTTCCTGTCTTCGTGCGCTGGTTGTAATGTGTCTTTACTCTCTTCGTTCTCTCTGTGTGGTGTGTCTTCTTTATCTTCGTTCTCTTGTTGTAATGTGTCTTTTATGTCTTCATTCTCTCATTGTGCTATGTTTTTTATGTCTCTGTTCTCTGGTTGTACGTATTTTTTCGTTCTCTCTTTCAGGTATGTCTTTTTTCCTTATTCACTTCGTTTTCTCGTTGTGGTATCTCTTTCCTGTCTTCGTCCTCTCATTGTAATGTGTCTTTCCTGTTTTTCGTACTCTCGTTGTAGTGTGTTTTTCCTGTTTTTCGTCCTCTCGTTGTAGTGTGTCTTTCCTGTTTTCATCCTCTCACATTTGTAATGTGTTTTCCTGTTTTCGTCCTATCGTTGTAGTATGTCTTTCCTGTTTTCATCTCTCATTGTAATGTGTCTTTCCTGTTTTCATCTCTCATTGTAATGTGTCTTTCTGTTTTCATCCTCTCATTGTAATGTGTCTTTCCTATTTTCGTCCTATCGTTGTAGTGTGTCTTTCCTGTTTTCATCCTCTCATTATAATGTGTCTTTCCTGTTTTCATCACTCTCATTGTAATGTGTCTTTCCTATTTTCGTCCTATCGTTGTAGTGTGTCTTTCCTGCTTTCGTCCTCTCGTTATAGTGTGTCTTTCCTGTTTTCGTCCTCTCATTGCAGTGTGTCTTTCCTGTTTTCATCCTCTCATTGTAGTGTGTCTTTCCTGTTTTCATCCTCTCATTGTAGTGTGTCTTTCCTGTTTTCGTCCTCTCATTGTAGTGTGTCTTTCCCTGTTTCATCCTCTCATTGGCAGTGTGTCTTTCCTGTTTTCGCCCTCTCATTGTAATGTGTCTTTCCTGTTTTCATCCTCTCATTGTAGTGTGTCTTTCTTGTTTTTTGTCCTTTCATTGTAGTGTGTCTTTCCTGTTTTTTCATCCTCATTGCAGTGTGTCTTTCCTGTTTTCATTCTCTCATTGTAGTGTGTCTTTCTTGTTTTTTTTGTCCTTTCATTGTAGTGTCTTTCCTGTCTTCGTCATCTCAATGTAGTGTGTCTTTCATATTTTCGTTCTCTCGCTTTAGTATGTCTCTCCAGTTTTCGTCCCCCTTGTTGTAGTGTGTCTTTCTGTTTTTGTCCCTTGTTTTAGTGTGTCTCTCCTGTCTTCCGTTCCCTTGTTTTAGTGTGTGTCTCCTGTCTTCGTTCTCTCATTGTAGTATGCCTCTCTTGTCTTCGTTCTTTTGTTGTAGTGTGTCTCTCCTGTCTTCGTTCTTTCATTGTAGTGTGTCCTGTCTGTTTTGTCCTCTCGTTGTAACGTGTCTTTCCTGTCTTCGTTCTCTCATCGTAGTGTGTCTCTCCTGTTTTCGTCCCCTCGTTGTAGTGTGTCTCTCCTGTTTTCGTCCCCTCGTTGTAGTGTGTCCTGTCTGGTTTTGTCCTCTCGTTGTAGTGTGTCCTTTCTGTCTTTGCCCTATTGTTACAGTGTGGCCTTCCTGTCTTTGCCCTATTGTTACAGTGTGGCCTTCCTGTCTTTGCCATATTGTTACAGTGTGTCCTTCCTGTCTTTGCCCTATTGTTACAGTGTGTCCTTCCTGTCTTTGCCCTATTGTTACAGTGTGTCATTCCTGTCTTTGCCCTATTGTTACAGTGTGTCATTCCTGTCTTTGCCCTATTGTTACAGTGTGGCCTTCCTGTCTCTGCCCTATTGTTACAGTGTGGCCTTCCTGTCTTTGCCCTATTGTTACAGTGTGTCATTCCTGTCTTTGCCCTATTGTTACAGTGTGTCATTCCTGCCTTCCTGTCTGTGCCCTATTGTTACAGTGTGGCCTTCCTGTCTCTGCCATATTGTTACAGTGTGTCATTCCCTGTCTTTGCCCTATTGTTACAGTGTGTCATTCCTGTCTTGCCCTATTGTTACAGTGTGGCCTTCCTGTCTCTGCCCTATTGTTACAGTGTGGCCTTCCTGTCTTTGCCCTATTGTTACAGTGTGTCATTCACCTGTCTTTGCCCTATTGTTACAGTGTGGCCTTCCTGTCTTTGCCCTATTGTTACAGTGTGTCCTTTCTATCGTTGTCTCTTCGGCGTAGTGTGTCCTTCCTGTCTTCGTCCTCTAGTAGTGTGCTTTTCCTGTTTTCATTCTCACGTTTTAGTATGTCCTTCCTGTCTTCGTTCTCTCGTTGTAGTGTGTCTTTTTGCTTTTTCGAACTCTTGTCGCAGTGTCTTTCCTGTCTTCATTCTCACGTTGTAGTTTGTCGTTGCTGTCTTCGTTCTCCTGGTGTAATGTGTCTTTCCTGTCTTCGTTGTCTCGTTGCAATGTGTCTTTCCTGTCTTCGTTCTTTCGTGTCAATGTATCTTTCCTGAACTAGTTCTATCGTGCAAATGAGTACACCATATTTTGTAATTTGTAATTTTGGCGTTTTAGAACCGAAGCCTTAAGACCTGACATGTGATCCGCTAAAGGTTACATAACATATTATTTAATTGAAACAGAGGCATGGTTTAAATAAGAGTATTTAGCATAATCCATTTGTAGGTCTCCTTATATTCCCTTAATTGTTTTTGTGAATTTAATTATCTTCCAAGGGCATTTGGTCATTGTTAGAAATCTATCACAAACTAATTGAATGCAGCTGACAGTGATGCGTGTGGTCTCAGGAGTTTGCAGTCTCGGCCTGTGCGTTACATGGTAAAAACATAGTTTGGATATATTGATTTATGTAAAGTTTCCAGACATGAAC
>JAXRKP010000108.1:0-5000 GCA_037039925.1 Doris montereyensis | reverse complement strand
GCTCTAATCAGAACTCTTGGAACGGAGATTCCTAGCTTGCGGCATCAGCTGGCTCAGGGCCAGTTGTGGGTCCCAGTAGCTTAATTCGTCCTCAGTGATCAGGTTTACTCTCGGTCATTAGAGGTAAGTTGGGAAACAGCCATGTTTTTGGGCTTAGCTCTCATAAGAATGTCCTTGTTTTACGGGTGTGCGTGCGCGTCCAGGGGAACCTTCAACCCCTCCCCAAGTAGTCGGAGGCACTTGCGAGTCGCCCATGAAGGGGCGAGTCGCTCTATCCTAGGTACTAAATTGTTGTCCGTAAGGGCTTCAACCGTCCGGCCAGATTATTTTCATTAAAGTAGGTTACCTGTAATTGAAGCCGCCTGATGAGGTATATGTCCAACAATGTCCACGTGGGTTTGGTTAGGTTAAGAACGATTTGCTGTCAGTGTCTAGAGCAAAAATAAAGTAATAATTTGTGTCATTTGCTATACTAATGGACTGAAGAACAAACAGAGCTTCATCCCATGCTAACCATGCATAAGGTTTGATTTTTTTTTTTACCAGAGAGTCGACAACTGCAGCGAACATTGCAAATATATCCGTTCAGTAATAGATCTTATAATACGAGATCTAGCAGATTCTGCATAATATGTACAATTCAATATAGATAAATCGATCTATCTAATATCTAATATTTTAGGGCATAAATGTGTTGTACACGTTTGAATCTTCAATGTAGAGGTTTAACGGATGAACAGAAAAAGTTCATTTCATTGACTAAAACTTTTACTTTTTTTGTATTGAGCCGATGAGTTACATAAGAAACGAGAAGAGACGAGAAGAGACGAAAAATAGGAAACGGGTGAGAATTTAAGGTTATCGCATTGCATCACTGTTAGTTTGAGGATGGCGACATGCGTGAAATATAATCTTGTAACATTTTCCCTTTCTTACAATCATGCAGCATTTGTTTGCTTTTGGTGAAGCTGATGGTTTTACCCTTTTCACAAACTCTTGGAAGACGATGGTAACGCTTTCCCGGATGTCTCAATCAACCCTAAGGAAGATGTATTGGTACTGCCTTTCTCCAGTGGCACCACAGGTCTACACCTAAAGGGTCATGTTGACGCATTACACTTTTGTTGCAAACCTCTTGCAAGTTACGTAAGATATATTTTATCCTATTATATTTATAAAACGTTCGACCTGTGACTCCGATTAACAATTTTAGTGCAATTTTATGGTAATTGTTTCTTATTATGATGATTTTTGTTTGTCTTTTTTCCAGTTTGAAATATGAAACCTAGTTTGAGAAAAATGGATAATGAACTAATTTTATACGAGAGTTCAAGAATGGCCTATTCCGCAAAGATCACTTGGATGGCCGCTTTAATTATTCATATTATACATGTAACATCAAAATACCTTCAAAATCATATAGTATGCATTGTTACCAACGTGTTCTTCTGGGAAAGATCTTTCTACAATTTTGTCGATATTATATTAGAGTCTTTTGGTTTCATGGCAACGTCATGTGTTAAGGACATTGATCTAAACTGATGAGAAATAATAAACAGTAAATGCATAATGATACCAATAAAGTTAGAAGAAAATTATGGACTCGCACGAAATCGATTTATCATAGATTAAAATGTTCTAATTCAACTCTTTATTACGCTGTAAAAGCCAGTATATTAGGATGTTGAGAAAACTCCCAGAGCCAACCTTTACATCTTCATTAGTATGGTATTGAAAAGCAGCAATGAAGAGAAACCAAATACTTGTGACTTACTACTAAAGACTGACATTGACGTTGTGTGTACAATTGATATACATATTACATCATCTATGTACATGTATTTCAGGAATACGTAGTGCTTTACACCCGGAATAACGTTATAGAGCTTGCTACCATTGTATCATCTATGGGCTGGCAGTAACTTTACTTTCGCTTCTCCTCGGCGGTGGACAGATACATTTCCTCCCAAGATTTGAACCGGAATCCTTTCTCACATGTGCATGCAGGACAGTAAAGTAAGATTCGCTGAGATTTGCCATAGTAATTGTATTGAATATTGATAAAAATGAAGTTTATAACAAAAAAGAAATTCGCATTCAATCCGTGTTTGGTCCTTGCTACTTTATCCATCAATGGCACAATGGACTTACACTTGTTTAAGAAAATAAAAAAAAAAACAAATTGAAAAAGCGAGAGAAAAAAAACTACCAGTTGGAATTTGGTGACCAAGAACCGCCATTTGGCTGGATCAGTGAAATCTATACCTCACAGTATCACCAACACACACGGACCACAGCGGACGACAGCGACCCGACCACTTCTCCTCACTGAGGGTCATGGGGTCATTACTGAGCGACACCCGGAAATGTCAAGCCTACGTCATAGCCTATGGTGGCTCCGTGAGACAAGCTCTCTCTGTCTGTCTGCCTGTTTCTCTCTCTCTCTCTCTCTCTCTCTCTCTCTCTCTCTCTCTCTCTCTCTCTCTCTCTCTCTCTCTCTCTCTCTCTCTCTCTCTCTCTCTCTCTCTCTCTCTCTCTCTCTCTCTCTCTCTCTCTCTCTCTCTCTCTCTCTCTCTCTCTCTCTCTCTCTCTCTCTCTCTCTCTCTCTCTCTCTCTCTCTCTCTCTCTCTCTCTCTCTCTCTCTCTCTCTCTCTCTCTCTCTCTCTCTCTCTCTCTCTCTCTCTCTCTCTCTCTCTCTCTCTCTCTCTCTCTCTCTCTCTCTCTCTCTCTCTCTCTCTCTCTCTCTCTCTCTCTCTCTCTCTCTCTCTCTCTCTCTCTCTCTCTCTCTCTCTCTCTCTCTCTCTCTCTCTCTCTCTCTCTCTCTCTCTCTCTCTCTCTCTCTCTCTCTCTCTCTCTCTCTCTCTCTCTCTCTCTCTCTCTCTCTCTCTCTCTCTCTCTCTCTCTCTCTCTCTCTCTCTCTCTCTCTCTCTCTCTCTCTCTCTCTCTCTCTCTCTCTCTCTCTCTCTCTCTCTCTCTCTCTCTCTCTCTCTCTCTCTCTCTCTCTCTCTCTCTCTCTCTCTCTCTCTCTCTCTCTCTCTCTCTCTCTCTCTCTCTCTCTCTCTCTCTCTCTCTCTCTCTCTCTCTCTCTCTCTCTCTCTCTCTCTCTCTCTCTCTCTCTCTCTCTCTCTCTCTCTCTCTCTCTCTCTCTCTCTCTCTCTCTCTCTCTCTCTCTCTCTCTCTCTCTCTCTCTCTCTCTCTCTCTCTCTCTCTCTCTCTCTCTCTCTCTCTCTCTCTCTCTCTCTCTCTCTCTCTCTCTCTCTCTCTCTCTCTCTCTCTCTCTCTCTCTCTCTCTCTCTCTCTCTCTCTCTCTCTCTCTCTCTCTCTCTCTCTCTCTCTCTCTCTCTCTCTCTCTCTCTCTCTCTCTCTCTCTCTCTCTCTCTCTCTCTCTCTCTCTCTCTCTCTCTCTCTCTCTCTCTCTCTCTCTCTCTCTCTCTCTCTCTCTCTCTCTCTCTCTCTCTCTCTCTCTCTCTCTCTCTCTCTCTCTCTCTCTCTCTCTCTCTCTCTCTCTCTCTCTCTCTCTCTCTCTCTCTCTCTCTCTCTCTCTCTCTCTCTCTCTCTCTCTCTCTCTCTCTCTCTCTCTCTCTCTCTCTCTCTCTCTCTCTCTCTCTCTCTCTCTCTCTCTCTCTCTCTCTCTCTCTCTCTCTCTCTCTCTCTCTCTCTCTCTCTCTCTCTCTCTCTCTCTCTCTCTCTCTCTCTCTCTCTCTCTCTCTCTCTCTCTCTCTCTCTCTCTCTCTCTCTCTCTCTCTCTCTCTCTCCTCTCTCTCTCTCTCTCTCTCTCTCTCTCTCTCTCTCTCTCTCTCTCTCTCTCTCTCTCTCTCTCTCTCTCTCTCTCTCTCCCTCTCTCTCCTCTCTCTCTCTCTCTCTCTCTCTCTCTCTCTCTCTCTCTCTCTCTCTCTCTCTCTCTCTCTCTCTCTCTCTCTCCCTCTCCCTCTCCCTCTCCCTCTCCTCTCCCTCTCCCTCTCCCTCTCCCTCTCCCTCCTCCCTCTCCCTCTCCCTCTCCCTCTCCCTCTCCCTCTCCCTCTCCCTCTCCCTCTCCCTCTCCCTCTCCCTCTCCCTCTCCCTCTCCCTCTCCCTCTCCTCTCCCTCTCCCTCTCCCTCTCCCTCTCCCTCTCCCTCTCCTCTCCCTCTCCCTCTCCCTCTCCCTCTCCCTCTCCTCTCCCTCTCCCTCTCCCCTCTCCCTCTCCCTCTCCCTCTCCCTCTCCTCTCCCTCTCCCTCTCCTCTCCTCTCCCTCTCCCTCTCCCTCTCCCTCTCCTCTCCCTCTCCCTCTCCCTCTCCCCTCTCCCTCTCCTCTCCCTCTCCTCTCCCTCTCCCTCTCCTCTCCTCTCCCTCTCTCTCCCTCTCCCTCTCCCTCTCTCTCCTCTCCCTCTCCTCTCTCTCCCTCCCCTCCCTCCCTCCTCCTCCCTCCTTCCCTCCTCCTCTCTCTCTCTCTCTCTCTCTCTCTCTCTCTCTCTCTCTCTCTCTCTCTCTCTCTCTCTCTCTCTCTCTCTCTTGCAGTCTCTGTTCGTGGCGAGACAATGGGTGTCAACTCAGTTTTGGGTCATAACCTATGTCTCATCCGCATTTGCTAGTTAAATATGTGTTTTTGACACAATTGACATCGAGTGCAAGCTGGCGCGTCAAATGTTGGCATACACAGACGTCTGTGCTTTTGAACTGCGAGGCATACATTTCCGACAAAGTTCTGCATTCAAGGTTTTGACTCTAATAATGGGAAATACCAACATCACTACTTATAATACTATGATCTATGACTTTATGACAAATTTGCTGTTTTTGAACTGATAACTCATAATCGTTGGCATGTTTTAAACGTTTTCTTTATGAATATAATAAACGAGGAAACTAATAAAAATATACCCTAACAATATTGTCTAATTTGTATTCTTCTTTGATTTTAATGCTTGATCAAATATTGCTCTTGTAATCACAGATACTACTATGTTTTTTCTTAAGATAAATACGGCGCACCTTGTTCCACCTTTAATGGTTTTTTTGGCCA